>QRDG01000103.1:110857-328831 GCA_012064385.1 Puccinellia tenuiflora | reverse complement strand
AGTATATATCTACTGCGATCTGGAACAGATTAGTTGCTGGCTTAAATGGTCAACTGAGGACAGTAAAGCAAGGCAGCATCAGCTCAACTTTGGAACCGGTCATCTCTTGGATTAATAGTCATGGAAATCCCCAACTTGAGCGACACGGTGTTCGAGTTGAGCTAGGGTGGTTTCAGACCACTGCTTCTGGTTATTACCAGCTAGGTATTGTTGTAGCGGTGAATGAACACTTCTATAAGAGTCACCACCATCATGAGAATGCTCAAGACTTTGGTGACCGTTCAAGGTAGACCAACTACAATAACATGTCTTGGAAAAGTATTTCTCATGCTGTGTGAAATAACTGTATTTTTAATTCTACAGGAAAAACTTTGCAGTTCCCGTACAGCGTTCCAAGCAGGCAAATCAGGATCAGCCTTGCACAAGCTATGCTGTTTCGAGAAAGCGGTTGACAGGCGGAGTGAATGGTGGGGTCATAAATGAAGAAACGCTCAAGTCACTGGACCATAAAAGAGATTATTTCTTTCCTTTCTCGTTGTTGTTGCAAAATTGCAGGCCTATTGGCTATGCGGTAAGTAACCACTGGACCATTTCTACTAGAACATAAATGCTCATGCTGTACACGACAATCACCTTAACCGTAACCTTGCTTTTGCATTTCAGGAAACATTGCAGTTGATTATCTGTGTTGTACTTGTGGGTGATTTTTCCATCACCTTGCTTATGCTTGTACAGTACTACTGGATATCTGTTGGAGCCTTCCTTGCTGTATTGCTTATTCCACCCCTTGCTTTGCTTTCTCCCTTTCTTGCTGGCCTCAATGCCCTTTTCAGCCGAGGACCAAAAAGATCTTCCGTGACCCGTATTTTTACACTTTGGAATATTACTTCTGTCATAAACATTGTAAGTCATTTTTGCCCATTGAACTCTTATGTTAACTTATATTCCTATCGGTTAGTATTCCGTTGTAAAAGTTAATATCCATGCGTCCATAAAAAGATAATGTAATAGGCTAGAGATTTATATATCTTACTTCCCTGCAGATTGTAGCTGTCATCTGTGGTGCTATGTATTCTGGGTTATCTTATTTGGCGGCTTCTTCAGCTCATGCATCAAGCACCAGAAGGTTAGATTCCTTACGTACTTGTAGTGATAGCATTTTAATCGAATTCAAGTACTGGTTGCATGCTGATCTGTTTTTTCGTTGTCGCACCTTCAGCTTCAAGGGTAGGGATGACAATGAATGGTGGATAATGCCTATTGTCCTGTTTCTTGTCAAGTCACTCCAGGCTGGACTGGTCAATTGGCATGTTGCAAACTTGGAGATCCAGGACTATTCCTTGTTTAGCCTCGACCCAGATAGATTCTGGGCAATGTAGAGTGCCCAGTTGCTAAGAATGGCAGGATCGCAACCTCATGCGACTGACAAGCTGTGTTCGTCAGCCTACCGCAATCTCAGAATTTGAAAATTGGCTGTATGGTACTCTGCACCTGAAACCTGTTTTAGCAGCTTTTTCCCGGCACGCTGTAGATATATGTGTGAAAAGTGGAATTTTGTTAGCCCGAAGTATCTTGTACATTGTTAACCGTTAGAATAGGGTTTTGGTGTTAGATTTCTCTTAGTTTCTAGGCCAAGTTCGAGCTAGTGATCGAGTAGTGTACATCAAGACACAGGTGGTGAGGTTGTCGTTCGAATGGTGTACATTATGTAAGTAATGATTCATAGTAGTGAACTCATACGTGTTTCTGCTCAGTATTAGTTTTGAGTTATACAAATAAATTACAACTGTGCACTACCATTGAACGCCAGGTCCATCTAAGATTTTTCACATTGCGATGTTTCCCACATAAAACCGTCGTGAAACATCTTAGATCAACTTTTCACAACCAATTTTCATGTGAGCAGCAATACGATGATGAAAGTACATGCTGCAGCCCGATTGAGGTTCTGTTCGATCCATTACCTAATTAAGCCTGAACACAACTTTTCATTAAACAAGTAATGTTGACATTTGAAGCAATCAGATGCCGAGAGAAAGAGGCAGGAAACAGATGATTCTCTAGTTCTGGCGCTTTTGTTCTTCGGAATGATACAAAATCAGTGGTCTCAACGGTCAAACTTAACATATGTCGAAGAAACATGCTTTTTTTTCTTGGGAAATTTGGTGCACATGTATTATACTCCCTCCATTTCTTGATGTAAGGAGTCTAATGTTCTGAGAAAATATTCAGAATATAGGGTGTATTACGTTCCACCATTCACATGGACAATTTTTTTATGGAGATTTGATTGCGTTCCCTTGTCTTATGCGAACTCCTCTTTTTCCGTGTCAATTATCCACAGATAATTCCGTCTAAAACTAGTGTAATTTTCTCCTCTACGAGCATGCTTTAATTGTCATGCAAAACCTTAGAAACCCCACATCTCCGAACGGAGGGAGTATTGAAGTTCGTTTTGTTGCTTCTATACTGCCTTTAACATAATATAATGACAACCGCACCCATCACCAGCCTGCAAAATCGAAGCTGATCACATCCTGGTACCGCCAAAACAGGAGGCCCGAGAAGACAAAGAGCACATATATAGCGATATATGCCCTGGCAAATCTACATGTCGCCACTCACAAAATTATGCCCTGACAATCACAATTTTCCATGCTAATATATAGCGATAACAAATTATGAACAGAAACATGCATGTGCCTTCCAAGGATCAATAGAGCACCCAAAAATATATCAGCAGCCATGAAATGTATCTTTTGATCTTGAGCTGAGGCAAGCAGTTTCCGTAGCAAAACAAGTCTATGGAACCAAGCAAGCTCAAATTCCTACTATCAAATTCTACAACCCCCCCACTTCATAGATCCTACGGGCATTCCAAAAGTATATGTATGTAAATGTGACGAGCTTACTACTAATCAATAGCTTCAATCCCAACCCCACTACAAACCACTGGCTGCAATCAAGTTGTCTTGGCCTTTGCGGCCCTTCTCTTCGAGTGCCTCCTTGGGATGGAGTTCTTCATCCCTAGGAAGAAGAGCAGCGCACCGAAAAGGGCCAAGTTCTGGATGGAGAAAACAGCAGATTTATTACAACACCTGATAACAACCACCTTAATGAAAAAGGGTACGTGGCTTTTGTCTTGTTTTGTCGGGCAGGGCAAGGTTTTTGTGTAACAGACCTGTGAAAACTGGGTAAAGAGCTCAACGAATTGCTGCGACTCCATTTCATGGTTGTAGAAGTCGTACACCACGGGGGTTATGAATGCCAAGTAAACAAGCTGCACGAGTGAGCCACGTCAATTATCTTTTTTTTTTTTTTGAAAATAACGTCAATTATCTTTTATGCTTCGAAAAAACAAGTGAAGAACAATAAGAAAGAGGAAAGAGAAGAACTAGTCAGAGGTCATGGATGAACACATATTTGTTTTCTTTGTTACAGATATAAACACATCTATATGCATTTTAGTATTGACTGATGACCTAAAGGACAGTTAACATTGTTTTTCTTGAGATACATGTTTTTTTCGACTAGGAAAAATAAGTTGTCAAGATATATGAGCCTACTAATAAGAGGATAAATACAATAACTGAAAAAAAAATCAGATGTAGGAAGATGACATGTTGGAACAGCAACAATGCTTATATAACTGGTAAATTTACAGCCAATGAAACGGAGACAGTAAAACAATGTAGAACCAAACACATGACATCTTTCTAAAACCACCAAGAAAAGGATCAGTACTTTCTTTTCTTCAAGTTTGAGAAGGCATGGTGTTATGGAGATGCAACACAGGTTTTCCGGCTAGAGCAAACCAAGTTGCCACAGGGCCTGCAGAGAAGAAGAGAACCCACCAGTAGGAAAGCTCCGAAGGAGCTGCTGCTGATGAATAGGAGCCCGCCAAAGGCCTTGAGGAACATGGTGGCGGCAAATGACAGTCTTGATCTGCAAACGTACCCAACACAAGCCATTCGGATCAGGGCTAGGAACCCAACTACTAGGTACTCCCTCCGTTCCATTTTAGATGGTTCGCAATCAAGACGTAAAATATATTTAGATACACCCATTTAAGAGTCATCTAATATGGAACGGAGGGAGTAGAACGGATTCTTGAAAAAGGGAAAGATGATATCCAGTGCATGCGTATATCTGTTCCGATGTTGGCGGAGACCTGCTTGACGAAAAGGTTGAACTTGGGCTTGAGGGACTTGCCTGCCGGTCCACCATCAGACCCCAACTCGCTGAACCTACGTGTCACAAACTCAGCGTCCATATAGAGAGTGTTGGCCCTAACTGAATCGGGAGAGTGAGAGAGCTACGGGAGAGGAGAAGGGGAGGTGTGTTTGTGTGGACTACAATGTTTGCCTCAATTTTCTCTTTGTGTATTCCTCCCTTTAAATAGGGGATTGGGCTGGCCGGAGCCACAAAGTCCACTATCCCGTCACGTCCGACTTGACAGTGGCGGGTCCTACACTACGTCATGTCATACCGCCACTATTGACGACGTCATGACACGAGTTCACTGTGGATGGCGCCACAGACTCGTTTACACTGTAGGTGACGTCTATCACGTCCTATCTATCTACTCTACTGTACGAACTGTACAGCGCACCTGCCGGACCCGATAACTACTCGAGTCCCGGTTACAACTACTGTCGAGTCAGAACAGACTCCGACTCGACTCGGGACACTCCCCGAGTCGGTACACTGGCTCGGGTCTCTCGGACCCGATAAACGATCGACTCCTCCGAGTCTTCTCAGAACACAAGCCTACTCTAACAATCACTCCCTAGGCTTGAGTTCCGGCGACACATCCACCATGCCGATCCTTGAGCACAGCTCCGCCAGGCGGACTCATCCAAGTGGCTTGGTTAGCATGTCCGCGAGTTGATGTTCGGTGGGCACGAACTCCAACTTGATCTTCTTCGCCTCTACGCAGTCTCGAATGAGGTGGTACTTCAGCTCGATGTGCTTTGAGCGCTCGTGGAAGACGGGATTCTTGGCGAGCGCGATTGCCGACTTGTTGTCGACCTTGAGCACCACCTGCCCAGCTTCGCCGCTACTGAACTCGGCCAGCAGCCGAGAGAGCCAGATCCCCTGGCAAGCAGCCGTGGCAGCAGCCACGTACTCGGACTCGCAGCTCGAGAGAGCCACGACCGACTGCTTCTGGGACTGCCAGGTCACTGGGCTGCTCCCCAGAAAGAACAGTGTGCCGGACGTACTCTTGCGCGAGTCGACGTCCCCACCCAAGTCGCTGTCGCTGTAGCCGACAAGGCGTGGTGCACCTGCACCTCTGCCATACCTACATCCGAGTCGAGGCGACCCGGCGATGTAGCGTAGGATGTGCTTCACAGCCGCCAAATGCTCTTGAGTTGGCGCCACCATGAAGCGAGACACGAACCCGACTGCGAAAGTCAGATCCGGTCGAGTGTGCACCAAGTACCGGAGGCTCCCGACGATGCTCCGGTACTCGATCGCATCCGTCGGTGGAGCCGTGCTGTTCTTGGACAGCTTGAAGCGCGGCTCCATGGGCACCTGGCAGGGGATGGACCCGGCCATTCCTGCCTTCGCCAGCAGCTTCTGGGCATAGGCTGCCTGCGAGATGTCGATCCCGCTCGGCCCTTGTCGGAACTCAATGCCGAGGTAGTAGCTCAGCAGCCCGAGGTCGGACATCTGGAACAGGCTCTGCATCTCCAGCTTGAACTTGTCAATGTCGCTGGAGTCGGAGCCCGTGATCACCAAGTCGTCGATGTAGACTCCGACGAGGAGTCGAGTTGGCGTCGCGCCCCGCGCGTACATGCCATGCTCTGAATCGCACCTGGTGAAGTCGAGCTTGACGAGGCATGCGTCGAGCTTGGTGTTCCATGCCCTTGGCGCCTGCTTGAGGCCGTAGAGCGCCTTGTCGAGTCGGACCACCAGATGCTCCTTCCCCTTTCCAGTGAAGCCGGCTGGCTGCTGCACATACACCTCTTCCTCCAACTCGCCGTTGAGGAAGGCTGACTTGACGTCCATATGATGAACGTCCCAACCCAAGTCTATGGCCACCGCCAGCAGGAGTCGGATTGACTCGAGTCGGGCCACGGGAGTGAAGACCTCGTCGTAGTCGACCCCGTGCCGCTGCACATAGCCCTTCGCCACCAGACGAGCTTTGTGCTTAAGGACCTCGCCGTGCGCGTCCTTCTTCACCTTGTAGACCCACTTCAGGCCGATCGCGCGGTGACCTGGTGGTAAGGTGGCGAGCCGCCAAGTCGAGTTGGACTCGATGGCCTTGAGCTCCTCCTGCATCGCACGCCTCCAGCTGGCGTCCGATTTGGCCTCGTCGAACAAGTCGGGCTCTTCGGAGGCGAGGAAGTGAAGCTCCTCGTCCAGCTCCTGAGCCGAACCAGCGTCGAGCACGTTCTGCAGAGTGCGGAACCGATGCTCGAGCTCGTGTCGTCTTCTGCATCAAGCATACTTGCATACCTTGATGGTGGCGTGACGAACTCGATGCCAGTGACAGCCGGAGTCGAAGACTCGACTGTCAGGTACCCCGGTGTTGTTGGAGAACCGGCTGGGGGTGACTCACTCCCGGCTCCTGGAGTCGGGGAAGTCGGACCTGGAGAGGGTGGCGAGTCGGATCCAGGACCCGCACTCTCGTCCCTTGGAGTCGGCTGCGGCTCGAACACCATGTGCTCGACCGTGAAGGAGTCCGCTCCAAACGTGTTCACTGGAGAGTCCGGCGAACTCCAGTCCCAACGCGCGTTCTCGTCGAACACCACGTCGCGGGTGATGACGACTCGGCCTGTAGCCGGGTCGTAGGCCTGATAACCCTTCGTGCCGGGTTCATACCCCACGAAGATCATCGGCCTGCTGCGATCGCCGAGCTTCTTCAGCCCGGGTCGCGCCTCTCTGACATGCGCCATGCACCCGAACGTGCGCATGTAGTGCACATCCGGCTTGCGGCCATGCCAGGCCTCGAACGGCGTCATGCCGTCCACGCTCTTGGTGGGCGACCTGTTCAAGATGAACATGGCCGTCGACACCGCCTCACATCAGAACTCGCTGGGGACTCTCTTGGCCTTCAGCAGACTGCGGGCCATGCCCACAATCGTCTGGTTGCGTCGCTCCACGACGCCGTTCTGCTGCGGGGAGTAAGGAGCCGTCAGGTGACGCTCCACTCCGAGGTTCGCGCAGTATGCCGTGAAGGAGCCGGAGGTGAACTCGCCTCCGCGATCCGTCCTCAGCGTGCGCAGCTTGTAGCTAGACTCCGACTCGGCTCCCGCCTGGAGTCGGATGATGGCGGCTGCGGCCTCGTCCTTCGTCGCGAGAAGGGCGAGCCACATGTACCGCGTCAGGTCGTCGACAAGCAAAAGGAAGTACCGCTTGCCGCTTGGAGTCGCCGGGGTGATCGGCCCGCAGAGGTCACCATGGACCAGCTCGAGTCGCTCCTTCGCCCGGAACTTCGCCTGCTTGGCGAAGGAGGCTCGCCGCTGCTTCCCTGCTAGGCAGGCGTTGTAGAGCTGGTTCACGTTCTCCACCAGAGGGAGGCCACGCACCATGCCGCCTTTCGCGAGTCGGCGCAGGCTGTCGAAGTTGAGGTGCCCGAACCTCGCATGCCAAGTCCAGGCCGAGTCGGCACCTGCGTGCACTGCCAAGCACACAGGCTGGGCGACTCGCGCTGTCAGCTTGTACATCCGGTTCAGCTCCCGCCTGACCTTCACCAGGAGCTTTCGCTCCCTATCACGCACTCGGAGGAGCCCGTCCTCGATCAGCACCTGGCAGCCATTCTTGTCGAACTGGCCCAGGCTGATGATCTGCGTGTTCAACCGGGGTATGTAGTACACCCCGGTGACGGCCCGGTGCTCGCCTGTCTTGCAGACGAACATCACCGTCCCTTGCCCGCAGATGTCGACTCGCGAGCCGTCGCCGAACTTGACGGTTCCGACGATGCTGGTGTCGAGTTCCGCGAATGCGGTGCGGTCACCAGTCATGTGATTGGTGGCGCCCGAGTCGAGGTACCAGACGCCCTCCATGGCGTCCCCTCCTTGCGCCAGGTTGACCTGCGCCTTCTCCTCCAGCAGGAAGAGGGTCGACTCCTTGCGAGTCGACAGGGCCGACTCCTCCCGAGTTGCCTTCCTCGGCTCCTCCTGAGCCGGCATGTCCCACTCCGTGACCCAATGGATCCGCGAGTGCTCCTTCAGAGGAGTCGACGCTCCCTCCGACTCCGCCACCGATCGAGTCCGTGACTCTGCCACTGGTTGAGACGAGAGTGCCGCCTCCGATGCGCCCGACTCCGCCTGAGTCGACGCTGGGAGTTGCGGGGCAGACGCCACGGTGCACGCCTGCATCATGAGTAGCGCGTCGTCGTTGTCGCCTCCGCCGCGCACGAGGTGGGCCTCGCCCTCCTCGCGCTTCTTCTTGCGGCAGTCTCGCGCCCAGTGGCCGACGACTCCACAGTACCGACACGAGTCCTTCGTGTCGCGATTCCTGGTGCCTTTCGCACCCGGGTTGCCCTTGCCGCGTCTGCGCGGCTTGCTGCCGCTTCGTCCGGCTTGGCTGGATGATGAGCCTCCATCTCGCAGCTTCATCCGCGCAAGCCACTCCTCTTCAGAGAGAAGTAGCTTGCCGGCTTGCTTGACCACCGGCTCCTCCAGCTCGTAGCGCTCCTCGGC
This sequence comes from Puccinellia tenuiflora, assembly GCA_012064385.1. Classification (NCBI taxonomy): domain Eukaryota; kingdom Viridiplantae; phylum Streptophyta; class Magnoliopsida; order Poales; family Poaceae; genus Puccinellia; species Puccinellia tenuiflora. The sequence continues at coordinate 320,180 of QRDG01000103.1, read as the reverse complement.
CGCCTTGAGCCGGCCGATGAGCTCTTCGATGGAGAGCGTGTCGAGGTCGAGCAGGGTCTCGATGGAGCATGCCATCTGCGAGAACTTCTTGGGCACAACGGGGAGGAACTTATGAACGACCTCCGGCTCGCCGATGGTGACTCCAAGCATGCCGAGCTGCGACACGAGGGACGACAGGCGCATGCCGAAGTCGTCGATGTCCTCGCCGTCCGCGAACTTGATGCACTCGAGCTGCTTCTTCAGCGCCGATGCCTTCGCTTCACGCACCCGGGTCACCCCGAGTCGCATGGTCTTCACCGTGTCCCAAGCTTCCTTCGCCGTCTTCTTGGTGGCGAGGGTGGACATCATCTCCGGCGGGACGGAGCGTAGCAGATACTCCATTGCTGCGCGGCCCGTCTCGCGCTCCGGCGTCCCGTCGCTGACGGCGGCCCAGACCTGGCACGCCTCCAACATGACCTGCATAAGGAGGGCCCAGTCCGCGTAGTTCGACCGCGTGAGCATCGGCCATGAACCACCGGAATCACGGACAATTCGCTGGAACACCACCGAGCTTCCGTCGGCCTTCTGCTCCTCCGTCGCGGGCTTGCCTTCCCCGGGGATGAGCGCGCCTGTCTCCAGTGCCATCTCCGGCGAGCTCTCAAACTCCTAAGGCTCTGATACCAATTGTTGGCCCTAACTGAATCGGGAGAGGAGAAGGGGAGGTGTGTTTGTGTGGACTACAATGTTTGCCTCAATTTTCTCTTTGTGTATTACTCCCTTTAAATAGGGGCTGGGCTGGCCGGAGCCACAAAGTCCACTATCCCGTCATGTCCGACTTGACAGTGGTGGGTCCTACACTACGTCATGCCATACCGCCACTGTTGACGACGTCATGACACGAGTTCACTGTGGATGGCGCCACAGACTTGTTTACACTGTAGGTGACGTCTAGCACGTCCTATCTACCTACTCTACTGTATGAACTGTACAGCGCACCTGCTGGACCCGATAACTACTCGAGTCCCGGTTGCAACTACTGTCGAGTCAGAACAGACTCCGACTCGACGACTCGACTCGGGACACTCCCCGAGTCGGTACACTGGCTCGGGTCCCTCGGACCCGATAAACCATCGACTCCTCCGAGTTTTCTCAGAACACAAGCCTACTCTAACAGAGAGAAGGTGCATGGCGGCACAATTATGCTGACAGAAGGGAGGAAGCGACACATACATAATTACTCTACTTTGTAAGAAGATATGATGTTTGAGAAATTCAAACTTAATGTTCTCCTAGCTGGCAAACAAAAAAACCAACGAATTGAAGGAAGGAAGCAGGTGATGGGTCAAAAGTACACTAGCCGGATTCTGAAAGAGACGCTAACATCTGGAGCAGAAGAATGTCATCTACCAGCCAGCCCTACAAGTATGTGGATGGTAATCTCTACCAGTAGTACGTTCGTCCCCGCATCTACACTAGACGAGCCCGGATCTATCTAGCGCATGGAGCGAGATCCAATCCAAGCAAGGAGGAGATGTGGAGGATGTAACTTACTCCTGGTAGGCGGATAGGAGGAATATGGAGGCGAAGAAGAGCACCCTCCCGACGAAGGATACGAACCCCATCGCTGGCGCCGCCGCCGCCTCCTCCTAGAGCTCCCTCCCAATTGGAGGAGGAAGAAAGGGGAGTAAATTATAAAAAAACTACCACATTTGGGGCAGTGGTTACGGGTCAGTACCATTTTTGGTGATTTTTTCAAAAATATACCACTTCTGGGGCGGAGAGTAACATATAACTCTAATCGTTGACGGCCAACGTTTTAATCTTCACAGCCCCACTTGTCAGCCCCATATTTTTTTCCTTTTTTTCTTTCTCTTTTTTCTCTTTCTTTTTTCTCTTTCTTTTTTCTGATTCTTATCCCCGCACGCGAGCCCACTCACTCCTTGCCCACGACCCAACCACCGTTGACCTCGCCTCCAAGCCGGCCCCGGCTCATCGTCGTTGCCCTTTTCGCGGTCGGTCCGCCACAGCCTCGCTGGCGCGCTTCGGCCGTGCGTGGGCCACGTCACCGTTGCCCTCTTTGCGCCTGGGCTGCCGCCGCCTCGCCGTACACGGATCTGGAGGGCTGTGTCACCGTCGCCCACGTCGCGGCAGGCCGCCGCCGCCTCGCCGGCGCACTTCGGCTGTCCGCGGGCCGCTTCTCCGGACATGGAGCCGGAGTGACCGGTTGCCTCGCCGGACGTGGAGCCGGAGTGTCACGTCGCCCTCGTCGCGCCAGGCCGCTGTCGCCTCGCCGTCTGCCGCCCGCTCGGCTCCATCCCCCTGCCCAATCATCCTCGTCCAAATCCCCCAAGTCCCGACCTCACGCATATTGGAACCGTCGGGAGCATGCTCGCCGACATCGGCCTCGCCTACATTCGCCGGTCAGCGTTCAATAGGATGCAAGGCGGCGACAATGGGCCTCAAGGCGAAAAGACTCATGGTCCCGTCGGTGGTGGATCTTCTCAAGGCACGGGAGGGACGGCACGAGGTGGAGGAGGGCCGCGGCGACGCGACACAGGAGCGGGAGGATGAGGCCGACCATAGAAGAAGGAAAAGAAAAACAAATTAGGACTTACAGGTGGGCCCCTTCAGCTAATCTTCATGTGTGCTGCCAAGTAGGACCTTTTAAATAGGCCCCATCTGTCAAAAATGCTATCAAAACGGGATTAATTGTGAATTGATGCAATTTGTTGTCTCCGTCCCAGAAGTGGTATATTTTTGAAAAAATCACCAAGAATGGTACTGACCCGTAACCACTGCCCCAAATGTGGTAGTTTTTTGTAATTTACTCAAGAAAGGGGATATATCGATTACTGTTGTGTGTTGTTTTGTCTCGGTGCGAGTGCGACCTACCTTGCCCACGCAACGCCCTCCCTTCTTCTTTCGGTCAAACTGGGCTGCTCACCGATCCAAGTGAGAAGAGGCCGAGGGAGATGCAAAGCGCGATATGTTCAAACAATCACATTACTACAAATATACTACATTGAATGGGTACACATGGTGGCCAAGGAGGAGAACTTTTTATAGGAGGTTTATGGGACCTATTTTCACACGAACTTGTGTATAACTGTTTTCTTAGGATATAATTCATTCTGTCGACAGTTAGTTCCGGCAGAAAACAGGGATTTTTAGAGAAATTTTTCGTATGAGAGGTTTATGGGACCTATTTTGAGAAAAGTAAGCACACGAAATTATGTATAGCTGTTTTCTTAAGATATATAATTCATTCTGTCGTGGCATAAAGAAATACTTATCGGACAATTTATATGAAAGTTCCGGCAGAAAAGCGCGAAAACAGGGTTTGTACATGCAAGTTAGGTATTCTAGGTTCGTAGTAGCATGCTCATTTTGTCTAATTATTTTTTGCCACGCAAACACATTATGAATTTGTTGTGAAAATCACATATTGTACCCCGGTGCACATGAATTAATTGGAGATATATAGATGATTTCTTTCAATACCAATTTCGATAGCATTTTGTGTATGCATGTATGTGGTACTATATATGTTTTGCTTAAAATTTGTTCATGCTAGTTCATCAAAGATTGATGTCGTTTAAAATTTGACTCGTTAGTTTTTAAATGTAGGGTTATTTGATTTAAAATAGTGTTATGGACATTAATGTCCTAGTTAGGGAGTATTTGTTAAATCAATTAAATGATCCAGTGTATGCACATAAAGAACGATTATTGTATGGTATTTGTGATCTGGTTAGGGTTATTAATATGCCCTGGTTTGGAATAATAATTTATGTTATTTATCTATTTTTGTGGATTAGATGAGATCAGATATGTAGATTTATTTTTTGTGTTGTGCTTAGATACTGAGAATATCAGTTTGGGGTTTGGACAACAAGTCCCTCTCATATTCTTCCTACAAAAAAAGGAAATAAGTTGTGATCTTTTGTGTGCCTCAGTTATGATTCATGCACTTAACTTTGCTGATATGATATTTTGATCATATAATTTTTGGTTTGAACACATTTTGTAAACCTGGTGTGTGCCTCGGTTCTGATTCATACACTTAGCTTTTGCTGATATGATCTTTTGAACATAAGTTGTGATCTGTTATGTGTTTCAGTTCAGTAGTTCTATTATTGTACTTAATTTTGTGCTAATTTCACTGTGATGAAACATGATTTTATGACTTTTGTTTTATTACTAATTTGCAGGAAGAGGATGTGGATGTACAGATGGACAAGGAGTCCAGGGATGCAAAGAGCATACATGTCCTCATGGATTGGGAGGTGGGGAAGATTCGGTTCCGTCGTGCCGGCAGATGCATCTGCCCTTTCTATACTAGATGTATAGCCTCCGACCACACCAGCATGATCCAGCATGCCGCCGGCGTAGGACGTGGCTCGAAACAACGCCATGCCCATGTTATGGCCAAGCACGCTGTCTACGGCGTGTTTCTGAAGAAGCTGCTTGCGTGGGATATCCGCTTAGGCCTCGAACAACCTCCTCCAAAGAAGGCCAATAAGGACAAGAAGGGCAGGAAGCCTTGTATCCGGCGCGATGATCGATGTTGCTGCTGCTAGTGCTGAACGTTGCAATGGTGTTTCTATATATTATATGTTGCTTTCGGTACTGTAAGAACTTAATTAGTATCGTCATCGTGTGTGTGTAATAAATTAATTAGTATCGTCAAAGATTAAGTAGTATATATATATTATGTTGCTTCAGCCGATCATGTTTTGAGGATGCCAAAAAACTTATTGAGTATGAGTTAGTAATAAGTGGATGGGACAACTCATCGATCCGATTGATCAATGAATTGTCACATCCATTTACTACTCATAATCATGGCCAATAAGCCAAAGATTTTCTAATTAACTAGTTTAGAATAAAGAAATAATGAAAGAATGCAATCCTTGTCAAATTAGCAAAGATTTTTCTTTTAAAATCATTTCATTTTATTAGCCAGCCTAGCCCATCTGGCCCAACATGCCACAACTGGCAGCTCTAGCCATTTGGACGGTTAACATCTAAACCCTCAACAAAAAAATAAATCTAAACTCTAAAATCTACGCGCCTAATTATGACCGTTAATCAACATAATGACTGGTAAGTGCTGGTTCCCTCCCTTCCTCGTCCTCAGCGATGACCTCAACCAATGACTGGTAAGTCATGGTTCCTTCCCTTTCCCATCCTCAACCAATCGATGCTATCTAGGTTATTAGATGCCGGCGAATCTAGGTTAGATTCTGGCGCATGTAGGTTAGATGCCGGTGGATGTAGGTCACCGCTGATGTTTGTAGGTCACCACGGGCCATGGATTTATCTCACCTACCGTCACAGGCCCCTCGGAGATCGCTTCCCCCACCTAGATGGAGATCCACCTGAACAATGTCTCGGAGCTCGCAAGGTCCCTTGTTTAGACAATCGAGGTAAATAGCATAGAAATCAGTATATCCTTTCTCCTTCGTAGCTACTTCTTTGGTCTGGCTAAAGGACTTCAGTCAAGGCCGTAACTTCTGCAGCATGTGCCCTGATGAAATTCATAACTAGATGCAGATGCACGTGCCATTTGAGATAGATGAATCTTATCGTCTCTAGCTGCAGTAATTCGGTGGCATGCTGGCTGATGAAGTTGGAAATAGAACGAAAGCTCCCCAGGAACTTTTGCACGTTCAAACCGCGACTCGGGAAGATCTCATGGGTGAGTGCCTCAGCCTCCAGTTGCAACAGGCGGCAGAGAGGGAAGGCCGGAGGCTCGTCAAGGAAGAGGCGATGAGGTTGATGAAGGATAGGATACAACCTTGGCCGAGCTGGAGAGGGTGAAGAAGGCTAAGTCAGCAGTTGAGTTCGAACTGTGGGAAGAGAAGAGAGGCTTAAGGATCATGGACAGCTTGATTATGCAGATTGATTCTGAGCTGGATAGTGTGAAGAAAATTCTGAAAGAAGCCGAAGCCGTGGCAGTTGATATCCCATCTGGTGATGACATGCAGCAAACTATAGATAGGAAAGATAAGACAACCTGGTAGTTGATATCCGATCTGATGATGATGTGCACCCTCCTAGAGTAAAGAGACCTTAGAAAGGAAACACCCTTCTACTATGGAATATATGGCTTTATTTGTTCTGTTGTTTGCCTCAAGTGAGGTAAAACTACCTTACTCTTGTTTTTTACATTATGATTTGTTTGCATTGTTGCATCAACCGATGATTAAAATGTTTTGGAGCTATCTGTGTTGATGGGATGCTCAGCATGTACCTATGCAACGTTAAGTGGATCATCATATGATACCTAGTAGCGTTTACAAGGCATTACTTGTGCATGCTCCCTGGTTTCATGTGGTGATTCTTCTGCACTATCTTTGCAATGTATGTATGAGGCTTGCCTTCTATATTACAATTTGTTTGCATTATTGCATCTGCCGATGATTAAAATGTGTTGGAGCTATCTGTGTGGATGGGATGCTCAACATTTACCTATGCATTGTTAAGTGCAGGTGTTGGGGATATGCCGAACAAGTACCTTCATGGAGGTGACTAAAAGCCAGCATACAAGGGTGGCCCGCAGTGGTGGTAAGACAATCCGGCTTACCGGGCGGCCCAGTATGATGAAGCGCAGGAGGCCCATCCGGATAAGGGAAGGTTCCAGAAGGCGGCCTGCATTGTAGTTGACTTAGTTCCTAAGGCAAGGCCCAAGCCAGATACAACTAGAACTCTGTAACTTAGTTGGTTAGGTTTCCTCCTGCAAGCCCTAGGTCTGGACGCCTTAATAAGACGGCCTACGGGACGCCTTAGGGAAGACGCTCTAACTTTCATTGTAATCGGCTCATATCGCCTTATAGTGAATTATAGCAGGACGTAGGGTTTCACCACCATTGCGAGATCTAAAGCTGGGTAAAATCGTGCCTATCCCGTCACCGGAATTACCTACGTCTCCACCCACCTCTTTACCTAGTCGGATGGCACCCCTGTCTCCGCTAGATTCGACGATACCTCGACAGTTGGTGCCCACCGTGGGGCAAGAGATGTCCGGGGTTACGTTTTGGGCGGGATCTACTAGCAGCGTCGGTGACACCATCGCAGTTGGCTTGGTTAGCTACTACGACGAGACTGGAGCCGGCCACGTCCTCAACAAAGGCTTCTGGACGCCGGAAAGGAGAACCCCGTCGGCTGGTCCATGGTTTCCATCGGCGGCTTTTACATCTTCGTCGTCTTCACCGCCGAGGCGATGCATTCGCTCGACTTCACCTCAAGCTTCCCCGCCACCCACCCCCAGCAACTTTGAAGACGTATCGGATCTGAACTCGGATGAGATTGCCGATCTCGATTTGGCTTTCGACGCTGACGACGAAGACTCTGAAGATGACGCTGCAAGCTTCAACAAGGTGGCGCCGGAGTTCCACTTCGTCGACATCCTAGGAGGTTCCGGCTTGAAAGAGTCGGCAAGTGAACCTGAGTCTATCCTACCTGCTCTGTAGGTCGGGGCGGATTCAGAAGCCGGATCTGGGGACACTACTCCTATGGAGCAAGACCTCAAATCTGAAGGAGAATCTGGCGATTTTAGTCGGAAAGTCACGTCTTGCCTGGGACACCCTGCTGTAGAGGTTTACATGGCCAACAGCGATAAGGACTCCAAAGGACATCCACAGGCTGCAAAACATGTCGATGGCGAAGAAGTTGTGCTTGAAACACTTGCTGCGGCTAAGTAGAAGGCAGATGTTCTCCCACCACCAGCTCCAAAGAAGGGCCATACCAAAGACAAGCCGCTCTGTTATGATGATGTGCCGACTTTTGATGAAACTGGCAAGGCAAAGCTTGTAGAGATGGATGAGGAGTTTGAGAAAAGACAGGCGATGCTGCATGAGCTCCTAACTCCGCTTCCACCCGACGCAACGGTACCCAGATTTCTATTTGGTCTGTGGTTAACTTGGAATTTTTGGAAGACTTGTTTCATTTGCCTCTCTCCAACCTGGCTTATCAGGAGTTCTTACAGTTGGAAACAATTTGGGATTCATGTCAGCAGAGAATTCAGCATGGTGAAAGAGATGTATGGAGTTATATGTAGCGCCCCGACCCCAGAACTATACAGTGCAGCGTTGTGCAACAGACATCGCTACCCCGTATAGTAGAGAGATCAAGACTTGTGGAAAAAACTGGCACATTGCATGACTCTACGACACAAAACATATAGCAACTCATATAACGAGAAGAATACAAATATTACACATCAAAAGGATCACGGATCCAACAATACATCAAACGGAAGCGGGTAGTGTTGTCTAACAACAAGAAGCAAATATATGGCCTAAGAGGCCTACAAATAGCATCACCCAAGCCGGCTTGTTCCACGGTCCCAAGCTGTTACCTGGGAACCCCAGACTAGTAGTCGACGTCAACGAAGAACCCACCTAGCTGCTCGGTGTCGTCCTCCTCTGAAATACAAAATAATAGAGGCAGCAAAGAGAGACTGAGTACGACGTACTCGCAAGTTTAGTAGGGCGATATAGGCCCAATGACAGACGGAGGCTCTAAAGCTGTTTATGTATTTCTTTTGCATAAAGCTAGTTTTCATAAACCAAAACATAAAGGACACATGGCATTCGTCTACTCAGAATACTTTTCAAAAGGGGATAAGAGAGTAACATATCATCTTCGGTTCTCGGCGAACCTACTTGTAGCCCAACCACTCATCTCCACCAAAGGCACTCCCTCGAATCACCCTCGAGGAAATGAACCTTTATCACAATGTGATTATGCAACCTTTAGCTGCCATATCAATTAGGTTAATATTCTCTATGGTCTCGTATATCCGTTCCCATGTCGTCCATAACCGCGGACACGGCTTTTCGAAAAGATTAAACCCTGCAGGGGTGTACTATTTTACCCATTGGTACCGTCCGGCTCACCTAGTTGGCCCTCTTCCGGGGAAGGCCGGCGAGCGGGCGCGGTTAGACCTTTACAATGCATGAGGCTTACTCAAGGACCATCAGTGTGCGGAAGGACAGGTTCAGCGCTCCCAGCACCCTGCCCCGCGGCCACATCCTAAACACCACCATCCTCGTTTATTTTCCACCCACACAACTCACGCGCAAATGGAAATAGCAAACTAGAGGACCCTTGACAAGCCCCTCACAAATTATTCGGTCAGTAAGGCGCCCATACACCCACCAATGGCAGCACGCTCGATCTTGAGTCTAGAGACAAGAACTCGCACCTAGGGGCTAGAGTGAGGCAAAACACCATCCCCGATGGCAACTCACCCAAGCCGTCTTAGCATTTTAATTAAGCATCACAATTATCCACCACGCCCGAATCATTCCATCAACATCAATAAATATGGAATTCAATAACGGATATAACTAGTATTTCAACTAAGCATTTCTAAGCATGGCTAAGCATATAACCAACAATTATATTTGTATCCAGCCAACACATCAACACTAGGGTTCGTAGGTAGGGATACATGTGATTGGCTCGGGGAAAAACATGCAATCATAGGATTCTCTATATTTTGGACAAAGAGACATTTGAATCGCATGCAATATTATGGTGGATAAAATAAGTTTATAAACATTGGGATGCTAGAATGCCAAGAAGGTTAGGTTATCTCTTGCCTTGCTGCCCGGGAGTGAAGTACTGCTCGTCGGGGTAAGTAGCAGTAATCTCGACTCCGGAATCTATCGATGCCCAAAAGAACACAAAGCACAAATAAATCACAAGAAACACAAGGTGCAATGCTCAATCACATGATGACATGTCAAGTTGATGCATTGATATTATCATTTAATTTATTTAACAAATTAAATGGAGTTCCAAATAATTAGCACAATTATTTGGACACAACTCCATATTTATCTTAGAGTCCACAATAATTATAATTTACTAAATTATTAGAGAAGTGGCTCAAATATGCATGAACATGACATGAATGGGTAGGGTTCGTCATTCCGATCATTTCGGTAATTTATTTATAATTTTCGGATCACCGATGAATAAATAGCAAATTAATTAAATAATTAAATTTATTTCATTTGATCAAATTATGAATAACATCAAATAATAATTTGTGACCATGGTGTGATAAGTGCATAATTTGATAGCATTTGACATGTTGATCACTTTGATATTTTATTCATAATTTTTGGACGATTATTTAATAAGTTATGAATTTTTCCTAATTTGGTATTATTTAACCCATTTTAGGAATTCTTAAATAACCAAAATAATATAATTCCAAAGAAGGTTACAATGACTCCAAGTGGTAGAGTTTGTTTTTCTGAACATTTGGAAATTTGATTTGTCGAATTTGAAGCAATTCTCAAATAGTTATGAATTATTTAAATTCCATTTTATTTTCCAAATTCACAGATTTTACTGTTGGGCCGGCCCACAGGTCGGCCCAGGCCGGTTTGCAGGCCGGGACAGCGCCAGAGGAGGCCGGCCTCAGAGCCGGCCCATTCCGGGTGCCAGGCCGGGCTGTGACCCGAGGGAGCCGGCCTCACGGCCGGCCCAGGCCGGGCGCCAGGCCGGTCACGCACGCGTGCGGTTCAGGACCACGACCAGCGGACGAACAGCGACGACCGCGGCATTTAGCGACGGCGCGACGGCGAGGAAAGGGGGGAGGAAGGGAATGAAGATGTCCCGGAGAACGGGATCCTCACCAGGAGCGTATCGACGGGGTCGAAGAAGGACGGAGAGGCCGGACAGCGGCGAGCGAGTGCTCGGCGAGCGGCGGCCGTCGGTCGGATAGTGGCGGGGGTGGACGAGCCCGATTATCATCAACAGAAGCTTCCCAGCTCGATTAGCTCGACGAAGAGGTAGGGGACGACGTGGCAGAGCTCCTGGACATCCTGCCAGGGCTTGGGGAGGCCGAAGATGGCCGGTGGCGGCGGCGCGGTCCACAGCGGCTCGGTCGGCCGCGGGAAGAAGACCGAGATGCGGCTCGATTTCGTGGCGGCCTAGCTCGATTCCGCGGGGAAAGGGGGTAGCCCGTGACAAGGCGGACCTGATGGCGACGTCGTCTTGAGCTCCATCGGCCGGGATCGATGGCGACCACGGAGACGGCGGCGGCGGTGGGCAGAGAGCTCGAGCTAGGGTTTTCCCGGGAGAGCAGGGGAGAGGGGCAGGTGAGGGGGGGGGGGGGGGAGAGTACGGGCAGGGCACGGGGACCTCTTGTCCTCCAGGGAGCAGGTCGGGCGTGGGTAGGGCGGCATGGGAGGACAGGCCGCGGCATGGCGCCAGTGAAGAGGAGAGGGAGAGGAGCTGACAGGGATGGCCCAGTGTCAGGAGTTTAACCTTTTTCCATGTTTCTTTCTCTGATTTTTAAAGCAGCAAGATTTAGCTATTTAAGAGAGCTATTTAAGCAATTTAGAAAAATCTGGGAAAATTCATGTGGGCTCCCTAGGTCCTGAGGAATCACCACAAAAATTGTTATCCCAAAATAAAAAGGTTCAGATTCACATTTCTTCATATTGTGACAATTTTATCATTTTTGATAATTTGCAACAAGCATTTATTTGGAGCATTTTAATATTTCTAGAATTAATGAAAATATTCATGGAGACTCTCACAATCATATTGAAGCTCCCCATGATTTTAGTTTGAATTTTTGGAAAACTTAACTTGGTTCCAAAAATAGAATTGGGTTAAACCAAATTGAGTATTGTATTTGGTTCGGAAAATTTTGGGAAGGGTTTTGCTTCCCTAGTTTTTAATTTCCAAGTGTGGCTTTATTTAGAATTAGTAATTTAAATATGAATGCCATGATGCTATGCAAAACAAAAAGCGAAAATTTGGCCCATATTTTAGGGTACTAATCTGGGGCTGTTACAATTCTACCCCCCTTACAGGAATCTCGTCCCGAGATTCTAGAGTAGGAAGAGGGAGGAAGGAACATGGCAACTCTCTACTTCAACGATCTACTCGATTCTCACGACGGTCTTCCTTGTTCCAGAGATGGGCTAACTAACTTGACATGCCCAAAGGCGGAAAGAACAGGCGATAACTTAAGGTGGTAGACAAAATGACTCTTGCCTAAAACCATAGGTCATTGAGAGAAAAAGGAACGACTTGACCAACAAAGGTCGAGCCGAGGATAGGACGATCTACCACTTGTTCAAGGCCACGACAATACTTCAACCACGCCGAGGCGTAGACCGTAGAGATTTTAAGCACCACGAGGAGAAAGGACATCCTTTTGGGCCTCACGCTGTCGCCATAGCAATTGTTTCCATAAGGTTGGAATCTCGGCCCTAACGGAACTGATGAATTGACCCAACGTCCGTGTGATTGGGCAAAACCTTGATTTCACCGAGGTGAGAAGGATATAGCATTTGATCCACAATTAGATAGAGAGGTAAAACCTCATAACGAGATATTGTCGCGAGATAGACGGAGTAGGAGGATTGACCGAGGGACATTTAGTAACTCCGTTGTAATGGTCTCCTTGAGGATCTAGATCTTACTCTCCGGCTTCGGAATAGCCCTCAGTCGATTATCGAGCGAAGGTCGTACTTGACGACAGAGAAAGGCTACAGGGAGAACTCCTAGGTTAGGTTACACATGATCCTCATGGACAGCGGTCGATTTTAAAGAGTTAGGAGATTTAGTCAAAAGACCTTCCGGTGAGGTGCGTGAACCGCAACACCGGACTTGTCGGGGTTGCTAGTAGGCATAGGTCACACTCTTGATAGACTCCAAGCATCACTTTTGCTTGAGATCCGGAGTTGCTTAGGCGTGTGGGTAACTCAGACTTGGCATGCCCAAGGAAGGAGCTTGCTAAAGTTAGCCGACAGATAGGATAACTAGATTCTCAGATAAGGGCTACATGGCCAAGCTCCAGAACACGAGGTAGATTGGGAGTTCCATTGGGTCACGATCACGAAGAGGAAATTGATCTAGCATGAACTCCAAAGAAGGAGCCCAACTGATTCATGATTGGGAAGCACCGGTAAGATGATAAGGTTTTGCCAAATTCTTCTTATTTAGGAACGACTCGGTCAGGGCTTGGTGTGCACACATGGCTTAGTCAGAGAACGGGAGGTACCAACCTACCTGCTCAATAATGCACGTATGCATAACCAACTTGTGATTTAACCCGAGGAGACAAAGCGAACTTCACTCGGATCGATAGCGACAAAAGTCCCTGGTTGCGAGAGAAAGCTTGCATTTCAAGGAAAAGATGTGGTCTTAAGAGTTTCGACATGAATCTAACTCATTGACCGAAGGTGCACCTGAACGAAATGAACTTGGCAACACAGACAACTCAGCTCGATGATATAATTACCAATCAGGCTAAGAGTGCCACCAAAGTCTTTGGATATCAAAACAATATCAATTGCTAAGAATATCCGATTACCACAACGATATTCATCCTCAACACTCTTGAGCCCAAAAAGCTCGGAGGTAGATGGATAAGGAAGGGTAGGAGCATCACTTCCTCAAGTGCGTCAAGAGACTAAGCACGACCTCTTGATATAAAAGAGTGTGACACTCCAAGGTGGACCGGAACAGAAGCTAGACAAGCTCTTACTCCGCGAATCACAAAACTTTGACCTTTTTCCAAGAAGTGGACGAGGTACCGGAGTTTGTTTCTCCTGACATCCCAAGGGGAATGTCTTGACGAACCACAAGAATATCATGCATCAGAACACCCCAATGCACGATACACTTGATTGTCCGCATGTAGATAGAGGACTGATAACAGATTTGGATTAAGGAACGGGCTAACAACAATTTAGGATATTGCAGAAGCCCGTGTTAGCACTCTTCCGACAACTAGTGTCGAAAGGGTTTCAGGAACGGTCGTTACCGGAGGAAACACAATTATTGATGGAAAGGCTCGCTAAGAGCAATCCCATCGTGCTTTAGATGGTTCCATGACAGAGAGCCTAGCTAAAGCTAGTGACGAAGAAGAGCATTGTCGAGGAAAACAATTACGGCTGCAACCTCGACCTTGAAGACTAACTTCAATTTCTGCCAACCTGATGTAGGGTTTAACCATTAGCACCAGGGTTCAATGGAAAAGATCTTGGGTTAAAGATCAGCTTCATGCACTGGGACCCACAATAGCAAATTGCTCACAAGGGTGACAACCCTCATGAATTATTACACCGGAGCCCTAGCACAATCCGGGACCTTCGGTTCAAGATCTTGGGCTAAAGTAAAGGAACTTCTTGACGATCCGGGGATACTTCCTCTCTTTGGAAATTAGAATTTGCAGACAAGCAAAGTTAACCAGTAACTAAAGGTAAAACCCAACCCCGTGATCCTAAAGATTTAGAATTTGCCGACGATCAGAAGAACCGTTAAAATCAAATAGAGGTAAGATGGCACCGAGATCAGAGTGAATTGGATAAGGAGAAAAAGAATCCTAGGAGGGTTTTCACAACTCATTTTTTAGGTTAAAAATAGTTTTCTCGAACACTAGACTCGACATCGACCAATAGAAAGGGTTTCCTACAGGCAGTCCTGCTCTGATACCAACTTGTAGCGCCCCGACCCCAGAACTATATAGTGCAGCGTTGTGCAACAGACATCGCTACCCCGTATAGTAGAGAGATCAAGACTTGTGGAACAAACTGGCACATTGCATGACTCTACGACACAAAACATATAGCAACTCATATAACGAGAAGAATACAAATATTACACATCAAAAGGATCACGGATCCAACAATACATCAAACGGAAGCGGGTAGTGTTGTCTAACAACAAGAAGCAAATATATGGCCTAAGAGGCCTACAAATAGCATCACCCAAGCCGGCTTGTTCCACGGTCCCAAGCTGCCACCTGGGAACCCCAGACTAGTAGTTGACGTCAACGAAGAACCCACCTAGCTGCTCGGTGTCGTCCTCCTCTGAAATACAAAATAATAGAGGCAGCAAAGAGAGACTGAGTACGACGTACTCGCAAGTTTAGTAGGGCGATATAGGCCCAATGACTGACGGAGGCTCTAAAGCTGTTTATGTATTTCTTTTGCATAAAGCTAGTTTTCATAAACCGAAACATAAAGGACACATGGCATTCGTCTACTCAGAATACTTTTCAAAAGGGGATAAGAGAGTAACATATCATCTTCGGTTCTCGGCGAACCTACTTGTAGCCCAACCACTCATCTCCACCAAAGGCACTCCCTCGAATCACCCTCGAGGAAATGAACCTTTATCACAATGTGATTATGCAACCTTTAGCTGCCATATCAATTAGGTTAATATTCTCTATGGTCTCGTATATCCGTTCCCAAGTCGTCCATAACCGCAGACACGGCTTTTCGAAAAGATTAAACCCTGCAGGGGTGTACTATTTTACCCATTGGTACCGTCCGGCTCACCTAGCTGGCCCTCTTCCGGGGAAGGCCGGCGAGCGGGCGCGGTTAGACCTTTACAATGCATGAGGCTTACTCAAGGACCATCAGTGTGCGGAAGGATAGGTTCAGCGCTCCCAGCGCCCTGCCCCGCGGCCACATCCTAAACACCACCATCCTCGTTTCTTTTCCACCCACACAACTCACACGCAAATGGAAATAGCAAACTAGAGGACCCTTGACAAGCCCCTCACAAATTATTCGGTCAGTAAGGCGCCCATACACCCACCAATGGCAGCACGCTCGATCTTGAGTCTAGAGACAAGAACTCGCACCTAGGGGCTAGAGTGAGGCAAAACACCATCCCCGATGGCAACTCACCCAAGCTGTCTTAGCATTTTAATTAAGCATCACAATTATCCACCACGCCCAAATCATTCCATCAACATCAATAAATATGGAATTCAATAACGGACATAACTAGTATTTCAACTAAGTATTTCTAAGCATGGCTAAGCATATAACCAACAATTATATTTGTATCCAGCCAACACATCAACACTAGGGTTCGTAGGTAGGGATACATGTGATTGGCTCGGGGAAAAACATGCAATCATAGGATTCTCTATATTTTGGACAAAGAGACATTTGAATCGCATGCAATATTATGGTGGATAAAATAAGTTTATAAACATTGGGATGCTAGAATGCCAAGAAGGTTAGGTTATCTCTTGCCTTGCTGCCCGGGAGTGAAGTACTGCTCGTCGGGGTAAGTAGCGGTAATCTCGACTCCGGAATCTATCGATACCCAAAAGAACACAAAGCACAAATAAATCACAAGAAACACAAGGTGCAATGCTCAATCACATGATGACATGTCAAGTTGATGCATTGATATTATCATTTAATTTATTTAACAAATTAAATGGAGTTCCAAATAATTAGCGCAATTATTTGGACACAACTCCATATTTATCTTAGAGTCCACAATAATTATAATTTACTAAATTATTAGAGAAGTGGCTCAAATATGCATGAACATGACATGAATGGGTAGGGTTCGTCATTCCGATCATTTCGGTAATTTATTTATAATTTTCGGATCACCGATGAATAAATAGCAAATTAATTAAATAATTAAATAATTAAATTTATTTCATTTGATCAAATTATGAATAACATCAAATAAGAATTTGTGATCATGGTGTGATAAGTGCATAATTTGATAGCATTTGACATGTTGATCACTTTGATATTTTATTCATAATTTTTGGACGATTATTTAATAAGTTATGAATTTTTCCTAATTTGGTATTATTTAACCCATTTTAGGAATTCTTAAATAACCAAAATAATATAATTCCAAAGAAGGTTACAATGACTCCAAGTGGTAGAGTTTGTTTTTCTGAACATTTGGAAATTTGATTTGTCGAATTTGAAGCAATTCTCAAATAGTTATGAATTATTTAAATTCCATTTTATTTTCCAAATTCATAGATTTTACTGTTGGGCCGGCCAACAGGTCGGCCCAGGCCGGTTTGCAGACCGGGACAGCACCAGAGGAGGCCGGCCTCAGAGCCGGCCCAGTCCGGGTGCCAGGCCGGGCTGTGACCCGAGGGAGCCGGCCTCACGGCCGGCCCAGGCCGGGCGCCAGGCCGGTCACGCAAGCGTGCGGTTCAGGACCACGACCGGCGGACGAACGACGACGACCGCGGCGTTTAGCAATGGCGCGACGGTGAGGAAAGGGGGGAGGAAGAGAATGAAGATGTCCCGGAGAACGGGATCCTCACCAGGAGCATATCGACGGGGTCGAAAAAGGACGGAGAGGCCGGACAGCGGCGAGCGAGTGCTCAGCAAGCGGCGGCCGTCGGTCGGACAGTGGCGGGGGTGGACGAGCCCGATTATCATCAACGGAAGCTTCCCAGCTCGATTAGCTCGACGAAGAGGTAGGGGACGACGCGGCAGAGCTCCTGGACATCCTGCTAGGGCTTGGGGAGGCCGAAGATGGCCGGTGGCGGCGACGCGGTCCACAGCGGCTCGGTCGGCCGTGGGAAGAAGACCGAGATGCGGCTCGATTTCGTGGCGGCCTAGCTCGATTCCGCGAGGAAAGGGGGTAGCCCGTGACGAGGCGGACCTGATGGCAACATCGTCTTGAGCTCCATCGGCCGGGATCGATGGCGACCATGGAGACGGCGGCGGCGGTGGGCAGAGAGCTCGAGCTAGGGTTTTCCCGGGAGAGCAGGGGAGAGGGGCAGGTGAGGGGGGGGGGGGGGGAGAGGACGGGCAGGGCACGGGGACCTCTTGTCCTCCAGGGAGCAGGTCGGGCGTGGGTAGGGCGGCATGGGATGACAGGCCGCGGCATGGCGCCAGTGAAGAGGAGAGGGAGAGGAGCTGACAGGGATGGCCCAGTGTCAGGAGTTTAACCTTTTTCCATGTTTCTTTCTCTGATTTTTAAAGCAGCAAGATTTAGCTATTTAAGAGAGCTATTTAAGCAATTTAGAAAAATCTAGGAAAATTCATGTGGGCTCCCTAGGTCCTGAGGAATCACCACAAAAATTGTTATCCCAAAATAAAAAGGTTCAGATTCACATTTCTTCATATTGTGACAATTTTATCATTTTTGATAATTTGCAACAAGCATTTATTTGGAGCATTTTAATATTTCTAGAATTAATGAAAATATTCAAACTAAATTGTGAGTCCGCTAGTGAAATCATGATCCCTAGTCCTTTATTTTACATTGATTGCAACTTTATTTACTACTTTTAATTACTATTTCATCTCTGTTCACTGTTCATATTATCATCCACTTCACCATACGATTAACCATTTTGTGTTCCGCGAGACCGGAAAGATTGACAACCTTTCCGCTGTTGGGGGCAAAGCATTTGATTGCGTGTGTGCAGGTCCACGTTCGTCGGAGATCAAGCGTCAGAGATCTCTTGACGTTCACCTTGTTGTTGATTTCAAATTCCTACTGGTTCGATAAACCTCGGTTCGTTTATGAGGGAAAATTTGCTGCCTGCTACATCATCGCCTTCGCTTGGGGCACCATCCAATGCTAATCATCGTAACAAGCAGCAGTTTTATCCGCTTCTTCGCCTTCGTCATCCGACTGAACAGGCGTAGGTGGGCACGACACTTTTTTGAAGGTTGTGCTAAGGGAGACCATCTTGGCGACTTTGCTGTCCATTCACAGAGTGAAGAACATCCTTCCGGTCTTTGGATTCCAGTGGTGTGCCATCCGCCTTCTCAATAGGGAAGCCGAAGGCGAGCCGCCAGGCTTCAGCTTCTGGACAGTGCGCCATCATCAAGCCAAGAGCCGTCTTCGCGCCCCCACGGATGCTGGAGCGCAGCCTCTCATCAAAGGTGGAAGCCGCTTCTTCCATCGCGTCGGGTTGGCTCGCAAGACTGGTCAGCGGCTCGGTGTTGCCGGGAAAGTACTTCGACACAATTTTTGTCACGGAGGACAGAATCTTTGGGAGCAGGTCCCCCACCTCCAGAATACGGTCAAGCCGGTTATCCGCTGTGAGCTCATGGCCGTATCCTGCTAGAGCTGAATAAACGAAGAACAAATGCGAGTTAATCTCGTTGGCCTTGGCAAAAAATTGTTTGAGTACAGAGTCTTTTAAGTAAGACTTACTCAAAAGCTGGGAGTCTATCGCCGTAGACTCATCAAGCTGTCTGTCAAGCCGATCTTGGACTTCACGAAGAGCGTCAGATCCTTTCTGCTTCTCCGTCTCCAAGGCTTGCTCGGCTTGGAGCATGCACTCCTGCACCGACTTTAGTTCCGCTGAGGTTGAATCGTTGAGCTTGTTCAGCTCAACATTCTCCTTGCGGAGCCGGTCAATGTTGCCCACATTGTCGCCAACCTACTTGGTCTTGTTGATGGCATCTACGACATAATAACAATAATGTCAGCAATAGAAAAGCTGGATGCAAAGGTTCCAAAGTGTTTACAATTGTACCTCGGTACACAACGCGATCATCCTCCAAGGCGGCGATGACGGCGTCCTTGTCCGCCAACTCAGACTTCGGCCGGCATATCTCCTTATTTATCGCACCCAAAAGTTCCACTGTTTCAGCACTAATGCTGCGGTGTATCTGTGTAAGGAGGCTCTAAGCGATGAGCTAAAATAAAGTTGAAGCCGTCTATGATTAGATGATTTAATCCTTGGGGGGCTACCATATGTTATTCTAGTCTCAAGAGAAGCATTAACCTTACTAATTCCACTCATCTTAATGCTCGGGGTGCTAGGATACTTCGAAATTCTATCTTCCTACAAGAGCACTAAAGCCGACGTCCTTCAGTCGACTTAGCGCTCAGCGGCTAGGATATTCAACTTTTCAACTTGGTGGTCCTATTCTGAGCCTAATGTCGCGTTATTATCATAAACCCGACACAGCGCTCGGGGGCTACCGGGACAAGTGATTTGGGTACCTGGAAGTGCTGGCGGGGAATGGAGACGCCGACTTCGAACGATTCACTGAAGGAGTTGTGTCGATCCTCCAGCATGTCAATGACATCAGACATGTCAAAATCGACGTACTTGTTCGGCTCATCTCCTGAAAGGTCGTCCCTTTGGTCCAAGCAAACCGAGGAGCGGGGATGAAGTGATGATGGGGGAATACCCAACCGGGTAGGCCCAAATGTGCGGGTTGGACCACAAGACCCGGGTGGCCCAGCAGCCCACCGAAAAGATCATATCAGGGGAGGCCAAGTACACAACCTGGTGGGCCAGCTCGACTCAGGTCCAGGTTCGGCAGAATACGGTGGCGATGATGAAGATTGTTCTACAAGTAACCTAGTTTCGCTCATAGCCGACCCACACACCCTATAAAACCCTAGCCGACTGGATATATAAAGCCGGCTAGCGGGAAACCCTAGGGGACGAATCTCTTTTCCACCACCTAGACACCTTGCGCCGGAGTCGATCTGCGCTCACGCGCAACCCGCCATTGGTACACCTTGTACACCCCATCAATTCAATACAATCTAGTAGAAGTAAGTCTTTACCTCGCCAAGAGGGGCCGAACCTAGGTAACTCGTGTGTGTCGACTCCCCCGTGATTCCAATGTCGCCTTGCTCCGCAAATCATTTAAGCCACGCGATGGCATCTATCTTGAAAACCCCTCGACAGTTGGCGCCCACCGTAGGGCCAGCGACAGCTGGAGTTTACTTCATGGAGGGTGCAACCAATCCCGTGGAGGATGTCATCTACGACATCTTCCACGAGCACAACGGCGCTGGCTACGTACTCGACGCCCACACCTACGACACGTCCCCCCACACGCCAATCGAGTGCTACGCGATCATACCCTTACGGCCGTCAGCGCCTTCATCGGGTTCTGCGGATCATCTGAGGAGGTCGCACGCTCCAACAATGGCGACACGACGCTTCCCATCTACGACCCAGACTACGCCGACACCGCCGACTCCATCGCCTACGACAACCCGGTCATGGCCCCTGCGTCGAACTCAGAGCATCGCCACGAGCCGGCCAACAACATCGACACCAACACCAATACCGGCTCCATCCTACCGGTCCTCGACTACGAGTCTGAGGGGTCGGCGGGTTCAGTGTCAAGCGGATCGGCCACCCTGGCCATGGTAGGCATGGCGGGGAACGCCAACACAACAACGGGTACCGGCAAGAGCGACGACCAGCTCACCACTCCGATTACTCCGGAGAACGGCACCGAGCAGGCGAAAAAGCTCGATGCACTCCGCACTATGATGGAGAAGCAGAAGGAGGAGATCCGTCGCCAGGAGCAACTTGTCGAAACCCAGAAGATTGCTCTATCCACCGTCACGGAGTACTGGAAGAAGCAACAATCGTGCCTCTAATTCGGCGCACCTACATGCGCACTCGATGATGACTTTACGCGAGAAGACGCGGCTTTGGAGCGCGAGCGGGAGCTAAATCGCCGCAATGGCTCCCGACAGAACTCGCGGGAACGCATGCCGCCCCCGCCACCCAAGAAGAAGGCTCCACTTGCAGTCGACGAGCCCCATCTGGCGATCATCAACACTCCCATTGACTGCGTGGTCGTTGTTGCCTCGTTCTTCAACAAGATGAAATACGCCCAAGAGGCAATAATAAAGCCGTTTTCAAGGGCTATTGGTCACTGTTTTTGGCTCCGAGGATGGTTTGAACATCCATGACCCCCGGTACACGATAATTGGGACGTCGTCAGAACTCGTCGATTTGGTCATTTTTTGGCCGTTTTCGTGGGCAATAGGTCACTGTTTTTGGCACCGGGGACGATTTCAACAACCCATGACCCTCGGTACATGGTAATTGGGACGTCGTCAGAACTCGTCGATTCAGTCATTTCCGGCCATTTTCGTGGGCTATGGGTCACTGTTTTTTTTGCTCTGGGGACGATTTCAACAACCCATGACCCCCGATACACGATAATTGGGATGTCGTCAGAACTTGTCGATTCGGTCAATTCTGGCCGTTTTCGTGGGCTATAGGTCACAGTTTTTGGCTCCGGGGATGATTTCAATAACCCATGACCCCCGATACACGGTAATTGGGACGTTGTCAGAACTCGTCGATTCGGTCATTTCTGGCCGTTTTCACGGGCTACAGGTCACTGTTTTTGGCTCCAGGGACGGTTTGAACACCCATGACTCCCGGTACACGATAATTGGGACGTCGTCAGAACTTGTCGATTCGGTCATTTCTGGCCGTTTTCATGGGCAATAGGTCACTGTTTTTGGATCCGAGGACGATTTCAACAACCCATGACCCCGGTACATGGTAATTGGGAAGTCGTCAGAACTCGTCGATTCGGTCATTTCTGGCCGTTTTCGTGGGCTATGGGTCACTGTTTTTGGCTCTAGGGACGATTTCAACAACCCATGATCCCCGGTACATGGTAATTGGGACTTCGTCAGAACTTGTCGATTCGGTCAATTCTGGCCGTTTTCGTGGGCTATAGGTCACTGTTTTTGGATCCGGGGACGATTTCAACAACCCATGACCCCGGTACATGGTAATTTGGAAGTCGTCAGAACTCGTCGATTCGGTCATTTCTGGCCGTTTTCGTGGGCTATGGGTCACTATTTTTGGCTCTGGGGATGATTTCAACAACCCATGATCCCCGGTACATGGTAATTGGGATGTCGTCAGAACTTGTCGATTCGGTCAATTCTGGCCGTTTTCGTGGGCTATAGGTCACTGTTTTGGCCTCCGGGGACGATTTCAACAACCCATGTCCCCCGGTACATGGTAATTGGGACGTCATCAGAACTCGCCGATTCGGTCATTTCTGGCCGTTTTCGTGGGCTATAGGTCACTGTTTTTGGCTCCGGGGACGATTTCAACGACCCATGACCCCCGGTACACGGTAATTGGGACGTCGTCAGAACTTATCGATTCGGTCAATTCTAGCCATTTTCGTGGGCTATAGGTCACTGTTTTTTGCTCCGGGGACGTTTTCAATAACCCATGTCCCCCGGTACATGGTAATTGGGACGTCATCAGAACTCGTCGATTCAGTCATTTTTGGCCGTTTTCGTGGGCTATAGGTCACTGTTTTGGCCTCCGGGGACGATTTCAACAACCCATGTCCCCCGGTACATGGTAATTGGGACGTCGTCAGAACTCGTCGATTCGGTCATTTCTGGCCGTTTTCGTGGGCTATAGGTCACAGTTTTTGGCTCCGGGGACGATTTCAACGACCCATGACCCCCGGTACACGGTAATTGGGACGTCGTCAGAACTTGTCGATTCGGTCAATTCTGGCCATTTTTGTGGGCTATATGTCACAGTTTTTGGCTCCGGGGACGATTTCAATAACCCATGACCCCCGATACACGGTAATTGGGACGTCGTCAGAACTCGTCGATTCGGTCATTTCTGGCCGTTTTCACGGGTTATAGGTTACTGTTTTTGGCTCCGGGGACGGTTTCAACACCCATGACACCCGGTACATGATAATTGGGACGTCATCAGAACTCGTCGATTCGGTCATTTCTGGCCGTTTTCCCGGGCTTATAGGTCACTATTTTTGGCTCTGGGGACGATTTCAACAACACATGATCCCCGGTACATGGTAATTGTGAAGTCGTCAGAACTTGTCGATTCGGTCAAGTCTGGCTGTTTTCGTGGGCGATAGGTCACAGTTTTTGGCTCTGGGGACGATTTCAATAACCCATGACCCCCAATACATGGTAATTGGGACATCGTCAGAACTCGTCGATTCGGTCATTTCTGGCCATTTTCACGGGCTATAGGTCACTGTTTTTTTGGTTCCGGGGACGATTTCAACAACCCATGACCCCCGGTACATGGTAATTGGGACGTCGTCAGAACTCGTCGATTCGGTCATTTCTGGCCGTTTTCGTGGGCTATGGGTCACTGTTTTTGGCTCTGGGGACGATTTCAACAACCCATGACCCCCGATACACGATAATTGGGACGTCGTCAGAACTTGTCGATTCGGTCAATTCTGGCCGTTTTCATGGGCTATTGGTCACTATTATTGCCTCCGGGGACGATTTCAACTACCCATGATCCCCGGTACATGATAATTGGGACATCGTCAGAACTCGTCGATTCGGTCATTTTTGGCCGTTTTCATGGGCAATAGGTCACTGTTTTTGGATCCGGGGACGATTTCAACAACCCATGACCCCGGTACATGGTAATTGGGACGTCGTCAGAACTCGTCGATTCGGTCATTTCTGGCCGTTTTCGTGGGTTATGGGTCACTGTTTTTGGCTCCGGGGACGGTTTGAACACCCATGACTCCCGGTACACGATAATTGGGACGTCGTCTGAACTCGTCTGAACTCCCGGCTCTAGGGACGATTTCAACAACCCATGATCCCCGGTACATGGTAATTGGGACGTCGTCAGAACTTGTCGATTCGGTCAATTCTGGCCGTTTTCGTGGGCTATAGGTCACTGTTTTTGGATCCGGGGACGATTTCAACAACCCATGACCCCGGTACATGGTAATTTGGAAGTCGTCAGAACTCGTCGATTCGGTCATTTCTGGCCGTTTTCGTGGGCTATGGGTCACTGTTTTTGGCTCTGGGGACGATTTCAACAACCCATGATCCCCGGTACATGGTAATTGGGATGTCGTCAGAACTTGTCGATTCGGTCAATTCTGGCCGTTTTCGTGGGCTATAGGTCACTGTTTTGGCCTCCGGGGACGATTTCAACAACCCATGTCCCCCGATACATGGTAATTGGGACGTCATCAGAATTCGTCGATTCGGTCATTTCTGGCCGTTTTCGTGGGCTATAGGTCACTGTTTTGGCCTCCGGGGACGATTTCAACAACCCATGACCCCCGGTACATGGTAATTGGGACGTCGTCAGAACTTGTCGATTCGGTCAATTCTGGCCGTTTTCGTGGGCTATATGTCACAGTTTTTGGCTCCGGGGACGATTTCAATAACCCATGACCCCCGATACACGGTAATTGGGACGTCGTCAGAACTCGTCGATTCGGTCATTTCTGGCCGTTTTCACGGGTTATAGGTCACTGTTTTTGGCTCCGGGGACGGTTTGAACACCCATGACCCCCGGTACACGATAATTGGGACGTCGTCAGAACTCGTCGATTCGGTCATTTCTGGCCGTTTTCACGGGCAATAGGTCACTGTTTTTGGATCCGGGGACGATTTCAACAACCCATGATCCCCGGTACATGGTAATTGGGACGTCGTCTGAACTCATCGATTCGGTCATTTCTGGGCATCTTCGTGGGCTATGGGTCACTGTTTCTGAGCTCTGGGGACGACTTCAACAACCCATGATCCCCGGTACACGATAATTGGGACATCATCTGAACTCGTCGATTCGGTCATTTCTGGCCGTTTTCGTGGGCTATAGGTCATTGTTTTTGGCTCCGGGGACGATTTCAACGACCCATGACCCCTGGTACACGGTAATTGGGATGTCGTCAGAACTTGTCGATTCGGTCAATTCTGGTCGTTTTCATGGGCTATATGTCACAGTTTTTGGCTCCGGGGACGATTTCAATAACCCATGACCCCCGATACACGGTAATTGGGATGTCGTCAGAACTCGTCGATTCGGTCATTTCTGGCCGTTTTCATGGGCAATAGGTCACTGTTTTTGGATCCAGGGACGATTTCAACAACCCATGACCCCGGTACATGGTAATTGGGACGTCGTCAGAACTCGTCGATTCGGTCATTTCTGGCCGTTTTCGTGGGCTATGGGTCACTATTTTTGGCTCTAGGGACGATTTCAACAACCCATGATCCCCGGTACATGGTAATTGGGAAGTCGTCAGAACTTGTCGATTCGGTCAAGTCTGGCCGTTTTCGTGGGCGATAGGTCACAATTTTTGGCTCCGAGGACGATTTCAATAACCCATGACCCCCGATACATGGTAATTGGGACATCGTCAGAACTCGTCGATTTGGTCATTTCTGACCATTTTCACGGGCTATAGGTCACTGTTTTTTTGGTTCCGGGGACGATTTCAACAACCCATGACCCTCGGTACATGATAATTGGGACGTCGTCAGAACTCGTTGATTCGGTCATTTCTGGCCGTTTTCGTGGGCTATGGGTCACTGTTTTTGGCTCTGGGGACGATTCCAACAACCCATGACCCCCGATAAACGATAATTGGGACGTCGTCAGAACTTGTCGATTCGGTCAATTCTGGCCGTTTTCGTGGGCTATTGTTCACTATTATTGCCTCTGGGGACGATTTCACAAGTCAGGATTGGTGAGTGTGAGCTTATGGACCCAAGCCACTATAATTGCAAGCTTATGGACCCAAGCCACTATAATTGCAATAATTTTGAAATGTTAGTTATGCTCACACACAACAAATGAGATTCATGGACATCAAATATGTTGGAGTTGCCTCTATGCTTGCAAGACTATTAACAATAGCAATGCTATGGGGTGCCGGATAGTTTCTTCATGAGTTCACAAGTTACATTGTTTTACTTGGCAGATGATCACATTGTTGTAGATTTTGTCCTCTTGCCGTTCAGGCTGTGTCACAAGAGATGGACGACAACGCCTCTGTCGTTGATCCCCAGATTCAACGACACGGACCCCTAGAGATTGAGCTCGGTGATAGGTCATCAAAATCTGAAGCTAATCCCGGCACCCTGTCGGAGGGGAGATCGATCCCGGAGGGCTGTTCACCACCATGCCGCCCTCCGGGATGATTCGTGAGTAGTCCACCACGGAACTACGGGGTCATGGCAGTAGCTAGATGGTAGCATCTCTCCTTTTGTGCTTGATGTTTATGATCTTGTGAGCTGCCTAACATGATCAAGATCGACTATTGTAATACTATGTGATGTGTTTGCTGGGATCCGATAGATTATAAAGTTATGTTCAGATTGTGCTAGATTCTTATATGATTCATTTATGTTCTTGCATGCTCTCCGATGTGCGTAGTTACTTTGGCCAAGTGATTGTGTGTATCTCCAAGAGGGAGTAGTTATGCTAGATGGTGGGTTCATGCCCCCTTTTGTTCCTGGGCACGAGTGACAGAAACGTCTAAGGGCGAGGGTGTGCTGTTGCTACTAGGGGTAAACCAGCAGTTCTAATGTCTTCTTTGATGGTAGTATTGTTTACATTATGCGCAATTCTTAATGCAATTGTCTGTTGCTTGCAACTTAATACCGTTGGGTGACAGGCTGGTTAAGCGATCCCACGGTGGACTATTTAGACAAAGATGCAGTTGGACTCAACGGTCTTTGTTCTTTGTCGTGATGCCTACATAAATATTATCTTGTTCTCTTTGTCATAACTAGGGTGGTTCCGCATAGAATCTTATCAATTGCCCAGCTGTAATTTGTTTACCCATCATTTGCTTATCCTGTTTGCTTGAGAGGCTCTGCTAGTGAAATCATGATCCCTAGTCCTTTATTTTACATTGATTGCAACTTTATTTACTACTTTTAATTAGTATTTCATCTCTGGTCACTTTTCATATTATCATCCACTTCACCATACGATTAACCGTTTTGTGTTCCGCAAGACCGGAAAGATTGACAACCTTTCCGCCGTTGGGGGCAAAGCATTTGATTGTGTGTGTGCAGGTCCACGTTCGTCGGGGATCAAGCGCCAGAGATCTCTTGAAGTTCACCTTGTTGTTGATTTCAAAGTCCTACTGGTTCGATAAACCTCGGTTCGTTTACGAGGGAAAATTTGCTGCTTGCTACATCATCGCCTTCGCTTGGGGCACCACCCAACACTAATCATCGTAACAAGCACCCTTTTTATGGCGCCGTTGCCGGGGACTTTGGAGCTGCAGCTAGGGGAGTATCATACTCTCAATCATTTACTTTGTTTTTTTGTCTTGCTTGCTTTATTACTCGTTTAGTTTATTTTCGTGTTGCAAAATTTTAAAATCCAAAAAAATTAGTGTAGTCTTTATTTCTGTCTTGTTATTTTGTTTTGTCATTATGTCTTCAACTGAAAACACCAAGTTATGTGACTTTACTAGCACTAATAACAATGATTTCATATGCTCTCTAATTGCTCCACCCGCTTCTAAAGCGGAATCTTATGAAATTAAACCTGCTTTATTAAATATTGTTATGAAAGAGCAATTTTCTGGTGCTAGTACTGATGATGTTGCCTCTCATTTAAATAACTTTGTTGAGTTATGTGATATTCAAAAGTATAAAGAGGTAGAGGGTGACATTATAAAACTGAAACTTTTCCCTTTCTCTATGAGAGGGAGAGCAAAAGAATGGTTATTATCTTTGCCTAGAAATAGCATTGATTCTTGGACTAAATGCAAAGATGCTTTTATTGGAATATATTATCCACCTGCCAAAATCATAAAACTAAGGAGTAACATTATTAACTTTAGACAATTTGATAATGAACATGTTGCTCAAGCTTGGGAAAGAATGAAATCTATGGTTAAAAATTGTCCCACGCATGGATTAACTACTTGAATGGTTATTGTCGGGGATATAACCCCGGGTACCTCAGAGTTGGTACAGTAGAAGGAAGAGACAACAAGCGAATATGTTTATGATAAAGGAAAAGCAGAGGAAGGCAACCTGAGCCGACTTTGGCATGGCCCAGGCCGACATTCTAGTCGTTGATCCGGCATAGGATTATGTCGGATCCTTTAACCCAGTTGGGCCGATTCTCCACTACCGACGTATCCCGCAGGCCACATCCTCTGCACCGACTCCTCATGATGGCACCTCGTCACGCCGACATAGGCTTATGTCGACAGCACCATTCCCGGGTCAATTCATCTTAACCACTCATCCGGCCGGGCCGGCGCCCGGGTCACCATGACGGGTAAGCACTGCTACCTCGGTACGCCCCGGATCTCCTTCGACCGGCATTCGGACTACCAAGATACTCCAGGCCGACATAGCGTATGTCGGCTGACCAAGTTATCCCGGATGGCCCGCTCTCCGCTCCCGAGCCCGGGCCGACATACGAGGCCCTTCATCACTCCATGACCGACATAGACGCCCACCAATGGCACGGTCTCTGTCGGTTCTCTTCATCGACTACTCTCCACAGATGCCGGGTCTTGGGACGCCCCTGGCTCAGACCGGCATGAGCTCCCTCGACAAGTACAAGATACCCCTGCCACACAGGAGAAGACAAGATGGCGGCATGGCCACAGTAGCGTGGATGTGACAAGAGTACAAGTGATGACATAGGCCGTAGTGGGGACAAGACCCCAGTAGTCAAGTCCAGCAACAGTGAAGCACCCATGCCGTGCATAGTGTCCGTGGGCCACCTCTTGTCCCCTGGGCTCCCCCTTATAAGGAGCACCAGGGGTAGCGCGTAGGCAGGAGGACGCAGGGCGGGAGAACCCGGACCGGGTCTCACTTTCCCTTAGCTCCCTTGGAGCCTTTCTTCCTCCTCTAGAGACACAGCTCTAGGAGCAACCTTGTAACTCACATATACCTCACCTTATACAGATCAGACAAGCAGGAGTAGGCGTTTTACCTCCTCACGAGGGCCCCGAACCTGGGTAAACCATGTGTGTGCTTCACTTTGTGTGCGTATTCCTACGCATAATCCCTCCCCGAATTCTCTAGCGTCCATCGGCCCCCAACTTAAGCCTACCCATAGGCATCTGTCGTTCTCCACGACGACAGTTATCCAAACTTTTTATGCAGGTTTGAATTTTTCTTCGAGGAACCTCTTGGACTCGGCCGTGGGAGGCACCTTTATGTCCACCACATTAGGTGCAGCAGCTAAACTTTTGGATGAGATGATGGCAAATTATTCACAATGGCATACCAAAAGAGCTCCAAGTGGTAAGAAGGTAAATTCTGTCGAGGAAATTTCCTCTTTGAGTGAAAAGGTTGATATGATTATGTCTATGCTTGTTACCAATCAGTCCCCTATTGATCCTAATAATTTCCCACTTGCTTCATTAATTGCTCAAGAAAAGGATCAAGTTGATGTTAATTTTCTTAATAGAAATAATTTCAACATTAATGCTTATCGAAATAATTTTGGTAGCAACAACTATAAGCCTTATCCTCCCAATAATGGCAACTCTTATGGTAATTCCTATGGTAATTCTTATAGCTCTAATAAGAATGTGTCCTCTGATGTTGAATTTTTTTTAAAGGAATTTATCATTACACAAAAATCCTTCAATAAATCGGTTGAAGAAAAGCTTGGAAAACTTGATAGTCTTGTCTCTAAAGTGGAAAATCTTGCTCATGATGTTGAAATTTTAAAAATTAGGACCACTCCTCTTCAAGACAAGCCTACTGAATCTTTAAATGCTATTTCTATCCAAATTAATGAGAATGAAAGAATGTTGGCTCGTTTGAAAGCTAGGTGGGCTAGAGAAAGAGAAGAACCTAGAATTGCTGAATTGAATAGTAAAACTGTTAAAGTTTACACCATCCAAACCACTAATGAGGAACCTCCTAGTTTATTTAAAGATGATGAAATTTATTTTGATAATTGCAATCTTACTGAAGTCATAAAGTTCCTACAAAAACTTGCTAAGTCACCGGATGCTACAAAATTAAATCTTGCTTTCACTAAACATATTACCGATGCTCTTATTAAGGCTAGAGAAGAAAGGCTTAGGCTAGAAACCTCTATTCCTAGGAAATTAGAAGATGGATGGGAACCTACTATTAAGATGAAGATAAATGACTTTGATTGTAATGCTTTGTGTGATCTTGGTGCTAGTGTTTCTGTTATGCCTAAAAGTTTCTATGATATGCTTGATTTAAATCCTATGGAAGAATGTCATTTGAATGTTCATCTTGCCGATTCTTCTAAAAAGAAACCTTTGGGTAGATTTGATGATGTTCTCATTGTTGTTAATGATAATTATGTTCCCGTTGATTTTATTGTCAAGGATATTGAATGCAATGCTTCTTGTCCTATTATTTTGGGAAGACCGTTTTTGAGAACAGTTGGTGCTATTATTGATATGAAAGAGGGAAATATAAGATTTCAGTTCCCCCTTAAAATAGGGATGGAACACTTCCCTAGAAATATAAAGAAGCTTCCTTTTGAATCAATCATAAGGTCAAGCTATGCTCTTGATGTTGCAAAGGCCTCCGAAAAAACTTGATATTTGGCATTGCGCCTAGCTAAAAGGCGTTAAAGAAAAGCGCTTGTTGGGATGCAACCCATCTTTTACTTTTAGTTTTGTTTTTTCTTTTATTGAGTCATGGGGTTTTTGCCTCTGTAGAAACTCCATTTTATCTTTTTGTTTTGGTTTTTTGTGCCAAGTTTAGCCTCTAATGCATTGAAAGTGCGAGGTGTTGTTTTGCTGTCCAGAAACAGATTCTGAGTGTCTCTTGCACGAAAATCCTAAAATCGCCAGAATTTTATATTTTTCTGAAAAGTTTTGACACTAAGACTGACACTTTTATCTATCTTTCATTACTTTTAAGTTTTCTGATTTGAGCTATAGAAGTGCTTCGAAAAATTCGATTTCTACAGACTGTCCAGTTTTGACAGATTCTGCCTTTATTTTGTGTTCGCCTCTTTTACCATCGTCAATGTGATTCTCTTGAGGGGGAGTGTCACATTGAGGCTTAGTATACAGTGGCTAATACCTTATAAGTTGATTGCAATTTGTCTTGAGTTGAACACATGTGATTTTTTAATTTATGAGCACTAACCCTCTAATCAGTTTATGAGAAGTTTTGTGTGAAAACTTGTCGATTCAGTCAATTCTGGCCTTTTTCGTGGGCTATATGTCACAGTTTTTTTTGGCTCCGGGGTCGATTTCAATAACCCATGACCCCCGATACACGGTAATTGGGACGTCGTCAGAACTCATCGATTCGGTCATTTCTGGCCGTTTTCACGGGCTTTAGGTCACTGTTTTTGGCTCCAGGGACGGTTTGAACACCCATGACCCCCGGTAGACGATAATTGGGACATCGTCAGAACTCGTCGATTCGGTCATTTCTGGCCGTTTTCGTGGGCAATAGGTCACTGTTTTTGGATCCGGGGACGATTTCAACAACTCATGACCCCCGATACATGGTAATTGGGACGTCGACAGACCTCATCGATTCAGCCATTTCTGGCCATTTTCGTGGGCTATTGGTCACTATTATTGCCTCCGGGGACGATTTCAACGACCCATGAACCCCGGTACACGGTAATTGGGACATCATCTGAACTCGTCGATTCGGTCATTTCTGGTCATTTTCGTGGGCTATAGGTCACTGTCTTTTTGGCTCCGGGGACGATTTCAACAACCCATGACCCTTGGTACACGGTAATTGGGACATCGTCTGAACTCGTCGATTCGGTCATTTCTGGCCATTTTCGTGGGCTATGGGTCACTGTTTTTGAGCTCTGGGGACGACTTCAACAACCCATGACCCCCGGTATACGGTAATTGGGACGTCGTCAGAACTTGTCGATTCGGTCAAGTCTGGCCGTTTTCGTGTTATGCCTTTGGAGATTTAGAATTTATGTTTCTGTCTTATGGTTTTTGCTAGTCAGGATTGGTGAGTGTGAGCTTATGGACCCAAGCCACTATAATTGCAAGCTTATGGACCCAAGCCACTATAATTGCAATAATTTTGAAATATTAGTTATGCTCACACACAACAAATGAGATTCATGGACATCAAATATGTTGGAGTTGCCTCTATGCTTGCAAGACTATTAACAATAGCAATGCTATGGGGTGCCGGATAGTTTCTTCATGATTTCACAAGTTACATTGTTTTACTTGGCAGATGATCACATTGTTGTAGATTTTGTCCTCTTGCTGTTCAGGCTGTGTCACAAGAGATGGACGACAACGCCTCTGTCGTTGATCCCCAGATTCAACGACGCGGACCCCTAGAGATTGAGCTCGGTGATGGGTCATCAAAATCTTCAGCTCAGTCCTTCTCAGCCTTGAGTGCATATGTCGGATAGACCGTCAGGAGAGCCACCATGGGGAATCAACTTGTATGGAGCTTGATGGAGGCCTTTGAAGATTGCAGATGCAGCAATATAGAATCCAGGTTGTGACGGATGAGCGAGCGATCATTGTTTGCCTTCATAGGCAATCTATGGTATCAACTACAAGTGTTTAGATCATCGCTTTTTCATATTGTGCATTTAGGCACCTTTGATCCTCACTCGCCGCTCTTTCGCAGAGATATGTTGTACCATGAGCTCTAATGTTAATATATTTCCCTGTAAAAAAAGACATGACAACCATGAACCTCTACTTAATTGGAGGCAAGATGATTAAATTTTATAAAGGGCTGTCAGTGAAGAAAATGGGCGTGTCAGGTGATTGTGTTGCCATACGGATGTGTGGTTGTGTGGAGTGCGATGTACTATATCTAAGTCGGACACTTTACTTGTTTCACTCCAACATATCATAGCATACTAGGGTTAATTTGTTGAACTAGATTCGAAAGGCATACAATGTTGGAGCTGTCTCTGCCGTGTTGCTGCAAAATGGTACTAAAAGGAAAGGCGCGCGTTGCTGCGCCCGTTGTTTCTAAGCGTCGTCGTGATATATATCACTTGAACATACAATGTTGGACTAATACAATATAAGAGACTAATATAATACAATATAAGCTAATACAAAATTGATACAAGTTTCATACAAGTTCCCTCTCTAATAAAATATAAGAGACTAATAAATACAATATAAGCTAATACAAAATTGATACAATATTTCTATTACACAAAGATAAGAGACTAATAAATACAATATAAGCTAATACAAAATTGATACAATATTTCTATTACACAAATATAAGAGACTAATATAATACAATATAATTTTTAACAAATATGTTAATTCTATAATTTTTAACAAGTCCTAAATATGTTAATTCTATAATTTCTAACATTCTAAAATTTTCTAATTAAAAATTATTATTAAAAATTCTAACTAAAAGTTCTAACATTCTAATTTTTTCTAAAAAAATATAACTAAAATTCTAACATTCTAACTAAAATTCTATCATTGTAACTAAAATTATAACTAAAAATCTAACTAAAAGTTCTAATATTCTAAAATTTTCAAAAAATTCTAACTAAAATTTAAAAATTCTAACAAATTTACCTAAGCTAACAAATTTATCTAAAGCTAACCAATTTAGCTAACAAATTTACCTAAAGCTAACCAATTTACCTAAAGCTAACAAATTTACCTAAAGCTAACTAATTTAGCTAACAAAATTACCTAAAGCTAACAAATTTACCTAAAGCTAACCAATTTAGCTAACAAATTTAGCTAACAAAAAAATGTGAGTAGGAGAGGAATTACCAGGAGAAGAAGAGGAGGAGGGCCGGCGGCCGAAAAGGAGGAGGACGGCGGCGGCCGGCGAGGGGGGCCGATCGGCCGGGGAAAATGAGGAGGACGGCGGCAGCCGGCAAGCAGCGAGGGCGGTGCGTGGAGGAGGTCGGCCCGACGGCGGCGTGTGGAGGCCGACGGCGGCGCGTGGAGGCCGGACGACGACGCGCGGTGACGGGGAAGACGGCTACGGCCCGACGGAGGACGGCAAGCGGACGGCGCGAAGGGCGAGCGGCGAGCGGCGGCGCGGCGGACGGCGAGCGGTGCGGCCGAAAAAATTCGGCAGCCTGACGGCAGGAGATTGGGGATTCCGCGCGCTGGTCCTTAGAAGAAAATGAGAGGATTTGGGGGAGAGAAAGGGCGCGGGCAGTTAAACTAAAGGCCTTTAGTCCCGGTTCAGGGCCCCAACCGGGACCAAAGGGTCTTTAGGTCCGGTTGGTGGCACCAACCGGACCTAAAGAACAACCCTTTAGTCCCGGTTGGGGCCTCCAACCGGACCTAAAGGCAATTTTCGGCGGCACCGAAAAGGCGCGCGCCAAAATAACTTTAGGTCCGGTTTGTGGTTCCAACCGGGACTAAAGGTATTTTTTTAATAAAGAGTTTAAAAATGCAATAAACTTATAAATTTAATATCTTTTAACCTGTTTATCAGAAAAATACAAATAATATATCAAATTGTTCAAAAAAATATAATCTATATACTTATATCAAATTCAACTTTGTTTGAGATTAAGTTTTAAAAAATTGTAATAAACTTATAAATTCATTAAGACATTAGTTAAACTTATAAATTTAATATCTTTTGATCTGTTTATCAGAAAAATACAAATAATATATCAAATTGTTCAAAAAAATGTAATCTATATATTTATATCAAATTCAACTTTGTTTGAGATTAAGTTTTAAAAAATTGTAATAAACTTATAAATTCATTAAGACATTAGTTAAACTTATAAATTTAATATCTTTTGATCTGTTTATCAGCAAAATACAAATAATATATCAATTTTTTCCAAAAAATATAATCTATAGCTCATGTAAGAAGGAACCCTCTGAAGAAACCCTCACAGGGTCATAGCTCACGTAAGAAGGAACCCTCTGAAGAAACCCTCATAGTGGATCATTTGATAATAACTAGTTCATCGACCGAATACAAATCATTTATACGGAATGACATAACTGGATAATTTGTCCTAACAATCTTAGTCATACTCCTGCCTAGGCCTATAATACTCGTCCTCGTAATCGTCGTCGTCGTCGTCGCTGTCATCGGACGGCGCTCGTGGCTCCCACCTCGACGGGTGAGCACGCCTGGACTGGATCTGAGGGTAGCGCAGGCGGGAGTTATCGCCGGCCGCGATGTAGTTCATAACGCCCTAGAGAGTTCGGCCAGCCCACCACAGCTGACGGCCGGCCTCGTTGAAGTCTGAAGGAGGCGGGCCGTCCCCCTCGTACCTAGCGAGCGCCCTCTCACACCGATTGATGAAGAAGGCGTCCCAAGTCGGGCGGTAGTCGGGATGCCAGCGGGGATCCATCCGCTGCTCCGGCGTGAGCTCGAGGTAGTAGTGGTTCATGATGGCCGCCCGGCGCGCCACACCATAAGGGACAGGAGGGACCGGCACGCCTCCGGCGCTCAGCATCCAGCCGGCGGGGACGCAGTAGCCAGGCGGGCAGGGGTAGTTCGAGGCGGAAAGCTCCTCCGCCTGATGGTAGCTTAGTACGGTGGAAGCCATGGAAGAGTTTAGATGTGATATGGCAATGGCGGCCAAGCCTACATATATATGTGATCAGGGCCTTTAGTACCGGTTCGTGTTACCAACCGGGACTAAAGAAGCACATGGATCATGTGTTTCTTTCAAGCGCTTGTGAGCCGTTGGATCAGGGGTGTGTTTCTTTAGAGCGCTTGTGAGCCGTTGGATCAGAAGCACACGGATCGTGTGTTTCCTTCGAGCGCTTGTGAGCTGTTGGATCAGGGCCTTTAGTACCGGTTCGTGTTACCAACCGGGACTAAAGAAGCACACGGATCGTGTGTTTCTTTCAAGCGCTTGTGAGCCGTTGGATCAGGGGTGTGTTTGTTTAGAGCGCTTGTGAGCCGTTGGATCAGAAGCACACGGATCGTGTGTTTCCTTCGAGCGCTTGTGAGCTGTTGGATCAGGGCCTTTAGTACCGGTTCGTGTTACCAACCGGGACTAAAGAAGCACACGGATCGTGTGTTTCTTTCAAGCGCTTGTGAGCCGTTGGATCAGGGGTGTGTTTCTTTAGAGCGCTTGTGAGCTGTTGGATCTGCACTCCCACCTCATCCACAGGTACACCTTCTAATCGCCTATAAATAGCGACGTCCCTGCAGCGAAACGGCACACAACGAGCATCTACCTTTGCCACCGAACCCAATGGTTGGATTTAGCCTACCCGCTGGCATGTTCCCTAACACAAACCCTCGGGTAGGTTGAATCCAACCACTGGATTAGGGTGACACAATGATGAATTGCTGAGGAGGTTGAATCCAAGCAGCGGCAAGGCGCTCTGATCATTCAGTTCATCGACCGAATACAAATCAAACGGTTTCACCTGCATACGCCCTACGGTGTATTTGATATGCGGGCACTCTCTAGCCACAGTAGGGTTGTATGCAGGTGATACCGTGTGTTTTGTTCTATCTAGAAATCCTTCAGTTCATCGACCGAATACGGTTTGTATGCAGGTGATACCGTGTGTTTTGTACACGAACTTCTCACCAGTTTTTGTCAACACTCATACATAAAAAGTTTTGAGAACACTCATACGTAAATTGTTTTATATACTATTACACTCATACTTAGATCATGATCGCTTCTTCGGCCTTAACCATGGAGTTTCTTCATTATTTAATGGGATGCTTGGGTCAGTTTTCACTGTGAATGGCGGAATTTCATCAAACTTATTATAGTCTGCTGACATGTCTGTCTTGTCCTCGACTCCCGCGATGTTTCTTTTTCCTGAAAGAACTATGTGACGCTTTGGCTCATCGTGTGCTGTATTTGTTTCCTTATCTTTTCTTTTTTTCGGTCTGGAGCTCATGTCCTTCACATAAAAAACCTGAGCCACATCATTGGCTAGGACGAATGGTTCGTCTCTGTACGCAAGATTCTTGAGATCCACTGTTGTCATTCCGTACAGCTGGTCTTCCTTTACCCCTTCTCCATTCATGTTCACCCAACTGCACCGAAACAAAGGGACCTTAAAAGTAGGTCCATAGTCAAGTTCCCATATCTCCTCTATATAACCATAGTATGTGTCCTTTTGTCCATTCTCGTCTGTTGCATCAAAGCGAATACCACTGTTTTGGTTGGTACTCTTTTTATCTTGGGCAATCGTGTAAAATGTATTCCCATTTATCTCGTACCCTTGGAAAGTCAATACAGTCAAAGATGGTGACGCGGCCAATAAGTAGAGTTGATCTCCAGCATCGGTGTCATTCATGAGATGTAATCGCAACCAACTGCCGAAAGTCTCCATGTGTTTTTGTTTAATCCAGGAGTCAGGCTTCCCTGGGTTTTTGGAGCGTACACTATTCTTGTGTACCTCGATATACGGAGCCACGAAGGTGGAACTTTGTAGAACTGTGTAGTATGCTTGAGTGAAAGAATGCCCGTCCCTACATATCATTGCTTTCTTTCCTAGCGTGCCTTTTCCACTAAGTCTCCCCTCATGCCGCGATTCAGGAAGACCAATCGACTTAATGTCGGGAATAAAGTCAACACAAAACTCAATGACCTCCTCTGTTCCATAGCCTTTGGAGATGCTTCCTTCTGGCCTAGCACGGTTATGAACATATTTCTTCAAGACTCCCATGAACCTCTCGAAGGGGAACATATTGTGTAGAAATACAGGACCGAGAATTGCAATCTCGTCGACTAGGTGAACCAGGAGATGCGTCATAATATTGAAAAATGATGGGGGGAACACCAACTCAAAACTAACAAGACATTGGGCCACATCCTTCTGTAACCTTGTCAGACTTTCTGGATCGATTACCTTCTGAGATATTGCATTGAGAAATGCACATAGCTTCACAATGGGTACTCGAACATTTTCCGATATAAGCCCCCTCAATGCAATCGGAAGCAACTGCGTCATAATCACGTGGCAATCATGAGACTTCAGGTTTTGGAATTTTTTATCTGCCATATTTATTATTCCCTTTATATTTGACGAGAAGCCAGCCGGGACCTTGATACTGCTCAGGCACTCAAAAAATATTTCCTTCTAAAATTTCGTAAGAGCGTAGCTGCTTAAGTAATGACGCCCTTTATCCGTATGCTTGTTGTTTGGGTCTTTCATACGCTGCTGGTCCTCCCTTGCTTCCGGTGTATCTTTTGTCTTCCCATACACGCCGAGGAAGCCTAGCAGGTTTATGCAAATATTCTTTGTCACGTGCATCACGTCGATTGAAGACCGAACCTCTAGGACTTTCCAATAGGGTAGCTCCCAAAATATAGATTTCTTCTTCCACATGGGCGCGTGTCCGGTAGCGACGTCTTTCGGAACAGAATGACCGCCAGGACCCTTTCTAAAGATTACTTCTATGTCCTTGACCATACCAAATATAACATCACCATCAGGGAGCTTAGGCTTCTTCCGGTGATCTGCCTCACCATTGAAATGCTTGCCTTTCTTTCTTACGGGGTGACTGCCTGGAAGAAATTGACGACACCCCAGGTACACGACCTTCTTACATTTTTCCAAATATGTACCTTTAGTCTTATCTAAACAGTGCGTGCATGCGTTGTATCCCTTGTTTGACTGTCCTGAAATGTTACTAAGAGCAGGCCAATCATTGATGGTTACGAACAGCAACGCTCGTAGGTCAAATTCCATCTGTTTGTGCTCATCCCACACACGTACACCTGGTATGGCCCACAACTGCAAAAGTTCATCAACTAATGGCCTTAGGTACACATCAATGTCGTTGCCAGGTTGCTTCGGGCCTTGGATGAGAACTGGCATCATAATGAACTTCCGCTTCATGCACAACCAAGGAGGAAGGTTGTAGATACTTAGAGTCACGGGCCAGGTGCTGTGACTGCAGCTCTGCTCCCCAAAAGGATTCATACCGTCTGTACTTAGACCAAACCATAAGTTCCTTGCGTCACCTGCAAAGTCCGGGAACTCTCTCTCGATTTTTCTCCATTGAGACCCATCGGTGGGGTGTCTCAACTTCCCGTCTTTCTTACGCTCTTCTTTGTGCCATCGCAACAACCTGGCATGCTCTTTGTTTCTGAATAGACGTTTCAACCGTGGTATTATAGGAGCATACCACATAACCTTAGCAGG
The DNA here is from genome assembly GCA_012064385.1 of Puccinellia tenuiflora. Classification (NCBI taxonomy): domain Eukaryota; kingdom Viridiplantae; phylum Streptophyta; class Magnoliopsida; order Poales; family Poaceae; genus Puccinellia; species Puccinellia tenuiflora. The sequence goes on along the minus strand of QRDG01000103.1, from coordinate 280,824 downwards.
AATCTTCTTCCTGACGGGCTCGTCATCGCCCTCAACATCACCAGGATCATCTTGTCTGATCTTGTATCGCAGTGCATTGCATACCGGACATGCATCCAAATTCTCATACTCCTCACCGCGGTAAAGGATGCAGTCATTGATGCATGCATGTATCTTCTGCACATCTAATCCTAGAGGGCAGATAGCCTTCTTTGCTTCGTACGTAGTCTCGGGCAGTTCGTTATCCTTTGGAAGCTTCGGCTTCATTATTTTCAGTAACTTTTCAAATCCCTTGTCAGATAAACCAGTCTCTGCCTTCCATTTCAGCAATTCCAGTGTGGTACCGAGCTTTGTGCTGCCATCTTCGCAATTTGGGTACAACAACTTTTTGTGATCCTCTAGCATGGCCTCCAACTTCAGCTTCTCCTTTTCTGTATCGCATTCTCGTTGTACATCGGAAATGACCCGACCAAGACCATCAGCATGCTCATCTGGCATCCGTTGTTCTTCACCTCCTTCTTCTTCATTGTCTTCCATCGCAGTATCACCGTATTCTTCAGAGAACATACGATAGTTCTCATCATCATTTTCTTCTTCATCGTCTTCCATCATAACCCCTCTTTCTCCGTGCTTGGTCCAACAATTATAGCTGGGCATGAAACCTCTCCGAAGCAGGTGGCCTTGAAGGGTTTTCGAGGAAGAGTGCTCCTTAACATTCCGATAGTCCACACATGGACAAGGCATAAAACCATCCTCTTTGTTTGTCTCAGCCACATGGATAAATTTATGCAAGCCTGCAAGAAAATCGGAACTGCGTCGATCGCCGTACATCCATCGCCGCCGGGCATCCATCTGCATATCATATAATTAAGTTTATCAAATACAATTAAAATACATGTTCAATACTGAAATGACCACCGTATATCGACACATGCAAAATTTGTATCAATTACAGATGAAATTAAAAGACAAAGCTAGGTTGCTAATTAACCTCGATCGATCGGAGGAAAGAGAGAGGACAAAGCCTAAGGGTGGCTCGGGCACCTCATATCATTTTGTGTGAACTGAAATGTGGCTCGGGCATTTCATCGAACACCTCTAGTGCATAGCAAAGGAAAAAAACTAGCACCCACCTCTCACACCTCCTAGCAGAAAAAAATAGAGGAGTAGAAGCTGGCTGCTGGCTTTATAGGCAGGGGACTATTAGTCCCGGTTCGGGCTACCAACCGGGACTAATGCTCTGCCGGAGCTTTAGTCCCGGTTGGTAGCCCGAACCGGGACTAATGTCCCCAGCCCAACCGGGACTATTGGCCCACGGCGCGGAGGCAGGTCGAACCGGGACCAATGCCAGGCATTGGTCCCGGGTGGTGTTGCAACCGGGACTAATGGCTCTCCAGCCCCCTTCCCAAAGCCTCATTTTCTACTAGTGGTATGAAATTAACAATCACCACGTCATACAACCAAAATCTTAAGGTGGCTTCTTAATGAAGCACGGCTTGCACTCGCCACCTGTTGATTATAAAAAAACGGTCTCATGTATTGTATACGCAAGAATATAAGATATATACAAAGGTAACTATTTGAGTTTACCACAAAGATCACATAATTATTTACATAGGGTCCCCGGCATGAAAGTGCAATGCCATATGAACCACAACATAGCAAATACACACGACAACACAAAGGGCCTATATAGCTATCGTAGTGGAATAATGTCCAGATGGTTGGAAAATTGAGGTATATCTCAACATTGCCTAAGGAGTGTGAAAACGGTGTAGATTGAGTTGACCAAGAGGCCGCTAGTTTTGTTGGTAACAACAGTGGGCTGGCTACAAAAAGAGTTGCAAAGAAAGTTCATCGGGTTACTATAGCCATTTTAGGACAGCATAATTTATATACCTGATTCAGCATGAAGGCTGATAGTACCTCATGAGTATATTGTTCTTCATTATTGCTGTAGCAATATGCATCCATGTACATGGTTTTCAGCACCTTTTGGTTTTGAGCACTTGCATAAGTGAATCAAATCGAAACTGTGTTGTAATGAATCAGAGCACTCAGTATCAGAACTAAATTCTGTTTGATCAGGTTTTCCCAGCTACATGGAAACCAATATGAGATGATATTATTTGTCATTAAGTAGGTTATACAAATGATCTTTCTATCTAACCCGACGATAAGGACCAGTGTGTAGAACATCGATGATAGGCTCGTTTGCAAGGGGCATCAATGACAGACCCATTAGGCATGCCACCGTGATTAAATAGTGTATTCAAGATTAAACAGCCCAGGGTGTGAAGTGAGCAATCCTAGTGATGATACATGGATCCGGTCTAGTAGATTGATAGGGTTTTGTATATTGCACACGTAATAATATCCAAAGGGTACATATATATAGGAGAGGGAGAGAGAGACTAAACCCTAACCCTAACAGAGACCGTATACAAATCAACACCCCCCCGCAGTCGAAACGTGGTTTGGAACAATGTTGAGACTGGTTCGAAAATCTTCAAAGACCGCAGTCGGTAGCCCTTTGGTGAAAATATCGGCATATTGCAGACTGGTAGGCACATGAAGAACTCGAGCTTCTCCAAGAGCGACCCGATCACGAACAAAATGAAGATCAATCTCGATGTGTTTTGTCCGCTGATGCTGCACTGGATTGGTGGACAAGTAAGTGGCACTGATGTTGTCACAATATACAATAGTGGCTGAGCGAACAGGCTGGTGCAACTCGAGAAGTATCTGACGTAGCCAAACTGATTCAGCCACGCAATTGGCCACGGCTCTATATTCTGCCTCGGCACTAGAACGAGAGACCGTCGGTTGTCGCTTCGAAGACCATGACACCAGATTTGTGCCAAGAAAAATACAGAACCCGGAGGTGGACCGGCGGGTGTCAGGACAGCCAGCCCAATCAGCGTCAGAATACGCTACCAAGTCTGAAGAAGAGCCGACATGAAGTTGCAGACCAAGATAAGCAGTTCCCTTGACGTAGCGCAGAATGCGTTTGACAAGTTGTAGGTGAGAAGTGCGAGGATCATGCATGAACAAACAAACCTGCTGAACAGCATGTGATAGGTCTGGTCTGGTGAGTGTCAAGTACTGAAGAGCTCCAGCCAAGCTACGGTAGTGAGAAGGATCATCAACAGGTGGTCCATCATTGGCGGAGAGTTTGCATCTGGCGTCAATGGGGGTGGATATAGGGTTGCAGTTCATCATGTTGGCTCGCTCCAAGATCTCAAGTGCATACTGTTGCTGAGAAAGAAACAATCCACGAGACGTGCGATGTACATTGACACCTAGAAAGTGATGAAGAGCTCCCAAATCGCTCATGGCAAACTCAGAGTGAAGAGAGGCAATGACACTCTGGAGAAGGTTGGCAGTACTGGCAGTGAGGATAATATCATCCACGTATAGGAGCAAGTAGGCAGTTGCGTTGTGGGAGTGTAGTATGAACAGCGAGGAGTCACTTTTGGAAGAAGAGAACCCAAGAGTGTGCAGGTACTTGGTGAAGCGCAAAAACCATGTGCGTGGAGCTTGCTTGAGGCCGTATAGAGACTTCTTCAGTTTGCAAACATGATTGGGGCGGGCATCATCAACAAACCCGGCTGGCTGAGTACAGTACACTGTTTCCTCAAGTTCACCATGTAAGAACGCATTCTTCACGTCAAGTTGATGCAATGGCCAGGACTGAGACGTGGCAATGCTGAGAACGACTCGGATTGTGGCAGGCTTGACCACTGGGCTGAAGGTTTCTCCGTAATCAACTCCTTCCTGCTGAGTGAAACCACGTAAAACCCATCGAGCCTTCTAACGTGCCAAAGAGCCATCAGGGTTAAGCTTGTGTCGAAAAATCCACTTGCCGGTGGCCACGTTGACACCTGCAGGACAAGGAACTAAAGACCAAGTGTCATTCCGAATTAGAGCATCAAATTCATCACGCATAGCATCGTGCCAACGAGTGTCTTTAAGTGCTGTACGGTAGGAGGAGGGAATTGGGGATGGTGTTTGGGGAACGGTTAGATAAGTTTGATGTTTTGGTTGAGCGAATCCTGTTTTGGACCGGGTGCGCATAGTATGGGCATTGGTAGGTGGATTTATAGGAACGGCGCCGACAGGGAGTCGTAGGGGAAGAGGCGGTGTGGGGTTGGACGGGGGAGAGTCGCCTGGAGGAGAGTGCGCTCTGGTAGAGATAGGAGATGGCAAGCGATCATGAGACTCGGTGGAAACTGTGATGGATGGGGAAGTCGGGATGTAGGTGCGGTAGGCGGAGTCAAAGAGTCATGCGGTGGAGCTCGAATGATGGGTGAATGGGATGGAGGGTTTAGGGTCGATGGTGGTATGGGGATAGGCGATGAAGGTGGTGGTGGGGGGATGGGTATAGGTGGTGTGATATCGGGTGTGAGGGTGCGTTGGGGAGAAGAGGATGGGTTGGTAGTAAACGGGAAGGAGCTTTCATCGAAAACGACATGGCGGGAGATTATAACTTTGCGTGTGGTGAGATCAAGACACCGGTATCCTTTTATGTTCACGTGGGTAGCCAAGGAAGACGCACCGTGTGGAGCGGGGGGATAGTTTATGATCAATGGAGTGGGAGAGGTTGGGAAAGCATAGACAACCAAAAGTGCGGAGATGATCATATGTGGGATGGACGCCGTATAAGAGAAAGTATGGAGTGAAATTGCCTATGGCTTGGGAGGGACGAATGTTAAGGAGATGATTGGCGGTGTGGAGAGCTTCAACCCAGAAGTGTGGAGGCATGGTGGCCTGAAAAAGAAGGGTACGAACGATATCATTGGTGGTGCGGATCATGCGTTCAGCACGACCATTTTGTGGGGAGGTGTAGGGACAAGAAAGACGCAAGACTATACCATGGGAGGAGAGAAAAGTGCGTAAATTGGTGGTTAGAAATTCTCCTCCATTATCACATTGGAGACAGCGGATGGTGGTATGAAATTGTGTACGAACAAAAGAAAAGAAACGAAGTAACATGTCACATGTATCAGATTTGGTGCGAAGTGGAAAAACCCAAGAGAAACGAGAGAAATCGTCTAGTATAACAAGATAGTATTCGTAGCCAGAGCAACTAATAATTGGCGATGTCCATAAATCACAATGTATAAGATCAAATGGTGACATAGCACGGGAGTGCGAAATAGAGAACGGTAGTTTGGTGTGTTTTCCTAACTGACAAGCATCACATAAGGTTTGAGTACCGCTAGTCTTATTACAATTTGAAAGAAACTCGAGTGGTAGATGGGACAACGCGGAGGAGTGAGGATGACCAAGCCGCCGATGCCAAAGATCACTGGAGACGGCAAGAGCTGCGGTAGTGGAACTCCCATGATCACCGAAGAAAGGGTATAGATCGCCGAAACTATTGGAGCGCATGATGACCTTCCTGGTGAGGAGATCCTTCAAGGAGAAACCAAAAGGGTCAAATTCTACGGTGCAGTTGTTATCACGAACGAATTTACGGGTGGCACAAAGATTTTGGATAATGGATGGAGAAACTAGAACATAGTTAAGACGGAAGGGGCGAGAGGTTAGGTGGGCAGTACCGGTAGCAACAACAGGTAAACGAGACCCATTGCCAACGACGATATGATGAGAATTGACATCTAAAAGGGAACGAGACGAGGTTAGTATACCTTGGTTGCCGGTGACGTGGGACGTGGCACCGGAGTCCATGATCCAATCGCCTCCCGGGGAGGAGAAGGCAGCACCGTAGCTGGGAGCAGACTGGTACAAGGCGCGCTGATCCCATGATGGTGGTGGTGGAGCCGTCGCGGGTGGAGCTGGGGCGTGCATCAGCGGGTAAGCCTGTTGGGGCGCTGGGGGTCGTGGACCGAGGATGCTGGAGGCGTTCGGCGGAATCCAGGGTAGGCGTGTTGGAAAGGGCGCTCCCATGGGAGCGAAGTACCCTAGCCAGGGTTGCTGAGTGCCACCATGTCCACCAGATGGAGCAGTGTGCTGGCCACGGTCGCGACCACCGCCTCCTGACGAGGAGGAGCCGTTGGTCATCTTCGGACCGCTGTACTGGAAGCCGGGAATTGGGTTCTTGCCGCGGTAATTGGGGCTGACACCGGGAAAACGAGGATGACCACCTCCGTTGTTGGAACCAGTGCGCCCGCCGCCTCCGCCACCAGAAGAAGGTCCGCCACCACTGGGCGCACCATGACCGCCGGAGTGTACGGCCATGGCTTGGGCGCTGGCCTGTTGCTGTTGATCGTCTTCATCAATCTCGACGAGTTGGAGGCGAGAGCAAGCATCCGCAAAGGAGGGTACGGAGGTCTTCAGAATCTCAGACTGCAGCTTGTACTTCCGACCGAGGCCGGTGAGGAATTGGATGGTGAGGTCATAATCGCTTACTGGATGGCCAATGTTTGCGAGATCGTCAGCTAGGTGTTGTAATTTGCTGGCGTAGGAGGTGATGGAGAGGTCGTTCCGCTGAGTGTTGCGGAAGGTTTTGTTGAGGAAGACGTAGCGTGTCGCCTCGTTGTTGACGAAGAAGCGAAGTATGCGTGTCCAGGTAGAGCAAGTCCGATTGTCGGCGCTGTGGACGAGGCGGTAGAGGTCGTCGCTGAGTGTGGCCATGAACCATAGCGAGATGTGGATGTCCACAGCAAGCCAGTCATCGCTGGGGTTTGCCGGGGCGGCGCCCTCCTGGATGTGATCCAGCGCCTTCTACATGGTGAGGACGCTGGTGAGGGTCTGGCGCCACTTGGGGAAGTTAGCGCCGTCGGTGGTGACCTGGAAGTTGATGTAGTTGGAGATGTGAACTCCGAGAATTGGGTGGGAGAGGTTTGGAGGCATCAGATGAGAAGGAAGACCTAGGGTGGGTTGCGTGGTGGATAGGGTTGTGGTTGTTTGAGGTAGATGGACGGAGAGGCCATTGAGGTTTAGGGGATCAGAGGTTTGGGGAGAAGGTAGGGCTGTCATGGTGGTAGGGGGAGGGTGAGGTGCGGAAGCAACAGGGAGGGTGGGCGAGGAAGAAGCGATCGTGGTATCCATGGCGCGGCGGCGGCGTGCGGGGAGGCTCTGATACCAAGTAGATTGATAGGGTTTTGTATATTGCACACGTAATAATATCCAAAGGGTACATATATATAGGAGAGGGAGAGAGAGAGACTAAACCCTAACCCTAACAGAGACCGTATACAAATCAACATGCTGGACACCTGCATAGACTATAGCTTCAACCTGTCAATTGGACAGAAAATAGAGCTGAAATTCAAACACCAACAACCAACGATAATATGAATGATGCAGGTATCTCCCCAAAGAGGAAACATATCATTGCAGATCGCGAATTTTCTTGCATTTCCACACAGAGATACAGTACCAAATCAACTATTCGGCATAAGCTACCAGAGCAATGGCAGGTTAAATCCAACGTATCCATTACTTAACAAATATGCATATGTAATATACTAATTCTAGTAAGTAATTATATGGAACCACCAAAGAAGAAATGGCTGAACTAAATATAGCACAATTTTTGGCTGAAAACGGTAGATGGAATCCTTCTATTTATATCATTGAAAAATATAGATCAAATTTGACTGCCTCCTATATCATTTAGAGAGAAAAAAGGAACGCAAAGGCAAACTGAAAGAAAATCAGGTTTTCTCTTATTTTGACAACCCGCTACAACCCAAGATGTTGTGATAGTTGCTGAATAAGCTAAAAGAGAAAAGAAGTGGCTCTATGTGCATCAGCACATCAGTTGGTTAAGTCTGCATGAACTGCAGCGACAGACCATTCAAGGAAACAAAGAGAAAAGTGGGGGTTTACATGTAAGAGGGTCAAATTCAGTGAGGTCTAGAGCCGAGGCTTCAAATGGACTCGACTGACGTTCCATGCGAGCTCGACTGCAGCAGCAACCCGCTTGTCCCATTGAGCGTCAAAGAGGAGAGAGGGGCAGAACGGATTGTCCAGGATAACGCAACACAAAACAATATCATTTGTATGTCCAGGCAAAATACTAAATCCAGGATAACTTTTCTAAAAGAAATGTAGCTTAGGTACAATATTATCAGAAAGAAAGTAAAAAATGCAATGATTTTCTATGACTCCACATGAATATATCTAGATTAGAAATCTGTAATGTCCAACTATATTTAGATACTCGTAAATAATAGGCACCATATTATCAGAAGGTGAGTCAAAAGGAAACTTCAATACCGCTTTGTCAAAACACAGAGTAAGTAGTGTTCACCCACTTGATGGCCAATAGCACAACACTACATCCTCTAACAACAAAATGTTTATGCTTATTTCAGAAAGCATGGTTAAAGCATCCAACTTAATATCAAACTGCGGTCAACATATTTCTAGTAGATAGTAGTGATGCTTATCGATGCTATGGAAAGGGTCTCCACTTCATTATATAATTTTCTAAATATTTGATGGATAGAGAGAGTATCAACTCGACCATATATATCCCCTATAAAGGCAATGAATTATTGGAGGTAAAAATGATGTAGTAATAGAAAGAAGATGACAAACAGGAATAAATTCCAGAAGTATGAACGATGTGAAATCAATGAAGTAACATGAAATTACGGTAAAAAAATATGTTCAAAAAATGAAGTAACATGAAATATTTTGTTCAGTACTCAAAAACAATATAGAGAACTGAACTACACTACAAAAACCTCTACTTCAGATCCTAAAACAAAGCATTTGTAAAAAGAACTTCAAGGAGGGAGCCAGGGGACTTTGAAACTGCCCTTAAGGATAGACAAAATAATCATTGTGGAATATATCGTAACAAAAGAGGCATACAACCATAATCATCAAGTTGAACAACATTTCATTATTTAATCAAGTGTCATGGTGTATCCTATCGTGTTTCCTATCACCAATAAAGGGTCAGTATAAGAAAAATATCATAGAGAAAGAGGAAATAATGTATTACACACAAGGTTCAAAAAAGCGTAATTAAGCGGTCGCTTAAGCGCTGAGCGGAGGGCAACCGCTCAGGCCGCTTAATCGCTTAATTGCGCTTTAAGCGTGCGCTTAGCGCTTAAGCCTTCGTTGTGTGAAAAAGCGGCAGAAAAACGCTCGCTTAGCGCTTAGCGCTTTTTTGAACCTTGATTACACATAAGGGTTACATGACTCTAACTCAAAAACAAAGGGGAAAAAAAGTCCATCTCAATTCATTTAGTAGCTCACGGGAATCAAAGAACTAACAGTTCTGTATATTGCTCCTCATGCTGGGAATAACTGTTATTCAGACCAGGTGAATACAATGCACATTATAATTGGTCTATAATTTACAGAGCTAATAAGGCTTACATAATATATATATTATCTTTGTTGAATCTTAAGGAGAAGAAAAGAACCTGCTGGCGACAATTGGAACATCAATATTCAATAACTTTAGTATGGTCATGTTCAATTCTTCCATTAGAGTTCTTTCTCTGCCATCCTATGGAAATTGAAAATAAGGTTAAAATCGAACGGCGCGGCTGAGTTCACTCCTATTTCAACAACAAATCAAGAGGGGAAGTTAAATCATGTTGACTGAAAAAATAGAGTAAGAAAAAGGTATAATATGCACAAAGTTTTGATTCTCCATAACACACATGATAGAGCATGTTATAAATTTCCAATAAAAGTACTCACCTTTGAAGGCCATTAAATAACAACTTTCAGAAGGAAGAGAGGCAGAAATACTCGATACGTGCAACCTAACTACCTAAGACAAATTTTTAATTCACAAAGACTTTCAATGATTTGATAACTCCATCAAGCAGACGATGCAACTGAAAATGGAAGATATAATGGACTATGGCATCAAGTGGTGAGACGTACCTTGTAGGCGTTGAAATCAAAATCATGCCAGACCTGCAACATTCAAGAAATCCACATATTCTGAGTTGGAAGTTGTCATTTATTTGGTTTCAAATGGACAGTAGAAGCAGAAAAGGTTGAAGCTCACATTAGGAAGAGCATGGAGCAGAGACCAAGGACACTACAGCGTGCGTGCGCCATTAACAAAAAATTCATCTGGAGATTTTCTAGAAAACAATGGATGTGTCATTCATGAAAAACGCAATGGACCAAATCAATTATTCATAATGGCGTGTCCTTGTCATATAGGAAAAAATCAAGATTCTTCAGGTCACAGTCAAAGATACAATAAACTACTTCGGTATTTAATTTTCAGTTTCAAAGTGTAGCAAAATACAAAGTCATATTTAGCTATCTAAATTTCTGTGGATTTCTAATGTTGCATGCGAAGCAGAAGTGAGTGAATCAAAGCCAAGATTATTTCTTGTTAATAACAACATGTATAACCTTAAAATATGCAGGAAAATTATCTAAGGAAAAACCTCACATAACTTTTGTCACGGAATTTAACGTTTTCCAGAGTATTTATGCATTTCTATTTTGAGGAGCAGTTGTTGCATTCCCGTTCACAACCTTCTGGAGTGTAACTTCATGACGGTTGGAAATGGAATTGGGTTCAGTGATTTTCAAGGTTTAGAAAGGCTATGGGACTATGGGATGAAAACAATCGCTTACCTATATCCGTGAGAATCTGGAACCGATGCCTGCAAATCTTGCCGCTTTGCCTATAGTTTATGCATCCTGCTCAAAAAAAATATTCAGAGAAGCCTGCAATCACCGCTAGCTTAGTACTTTGAGGGGATGCTGTTGGTTGGCATATACTCCTATATATGAGCAGTCATAATGGTATGTTTTAGATATGTAAATTATGACCTTACTACGTTGAGAAATTATTGATTAGCCAGATAGATCAGGTGATATTGTTAATTCCATTTCCATAAAAGTACTACTTGGCAATCGTAATAAATCTTGTTGTATAGAAAAGAAAAAACATTTGTATTAATTAAAGATTACAGCTCTTTTTTGGGGGTTCCGTTCCAAAAACTTGTAATCACAACAGATGATTCGATGCGCCATGCATTGCTACCCAATCAAAATTCAAATGATTAATACAAACTATTATCGAGATAATAAGGAAACAAGGCAAAAGCAATTTAGAAAAAAGTATTGTAAGAATCCAACAATATTTTTTTTTGTCAACGTAAGACGAACGGTAGGCATTTTAACCATTTTCCTTTGTTTTTTCCTACAGAATTATAACCATTTTCTTGTGCTACTAAGGGCTTGTTTGGCTGTCCGGGTTAAATAGCCCTGGGAAAATAATCCCGATCGGGATCCTGTTCCCGACCTCCGGACTAGGGGAAAATTCTCCCCGGGAAAGGCCAGGATCCCCCGGGATTGCAGTTACCAAACAAGCCCTAATTGATTTTGGACAGGAAGAAACATGCGGGGCCCACCCACGTCCTGAGTGTGTCCACGTGGCCACGTCGTCGTCGTCGACAAGGCAAGAGATCGAAATCGCATCTCAGGCCTCTCCGCCGCCGCTCGACGACGACCATGGCGCCGCCCTGCCCGTGCAGTCCGCCGACGGGGACTCCTTCGACACCCCGCTCTACCGTGTAAGCACCTCCCCTCCCCTTCCCTCCTCCTCCTCCTCCTCCACCGCCTTCCGCCTCCTCGATCGTGCTGACGACGCCTCCGGCATCACCCCCCGCTTATGCAGTTCAGCGTCCCGGATCTCCGCCCCGGCACGCTCGACTCCCTCCTCGCCCTCAGCTACATCTTGTTCCCACGCTCCCCCTCCCTGATCTGACGCGACGATCGGTCGGTGCGTTGCGGTCCAACATCTTCATCGAGGGCGTGTCGCACAAGATCCGGAGGCAGATCGAGGACCTGGAGCGGTCGAGCCCGGCACCCTCCCCGTCGACTCCTACCTCACCAGGTTCGTCTGGGACGAGGGCAAGTACCCCGTCAACGCGCCGCTCAAGGAGACCGTCGCCAGCATCCAGTGGCAGGTCGCCAAGATCGAGGACGACATGAAGGTGAGCTGATCGCAGAATTGCACATTGCAGCAGGTCTTCGCTAGTAAGATTTTGACAAAGACCAACCTACACACATGTTTGGTTCCCTCTAGCTAGTTCCATGATTATTTTTTTTATCTGTGGTTCGTTTGCTACAATTGAGTGGTGCCATAATGTTCGTGATGCAAACTGCATTGGTTCCTAATTTTGTAGGAGGAAGGCAAAACCTGTAGTATTTTATAACTGAAACACCACATCGATACATGCCTGTGATTTGTCCCCAAACTGTCACAGGTGCTACATTGTAACTTCATGATTGAATTCTTGCATTTGATTGAGCGAATGTTCTCGATTTTTAACATAAATCCTGCACATTCCTTTTGTATTCTTCTCGAGTTAAATTGCAACTAGGTTTTGAATTTCTTCAATGGTTATTTCATCTCATTCAGTGGTAGTCTCAAGTTCAGATCGCCGTTTGATCAAATCATGCTGAATTTTGATAGTGCTTGGCTGCTTACTAACATCTGTGAACCTTGCGTAGTTATCGCTTTGGTAGCTGTCTCTTATTTAAAGCATTAGTTATGAGTTGTGACTTGATGGCCTCCTTGTCCAGGGAGAAATTCAACTCCATGGTATAGTGGGGGTTATTATTGTTAGTGTTGTTATTGTCTCACTGGTGCATCCTTGTTTAGTACGAAATCCATATGGTGTAACTCATTAAGCAGATTGAGATGCATACCTTTGTTTTCTGATCCATGATTGTTAGTTTAAAGCTACACCTGATGGCTGACATTCCTTGGATTAAGATCTGGAGAACATCAACAACTGCCCATTCTCATAAAATTGTCGTGTTCAGTAAAACTGCTGTGCTTCTCTATTGACGGAGAACTACTGTGCTGTTGTTTTTTCTGCGTATGGCACTGCTACCCCTAATTGCTGTCATGGCCACTTAATTGCATGCATGCATATATGCAAACTCTCAATCGGCAGTGCATGCTACCGCGCACATGCTTTGCCTACTTTAGCTTCATGTCCGGGGTGTAGGAAACAGAGCAATACGTCCCTCTAAAATACTCTGCAAAAGCTAGGAGGCAAGAGCAGTCCACCTATGTCATCAAAAAGGAAACCGGCCGGCCAGTCGATCCATCCAGCTAGCAGTAGCAGCATGCATGCATGGATCCATATCCATCCATCATGCTTAATTCTAGACGGAGATAATGGAAGAGAGAGAGGTACCTTGCACTCTAGCTAGCTACAGTAGCTAGCTAGGCATGTTTTGGTGCAGACAGACAGACACTCTTTCTCTTTGCATCCATCACCATCATTCCTTGTGCTGCTTCATCGTTGATACATCATGTTTTGGTGCAGACAGACAGACTTAGGCCCTTCACCAATTGTTTGTTTTCCTGCTTCTGCTTGTGCCTGTGTGAGAGAGGCATGGATCGATAGCTAGCTACCTAGCTCCTCATCCTCGTGGATAGATTGTGTCATCATGCATGCGCTCTCTAGCATCTTATCAGCTGGGTAACGAAAAGTCGTTCGACACAGCTAGCCTTCAGCGAGTGAGACAGATCAGGGAGACAGACAGACATCAAGTACCACACACAGTTTTATATAATTCTTCGGGCTTTCTTTCAAAATATACAGGGTGCAAATAGCCAAGCACAACCACCACAGCAATCAGTTCAAATTGTAACATCATTGGTGCTATTCCATAGATTCCTACTTGCGTTCGGGAAAAAAAAAAGGATTTTTTTTTCATTTTTTAAGACATCCAATCGACCGCCTCTGGTTCAATTTTAGTTGTCTCCTATAAATTACCTGGCATTTGTTGAATCAGAAGAAAAAAAACAATTATGCTAGGAAATTCAAAATCTTTCCAGAGATGCTATACGAACTAATAATTAAGTGACAAAAATAGAGATGTGCCATTTTGCATCATAATTTTCTCTACTTCTTTTTACACAAATACGGAGACCATACGCACACATGGGCTCGCTTACCAATCGCGTTGCTGACGTCACTTCACTCGAGTCGGTGCTGACTCCTTTGGTCCTTGAGGATCGACCAGACTCCCGTGTCTGTCCTTCATTAAAGTGTGCCAACCGGGACTTGGCGACTTGCCTCCTTATATATGTTTTCTTTCGCCAGTTTCGCCATCTCTAGTTGCTGCTTCACGCCCATCTTCTGTTCCATCTAGTTTCAACTGCACATTTGGCAGTTGGCAAAAAACGAGTGCCAACACAAGGCAATGGTATGAGGTGTTGATCGAGGCATTGTGGGCTCTTATAATCTCTAGACACAGGGAGACCAAAGTTACACCTTATGAGCTGGTCTAGGGATAGGAAGTTGTCTTACTCATGGAGATGAATCTAGCCGCCTTGAAGTTCGGAAAGCAAAACGACTTATCGGCTAAGGGTTACTATCGTCTGATGATGTACAACATTGAGCAGATAAGCGCTTTGAGGACCTACCGGACATCTAGAAGGAAAAGTTGTGGGTAGCCAAGTTCTACAATAAGAAGATCCGACTATAGAAATTCCAAGTCGGAGACCTGTTCTAGAAAGTGATACTCCAAGTCGGCTCCCGGAGTTGGAAGTTTGGCTAATGGTCACCGACCTGGGAAGCACCACTCTGGATGGCGAGGATTGTACCAACAACTCTTATTTGGTGGAGTCATTCAAAGGGCCCATGTTACTTCGTGCTATCAACGAGAGATACCTCAAGAACTTCCACCCGAGAAGTGTGTGGAAATCTAGTTTAGTCGCACGTATGGGTGGGCAAATAAACTTAGGACCCAGACCGAGAAAAAAAATAGCGAGACAGAAACCAAAATGATCAAAACCGAAATGACCAATCCCTAATTTGGGTATCACATACGGATGGCCGAATTTATTTGATGATTTTTGTGATTGACTTGCGGTGCCCATACTGACCAGGTACTAATCAAGCCTAGTAAGACATCTACCCCTATGTATCATAATATAAGATGTTGTAGGTATTCCCATGCGGAGTAGATATGGAGCAAAATGAGTGAATCTACACAATAAATACGTCTATACATCCGTATGTAGTTTGCATGGGATTACCTAAATCATCATCTGTATGTAGAAAACCACCACGACCTACTACCTCTCCTCTCCTGACGGGTATCGACCATTATCCTAAGCGCCCAACACGAGAACGGGAAGACCGAGCGATGCGGAACCAACATGGAGGCGACGAGGCAACATACTAATGGTCAATGCTGGTAGGCATCGACTGTTTGATTGCATTCTCGCTGTGCTGTTCTGTTCACATCTCGTCATGATTTGTGAGTTGTAATTTGACAGGATGCATGGGCAAAGTGGTTTGGAATTTGGGATTTGGGGCTCTAGACATGCCGATTCTACTGAAATTTTCAATTAAATTTTGATCTCTTCTTAAGTTTACATGTAGATCGGTCATGACCGAACAAAGGACAGAATTTTTGGGTACCCGATTTTTTCACTCACCAAAACTTGCCTATCCAAATTGGTCTTCCATT
Organism: Puccinellia tenuiflora; assembly: GCA_012064385.1. Taxonomy (NCBI): domain Eukaryota; kingdom Viridiplantae; phylum Streptophyta; class Magnoliopsida; order Poales; family Poaceae; genus Puccinellia; species Puccinellia tenuiflora. The sequence goes on along the minus strand of QRDG01000103.1, from coordinate 265,434 downwards.
CTGGGTGACTGAATTAAAAAAGACAGAATTTTCGGTTATGACTGAATGCCTCACCTAGTCGCACGTATGATCGCCCTTAGAATATAACATATGGATGATGAGTTTAGCATCTCCCTTAACTTAGTCAATGTAGTTATTTTCTATCATGCAAGCCCTGTGAGAACATTGGGGGGCATTTGTTGGCACTCTTTTTTGTCGATTGTCAAAGATGCTGCCGAAACCCGGGGAAGGACTAATGTCGGTTGGTCGAGTTTAAGCTAGAGGTAGGAGGAACCGAGGAAGCCATACATGAACCAACGATTGGACATGTAGAAGAGAAGGAGGATTCAGTAGGTGCAACCCGCCAAATGCTAGCTAAGACAGTCTAGTGGAGGCCATATGCGTGAGCAGACTCAAGGCTGAGGACCGTAACGGAGTCAACACCGACTAGAGAGATGGTGGGAGTGAACAGACTCAACAAGATCAAATATGCACTGACCTCAATGAGGAGGCAAGGAAGGATACTCCAATAGGGAAGGAAACTTGACCCGTCCAAGGGCAAGTTGGGGGCTTGCAGTCCGATTCGAATACGAAGTCGGAAGAACATTTCCAGTTTATCCTTGATTAGGAGTTCAAGTCAAACATGTAACGCGTGGAGCATGACTTGCGCGGAAATTCTAACTACCCTATATAATGTAAAGGTGATGGCTGATACGTCCATTTTACATCACTATTTTACATCATAAATTGTTCTTATTCATTGATATATTTTGTATTAGAATACTTTACTTGTGTTATTGTACCTTGTTTTTGCATGTTTTGCAACATTGGGGATTTATCTGCCGGAGTTGGGATTCAGCTGGAAAAAGCACCATCAGGATACCCTATTTGCGGACTTCAGAAAATTAAGAAAAATTTAGAAATTCACTTTTATCAGAAAAAATGCACGAACCCAGAAGATGGGCCGGAGGGAACGACCTATGAGCAGGGGCGGCCTACAGCCGCGGGCCCACATCCTGGGACGCAAGTGGGGCCGACTCTTGGCCCCTGTGGCGCCTCTACGGCACCCCTTCGGCGTATACCTTACCTCTAAACTAAAAGTGAAGGAAGCGACACCCAATTATATTTCGCCGCCATGAGGTGGCAACCAGACAGAGAGAAAAAACTCTCTGACGGGCAGAAATCTGCATGGGAAATTCCCTCCCGGAGGAAGAAATCGTCATTGCAAGATGTGATGGGTCGCTCCCGGACAAGTGGGGCTTCTAGTTCAAGTGCGCCGGCTTACAAACCTGCGTATCGTGTTGTAAGTCGACCTCCCGTGGAAGCTTGTGGTACATCATCGGGTACACGTGAGCATTCTTGTAAGACAAATACCCCTAAACACTTTGCATTCGAGGGGGGTGTTAAGTAGTATTAGTATTGGTCTTGCAGTTCGTATTAGACTAGATTACATCCATGTTCCCCCAAATCAAGTGTACTTTATATTTTCCCATTGGACTATCAGTAGAGACAATACCCCGTGCTTACACATATCACACGCCTCTATTTTATTTTTTAATTATTTTTATGGTAAGTTGGGCCAAAATTGAGTTGTATCAACGAGAGTACAAAAAGATAGAAAAATCAAAATCTTTTGACAATAGCTTATGGTATGCTAAGAGCTTCTCCAGTCGTGGTGCCAATAGAGCGTCCGGATAAGCGCCCGGATGAGCTCTCTTAGCACCGTCCGAACGAAATTTCTCCTATTGGCATCGTTGCTCCCCAGTTGTGGCGCCATTAGCCGCCGCGGCTTGGTTCCTTTCTCTCAACTTTAAACGTTATAGATAAATCTAGTAGGTATGGCCCACATGTCATCCACCCAAAACAACGCATCAATGCAGGCGACGCATCGATGCAGCGCGCCGTAGTGAAGCATCAACGCAGCGTGCCGCAGTTGTGCATCGATGCAGCGCGCCGCAATGAAGTGTCGCCTCGTAGAAGCGGCGCAGTGTCCATGCGGTGACATGCATTTTGTTCATGTTCCAAGTGTCGCGTCATAGCAGCTCCATCGGCCGGCTTTAAAATTCCACCAACGGCACCTCTCGTCTATCCACACATACACCACGATCGGCCCTCTCCCTTCCACTCACAAAGGAAACATGCACTGTCGTTGCCCTGGTGTCCGTCCAACGGAGGAGGACCATGAGCGACGCCGTCGCATGGATGCGGCTTCCTTGACACGCTGCCAACGCCGTAACGAGGCACGCCGCGTCCAGGGGCTCCAGATTGCGCCGGAGGGGCGAAGCGGGCTATGGCGCCGCCGCCTCCACCGCCCCTACCGCCTCCACTACCACCGCCCGACACGCCTGGAAACCGACGTTCGATGACGGTCGAGGAGGCACAACACCACCTGCGCCAACTACCTCCTGGTGCCCGCTGACCACAGCTTGCCGCACGACTGGCTCCTCAACATGGACAACGTCCCGGTAGTGCCGCCTCTCACCAGGAAAGAAAGGTAGGACTACATCCAAGGGTGGTGGGAGACCGTGTTGGCTTAGGTCATGCTAGGGGAGGAGCGTCTACTGCCGAAGTTCAACCCGTCGGCGCCCTACTAGGACCCCATGGTGGAGTCCGATTATGCCGGTCGCCCCCACAGCTTACGCACCGCCGACAATGACCACATGCCTCCTGACGAGGTGTCCGACGAGTAGGAGGCACCTCATCCCCCTCCTAGCTGTGCCGATCATTAATATTGATTGCGGCCATAGTTACAGTTTTCGACATTCTGGCCCAGGAATGCTTTCTCCACCACTACTAGGGAATAGGTCATTAGTGGCGCACCATTTTCAGTATTCCGTGGCGCATGGCTGGTGCGCCACAGATACCACGACACTAAATTGCAATTCTGTGGCGCACACCCATATGCGCCACAGAAAGACCAAGATTCTGTGGCGCACCCACCACCATGCGCCACAGAAAGACCAAGATTTCGTCGTTTACAGGTATTCTCGATTCGTTGCTGCCCGCGGTACAAATACGGGTATATTACAGGATTTATACTTACATAATAGAAACAATAATACATTTTACACGGTATATGAAAACAGACACATTACTATGTCATCACATTACATAGATCCCGAGATATATACATATAGTGACAAGTGCCGAATTTTTACACAAGTCTTGGTACAAAAGTTCATCATCTCACGTTACAAATGAAGTGGTCACCGCCAACACTAGGATCAAATAGAGTACAACCGCGATGATGGTGAGCAAGAGCGGGAGCACGATCATGGAGACTTCTTCTTGTTCGGCGCCGGGAACGGTTTATAGCAGTCTTTCGTCGTTCACGTCCTAGTGTCACCCTGCATACCTAGGCGTTCTTCGATCTCCCTCTGAGGCAGCCCTCTGGCGCTGTGTAAGGCCCCCCCTTTTGTGTTGACATCTTCGATGATGATTTCAGATAACTTCATCTGGATGCAATGGAAGTCTTCTCTAAGATCAACATCGTTGATTTCCCCCGCATTTTTGGCTCATTCTTGGATACTAGATGGCATCCTCATGTTCTCTACATCCCGGGCTAACCCTTTAAGGTGATGGAGGACGTAGAAGGCCTCCTTCACGCTGCCAACCGGCTGCTTGACGCAGGGGAACTTGGTCACGTGCTTGAACCCGTGTTTGCCATTCCTGAGACATTCCCCCTTCTTGTCGAAGTGGCCTCCCTTTTGGGCGTAGCCCTCGAGAGCCTCGTCGAGAACACCCTTTATCTGGTGTAGTTTTTCTTCATCGTCAAATTCCCTGAGTCGAAATACTGGGCTAGTGACCACTTCGTGCAAAGGACGATGAGTGTCCAGTATTTGTCCCTACTCAACACAATTGAAACAGAATGTTGGAAATGATCAGCAATGGAAGAAATCTATAAGAAAGCATAAGTTACGACGGCGGCGAGCGGATGTGTACTTACTCGGGAAAGAAAGGCACAAGAAGGTTGTTCTTCCTCTTGTTGTTTAGCATGAACCTCTGGAGGTACTCCGTCGCCATGGTCCATGTTCCTGGTCCTTCCACTAGCTGGCTGTCACGCATGTAGTAGGGATTCTGTACCGCGACGTATGGGGTTGCCTCTATCTTGATCTTCATCGCCATATTGAGCACGTATAGGAGGACCAAGTTATAGTCCAGCCGTCTCGAGTGAAACAGCTTCCAGACGTCCCCGTACGCAATGAAGAACAGATACGCGGGGGCTTCATGGACGAAGTCCAAGTCCTTTGGCACCTTTGCCGTGAACACCGGGTAATTTGGATACTTGTATTTAAGAAGGAGGCCCTCTAGCACCAAGATAGCTTGGTGCAAAGAGTGCGTGGGTCCACGTGCGAGGCGGAGCAGCTCCGGAGGCAGTATCGCTTTACCAGCTTCATGAACTCGGGTCAAGCCATCCGCACGGGGTGGTACCACGTTGTCCTGAGCCCGGATACTCTTAGGAGGAGATGGCTGGCTCGCAGAGGCGCCCGACCTACTTCTCTTCCTGTGCTTCTTCTTCATCTCTAGGGGTGCTGGGGGTGCTAACTCCTCGCAAACCGTCTTATGCAGTGTGCTTGGGCTGAAAACGTTAGCCGGTTTGTCTAGAGCTTGATCACCGGCCGCCGGAGGCGTGTCTTGACAAAAATGTGGAAGGTTAGGCGCTGCGTGCTTGTAGTGGGACAACCAGGTTGATCGTCGTGAGCGCGCAAGGGTTTGTCATTCACAACAGGCATGTACAAATCTTTACTGGCGCCAGTGTTGAGAAAGGTATCGACATCCACATTATCCTCATCATCGCCGTCGTTGCCATCAAGTAGTGCCATGTCCGCGTCCTCAGGTGGTGGCGGTTGTGATGGCGGCGGTTGAGGTGCAACGGCCTTGCCTTTGGACGGTTGCGGTACAGACGTTCCCAATAGTTTTTGGTGGCGGCTGGTGGTGGCGACGGCTGCAGGCTTCGAGGGCCGGACGATTGAGGTGGCACCGGTGGTGCGTTGATCCCCTGAAGACCCCCCAAGATGAATCTGGGTCTTCGGCCATGGCATGGCTCAGTTGAGGCAATCTCCAAGGACCATGTGGTCCTCGTAGGCTCCCGGAGGTTGATAGGGGAGGCAATGTTGCGAAACTCAGGCACTACCATAGCCAACCTGACCCTCATCACAGCCTCGTCCATTTTAGTGTTGTTCATATCGCGGCTCTTTGGTTGTACGACAGTTCCTGAGCAACTTCCTTCAACTCGCCGTCGGCCACCACCCTATGCAGGAATTTGCAAGGCATGTCCGGAGTCAAAAGATGTTGGGCATCATGAGATGGCAGTCATCAAAGGCATAGTTAAAGAAGATGACGCGGGCTAACTAATTAGTTACCTTGGTGATGGTGTTGAGCTCGGCTAATGTCGAGACAAGGGCGCCGGTGCCGGCGGCTGGCATATCATTCTCCGGCCGCTCGGGTGCATTATCAAGCGCCGCCGGCGTCGGCTGCGCCTCGGTATATTCGGCGATATGGGGCATCATTGTGACCAAATGGAGCGGCGGCTGCGCCGCGGCGTTGGGCAGCGAAGCCACCAGGTCCGGCGACACGTTCTGGTTCATGCTCGAGTTGCTGCTGGTGAAGCTGGGCACGTGTATCGGCCCCTGTCGACCTCCCGTATTCCAAGCAGCTAACCCCTCCATCAACCCCGGGGGGAAGATTGCCCAGATATTCTCGTCCACTAACTTGTCCACCGTGCTGGAGTCCACTTTTTCCTGCTCTAGTGACTCCCCCTTCTTCCTCAGCTCCACAACCTCGATTATCCCTAGTCATCTTCCTCCTCTTCTTGCTCGTCTCGGCGTCCGAGTTGTAGTACTCGAGGAACTTCATGCTCGTACCAAAGCCGGACACACGGCCAGCTGACGTCGGCGGCGCCGAATTGTCCCTATTCTTGTAAATGTTCATTGCCCTGTTTAAAGTCGTGTCCCATGGCTCCGTCGACCCCTGGGACGACGAGCCGGCCTCAGCGTCAGCCTTCAACTCTTCCTCCTGCAGACAAAGGAAATTAAGGTGAACCCATTTAGAAATTTGGCTTCATTATCTAATTAGATCAACACAATGGACTTTGAGATATCCGTGGTAATTAAATTCCTTACTAGCACTTTCTCGAAGTCCTTCACATCCTGATCGTCGGTAACGAATTCCCGCGTCGCCCATTTCAGATAGTAGCGGGACTGGACAAAGTTCCTCACCTGCTCGTCCTACTTCTCTTCATGTGCTTCTTCTTCATCTCTAGGGGTGCTGGGGGGTGCTAACTCCTCGCAAACCGTCTTATGCAGTGTGCTAGGGCTGAAAACATTAGCCGGTTTGTCTAGAGCTTGATCACCGGCCGCCGAAGGAGTGTCTTGAGAAAAACATGGAAGGTTAGGCGCTGCATTCTTGTAGTGGGACGACCAGGTTGATCGTCGTGAGTGCGAAAGGGTTCGTCATTCACAACAGGCATGTACAAATCTTTACTGGCGCCAGCGTTGAGAAAGGTATCGACATCAACATTATCCTCATCATCGCCGTCGTTGCCATCAAGTAGTGCCATGTCCGCGTCCTCAGCTGGTGGTGGTTGCGATGGCGGCGGTTGAGGTGCAACGGCCTTGCCTTTGGAAGGTTGCGGTACAGACGTTCCCAATAGTTTTTGGTGGCGGCTGGTGGTGGCGACGGCTGCAGGCTTCGAGGGCCGGACGATTGAGGTGGCGCCGGTGGTGCGTTGATCCCCTGAAGACCCTCCCAAGACGAATCTGGGTCTTCGGCCATGGCCTGGCTCAGTTGAGGCAATCTCCAAGGACCATGTGGTCCTCGTAGGCTCCCGGAGGTTGATAGGGGACGCAATGTCGCGAAACTCAGGCACTACCATAGCCAACCTGATCCTCATCACGGCCTCGTCCATTTTAGTGTTGTGCATATCGCGGCTCTTTGGTTGTACGACAGTTCCTGAGCAACTTCCTTCAACTCGCCGTCGGCCACCACCCTATGCAGGAATTTGCAAGGCATGTCCGGAGTCAAAAGATGTTGGGCATCATGAGATGGCAGTCATCAAAGGCATAGTTAAAGAAGATGACGCGGGCTAACTAATTAGTTACCTTGGTGATGGTGTTGAGCTCGGCTAATGTCGAGACAAGGGCGCCGGTGCCGGCGGCTGGCATATCATTCTCCGGCCGCTCGGGTGCATTATCAAGCGCCGCCGGCGTCGGCTGCGCCTCGGTATATTCGGCGATATGGGGCATCAGTGTGACCAAATGGAGCGGCGGCTGCGCCGCGGCGTTGGGCAGCGGGGCCACCAGGTCCGGCGACACGTTCTGGTTCATGCTCGAGTTGCTACTGGTGAAGCTGGGCACGTGTATCGGCCCCTGTCGACCTCCCGTATTCCATGCAGCTAACCCCTCCATCAACCCCAGGGGGAAGATCGCCCGGATATTCTCGTCCACTTACTTGTCCACGTGCTGGAGTTCACTTTTTCCTGCTCTAGTGACTCCACCTTCTTCCTCAGCTCCACAACCTCGATTATCCCTAGTCATCTTCCTCCTCTTCTTGCTCGTCTCGGCATCCTTGTTGTAGTACTCGAGGAACTTCATGCTCGTACCAAAGCCGGACACACGGCCAGCTGACGTCGGCGGCGCCGAATTGTCCCTATTCTTGTAAGTGTTCGTTGCCCTGTTTAAAGTCGTGTCCCACGGCTCCGTCGACCCCTGGGACAACGAGCCGGCCTCAGCGTCAGCCTTCAACTCTTCCTCCTGCAGACAAAGGAAATTAAGGTGAACCCATTTAGAAATTTGGCTTCGTTATCTAATTAGATCAACACAATGGACTTTGAGATATCCGTGGTAATTAAATTCCTTACCAGCACTTTCTCGAAGTCCTTCACATCCTGATCGTCGGTAACGAATTCCCCTGTCGCCCATTTCAGATAGTAGCGGGACTGGACAAAGTTCCTCACCTGCTCGTCCGTGATTTTTTTCCCACGGGTTTTCTTTTCCAAAACGTGAATCTCGGCGTCCTCCTTGTCCCAAATGGCCTGTTTTCCTCGGTAACCGGCACTTCCGCAAAGGTGGTCACCTATGTTAAGGTCCTGCATTTCATTCCCCCACTTGGTCCATTGTTTAGCCTCATCAGAGCTTAAGGACGACTTGAATGCCTCGAACTCTTCTTTGTCGAGCATCGGCTCTTTGGTACTTATCTTCTCCTAGTTGTCACCCTTCTCAATCTTCTTCTTCACCCGAGATTTCTAGATGCTCAAGGTGGTGCTCATCTTCACGATGGCTAAACTGTCCACCTTTTTGTTGAACGGCTCTGGGAACGTGTATCGTTGGTGAAGCTTCTTGAGGAGGTTTTGGACCAAAGCCTCATTGGCCTTGCTTCTGAGGTCCTTCATGTTGATCGACATGCTTTCCCCAACAATGCACCCTAGTTTCATGTTGTACCCTTTGGCAATCTCCTAAGGCACCACTTGTAGTCCACTAGGCGTGACCTCAGTGAACTCGTCTGTGACGTTGGCGAGCACTTGCGGCGTCCTATCCCTCCTTTGATTCTTATCCTTCTTCTGAGAGGTCGGTTGCCGCCGCTACCACCATCTGTGCGGTCTCCGCCGTCGGTGGTGGTGGTGGTGTCATCCTCATGGCCGCCTTCAAAGCTGGTTTCGGCGTCGTCCTCCCGACCCTCTTGCTTATCGTCGGCACGGTCGCCACTAGCAGCTCCGGCGGCGGCCTCCACCTCCTCCAACTCCTAGGATAGAAACCAGAACGACTTGTTGGAATCTTTGGCTTCTTCTTTGACGCTCATGTGCTTAGAAGTGCCGGGCTCCGCGTCGGCCAACATGTTTGCACTTCATTAAAAAGAGGCAAAAAGTTAGTTCTCTGTAAAATCTCCTGGTCATCAGCTAGTGCAAGTGAAAAATTCAGAAAATTTATTCCAAGGGACAGGTATCTATAAAAAAATATGATGCATAGGAACACATAAAAATATGTGAGCAAGAAAAAAAATTGATGGTATGTGCACCGGATTGATTGTAAAATATTGAAGAGCATAAAAAATGTTTTGAATATACATACCCATTGTTTAAGAAGGGAAATTGGTACCCCTGGACATGCTTTCTACTATTAAGGAATATACAGATATAAAACTACTTTATTAAGTATGACCATATATATAACATACTCCATTGTATCAACCACTACCACATGTAGGCTATTCCCATGGCATCAATCACTCAATAATCTAGACGATCAAGGCACTAGTTTTTACTTAAATGGTATTAGGTTTAAAGGGCTAGCTAGTGGAAAATGATAGTTAAAAATTCTCAATTTTTACTTATTTAAACACTTTAGTTGGAACCAAGCAAATATTGCTTTGTTTAACTGCAAGGGACCAGCAACTTTGTGTAATTGCAACACGCATCGCCTGCTCCAGCCTCTAATTATTCCTATGTAAAAAGAAGTTCTCTACCACTACTAATGTTAGTATCCTTCCTAACGAGCACTACTAGCTATTTATGGAGGAGGAGGAGGGGAGAGGCCTTACCGGGAGCGAGCGCGAGGACGGCCGGTGGACACGGGCGCGAGGACGGCGGACGCGGTGGACGCGGGCCTCCTCCTCCTGGTGCTCGTCGTGCTCCAGCGCCTCCTCCACGGGCGGCTCCTCCGGTGGCAGTGCTCCTCCGGTGGTGGTGGCGGAGATAGAGGGCGAGGGGGAGGGGATAGGGGCGGCTCCTCTAGTGGCGGTGGTGGAGAGAGAGGGCGAGGGGGCAGGGACAGGGGCGGGGGACGAGCACGGCGGCCGACAGGCGAGCGGAGGCGTGTGGGCGGCGCTAGGGTTCGGGAGCGCGTGAGAAGAAATTGGTGAAGAGAAAGGGAAGGGAAGGGAGGCCTAAATGGCTAAGTGCAGTATTTCTGCGGCGCATCCGGTCGGAGGGATGCGCCACATAATTATGTGGCTAGATAGGTAAAAAATGGGACTAGGCTGTTATATGACAGTCACAGAAACATAGCCCAATGGTTAGGCCTGTGTGAACCTGGAACCTTGGGCAGCCAGGTTCGAATCCTGGCTGCCTCACAATTTTTTTCTTTAAAAATATATATTTGGTTAAATTTAAAGTAAGAACACACACATTTGTTATTCTTATAAAAAATATTTTTAGTTATATTTAAAGATAGAAGAGACACACATTTTAAAGAAAAGAATATACACAGATTTGTTAGTAGACCATTATTTTATTCATGATATACATATGCTTGTCTCACACACACAAACTAATACACAAAAAAAGTCTTCTTCGTCCCGGTTCCGAGCAAGCTTCTCTTCACAATCTTCTTTCCCTTCTTCGCGGTTGAATACTTTAGGCCGGGCACCTTGAGATTTCTTCGCGTGAACAGACAACCTTTAGTAGGTAGTGAGGTCTTCCTTCTTACTTTACTAGTAGTAGGCATGTCAAAGTACTTGTCGAATTCCTCCTCGATCTTCGAATTGCTGTTCTCGTCCAAGTCTTCCTCGTTGGTGTCTCCTTCCATTCCGATGATGCTCCTCTTGCCCCTCCTCATGACAACACGGCTAGACTTTGACGGGTCGGTAATGAAGAAGCATTGGTCAGCTTGGCTAGCGAGTACCCATGGCTCATTTTTTGCGGAGGTGTTCTTCGATTTGGCATCGGGTATAACCATGGTGGTGAAATACCGGCCTTCTTTTTCGAGTTCTTGGCCCGTCTCACACGGAACATTGGCACCGGCTCTCCACAGTAGTTGAGCTCCCAAATCTCCTCGATCCTTCCAAAGTAATCTTTCCTTAACAGTAGTCTCGTCATCGCCGTAGGATAGCATAGTTACTCCTGAGTTTTCATTTCACTATTCCTGTCGTTTTTCTCGGTGTAGAATCTGTAACCGCTGATGTCGTACGACTGATAGGTCTTTATGTTGTGCCCGGGGCCCTGTGATAAGGAGAATGTGAGTTTTTGATCTTCCGTATAAGGCGTTATGCTCTCTGCTTGAACCAGTTGCCTTTGCTTGAGCCAACGCGTGAAGCTGGAGTTGTGCTCTCTGGTTACGTCTCCCTTCTTCCTCGGCCGGCCCAAGTCGATGTAATTCTGCTAGATTAAGCTTTTGTGCTCTTCCACCCAAGGTTCGATCAATTATAAGTGTTGTAGCGCGACCCGATGAGCCTTGCCGAAGTCGTTGCGTCGACCAAGAATGCCAACATGGAGTGAGCGGTAGCCCTCGTGGTGACCAAATCCAGCGAGCCTGCCGAGGTGCGTCCTGGTGGGCAGACCAACATCCTGGTTCTCGGCGCTTAGATAATTCTGGCAGAAGGATATGAACTCAAAGGTTAGAAAGCCCTTGGCCATGCTTGCGTCTGGACGTGACCTATTGCGAACGTATCCTTTCATGACACTGTTCTGCCTTTCGAACTGCATCATGTTGTGCAGGAACGTCGGCCCGAGCTATCTGATGTCATCAACGACATGGAGAAGGAGATGCACGCAGATATCGCAGAATGCGGGCGGGAAGTAAATCTCGAGCTCGCATAGTATCACCACGATCTCTTTCTGTAGCCTGTTGAGCTGCCTCACACCGATCGACTTCCTGGTGACGACGTTGAAAAAGTTGCAAAGGGCAAACAACGTATCACGGATGTGCTCATCCATTATCCCTCGGATCACAATGGGATGTATCTGCATCATCAGCACGTGACAATCATGATACTTCATCCCGCTTAACCTCTTCTTTGTTGCGTCCATATATTTGCTTATCTTCCCCGAGTAACCGTGAGGAACTTTGACTCCTAGGAGGCACCTAAAAAACTGCCCGAGCTCCTCCGGACTAAGAGTGAAGCAGGCAGCGGGAAGCACCACCGCGTTCTTACCCTTTTGCGGCGACCTTGAGTCCCTTCCGTCTGATCATCATCGTCATCACTATCAGGGGCCTGAAGATGTTTTCTGATGCCAAGCCATTTCAGATCGTATCTTGCTTTCGTCCCATCCTTGGTCCTATCTGACATGTTGCAAAGACTGCCAACCAGACTCTCTGTAACGTTCTTTGTAATGTGCATTACATCGAGGCTATGGGGCATGTGGAGGACCTTCCAGTACTCCAAGTCGTGGAAAACATACCTCGCTTTCCATACACCCAACATCGGATCTACCCTCGGTCGCTTCTTTCCCGGCGCAGGGCACTCCTCCCAATTTTTCAAAAACTCTTGGGAACACAATGCACCCAAGAGTAACAAGCTTCTCAACGTCGATCTTCACGTATCACCGTAGGGAGAGCAACCCGATGAAACAAATGCAAAAAGGCAAGAGCACACAAAGTGCTCAAATCCTTCACTCTCAAATTCCAACCAAAGCAACTAATGCTATGGAGGGAATAAGAGAGGAAGAACAAAGGGGATGAACACAAAGCAACCCCAAATCTAGATCCACAAGGTTCCCCTCACTTAGAGGAGAATTTGATTGGTGGAAAGGTAGATCTAGATCTCCTCTCTTGAAACCCTAAATTTGGGCAAGAATCATTGGAGGGGAAGAGAGGAATCAAGCTCACAAGGAATAGAACAAAGGGGAAGAGCAAGAGCAAGTGAGCAAGGTCAGCAACCAGGTTTTGGGGGGAAGGAGGCTTTTTATAGCCTCCCCCAAAAACTAGCCGTTGGAGCCTGTCCAGGCCGGAGACTCCGGAGTAAGTGACCGGAGACTCCGGCCTGCTGGGTCATCGGGGAGGCCGGAGATTCCGGTCCTTGGGGCCGGAGACTCCGGCCAGGACGGAGACTCCGGGCACCCTCCGGGGGAGTTCCGGACCCCTATCTAGAGGCGCACCACACAGATGCAAATGGGCTGAGAAAAATGAGGGCCGGAGATTCCGGGTCCTCGGGCCGGAGACTTCGGTGTGCCGGAGACTCCGGTCCATCTCCGGGGGAACTCCGGATCCCTATACAGTGGCGCACCACAGCAAACACAAAACAGCAGCGAAAACAGGGGGGCCGGAGATTTCGGGTCACAGGGCCGGAGATTCCGGTAGGGCGGAGAATCCGGGCCCTCTCCGGGGTAGATCAAAACAGTGAAAACCAAAACTGCCATAACTTTTGCAAATGAAGTCCGAATCGAGTGAATCCAATTTTGTTGGAAAGAGGACGACAAGAGCTTACCCTACAAAAACTGAAAATATGAAAACAAGCAAAGGAGATTGTGCGGAGGGATGGAATGGTGAGACCTTTCCAAGCGGATGAACCGGCAAAATCTCCAACACCGAAAACGCACAAGCTTTTCATCAAGACTCCGTTTTCTATGATCTTGGGCTTGTTTCGAAGATAATCACAAGCCCTACAAGATCATGCATATACACATCATAGTCTATCATGTGAGGATGAAAATATAAGGAGAGAGTTTGACCTCAATACCAAAACCGGTAAAACCTCCAATACCAAAAAAACGCAAGAAGATATTCATTAAATCCGTTTTTGGTGAACTAGAGCTTGGTATGGAGATGAACACAAGCTCTAAATCCTCACATGGTTAAAAGCCAAATAAGAACCAATAAAGATGATTGCAAGGATGCAAAGGTTTGTGCTCTCTACGACGATACTATAACGATACTCGGTCGAGAGCCCCTCTTGATAGTACGGCTATCTATCCTATAATCCGGTCTCTCACTAAACATCATGAGACCGGTAAAATAAAAACCCTATCAAGATCATACCTTTGCCTTGCGCATTAAACCACTTGTGGTCGATGAAGACGATCTTCATCTCCTCAAGACGAACCACCTTTCTTGATTGCGCTTCGCTTGGTGAAGAATCACATGACGCTCCCCCATACACCAAGATGGGGAGAGAACTCTTCGGCATATCTTCACTTGAACTTGAGAGTTGATCAACCCGCACAAAGCCTTGATCAACCCGCACAAAGCCTTGATCAACCCAACACTTTTCTTCCCTTGAGCTTGACTCCAACAAATGGAGATAAGCTTGGCCTTGATCAACAAATGATCTTCTACCTTGACCTTGACTCCAACCAATGGAGACAATCAAGCTTGGCCTTGATCAACAAATGATCTTGACACAAGCTAAAGGACAACCTACACATAGAGCTCAATGCAAATATTAGTCCATAGAGATTGTCATTAATTACCAAAACCATGCATGGGGGCAACCATGCACTTTCAATCTCCCCCATTTTGGTAATTGATGACAGTCCTGTTTAAGAGGGTTTATATAAAGAATAAAGCAACCTTGCACGACAAACACACAAGGGAGCAAAGCGCATTAAAGGCAAATGCAACAAAAGCATAAAACCCAAATTCCCTTAAACCCTCTAAACTTCTCCCCCATTGGCATCGATTGCCGAAATGGGAAGAAAAATTTAGAGAGCCAAAATAATAAGAGTTCCTCCATAAAGGTGTGCATTTCTCATGAAGGAGAGCATCATTTTAAACATCTCCACAAAGGAGAAAAGCAATCGAGAAGATTCAAAGAGAGAGTTCTAAATGAAAATTGAGAAGCTCCCCAATGTTCATGCACTATAGATGAGTGCACAAATATGGCATCCTCACTCCCCCAAAATCATCTAGAACACGCAACTAGTGCAAGAGTGCATAATGCAAAAAGCAAATCATAGCACTTGCACCAAAGATGTGGTTGAGCCGTAAGAAGATACAAATTTTCAAAAATTCATTGTAAGATAGGCCCAACCGAGAAAAGAGATCTTTTTAAAGAAATATGTTCACACGCTTAGGGATACCAATTGGAAACTAAAACCAATTGAAAATGCCAAAAGCTAGTGAGAGCATTTAGCCAATAAAATTCAACATGCTCACCATGGCAAGCATGAAGTCAAAAGATCCAACAAATGCGTGAGTGTGCAAAGATACCAATAAACAATAATACAAGCACTCATGAGACAAAATTGGAACCACCAAAGAATTATAGATGAAAAACAAGGTGGCTCAAAAGAAATAGGATACCAACTAAAAGGTGACCTCTCTCACATGTATAGGTTTCTTATTAGACAAACCATTGAAGATATACATCCGCAAAGAAACATATACATACGAAATGGTCCGGGAAAAAGATAACAAGGTATCCAAAAGGAAGTCATAAATATACAAATGAGATTGTTGCTTAAAAGCATAGAACATAGCTCAAATTTATCTCATTGTATATAAATGAACTTCAAATATATCAAATGCATCACACATATCACTAAGGGAACAAGAGATAGTGAAGATGCTTTGATCTAGGCAACAAGTATCACAAACAAATAATATCAATTGAAGAAAAGATTTTTGCAAATTCATCACACATATCACAAAGATATATTAAGTGAAGGAAATAGGCCAAAACCACAACAATTGCATATAAAAGCTTTTCATGCCAAGAGGCAACCTACACAAGGTTGGATACTAAAAGGTATGCATGGGATAGATACTTGTTACCGAGATGACAATGGTGATGAAGATGATGAGAGTTGGTTTGACATCAAAGCTTGACTCCGACAATCACACGGTGAGAACACCTTCCTTATGAATGAGGCAAGCATCCAATGCATCTCCATTGTACCTAAAACACAATTAGAGTACAAAATGGTTCCCAAACTCATTGGATCCCATAGTAGTTAGATCAACTACAATATATAGGAAACGCTCCACATAAATATGTGCATATAGATATGAAATTGAATTTCATGCACATCTTAGCCGATTTAGGATTCGGTGGAGTATCCCCTATATATTGGAATTAGAAAGACTAGCATGCCATAAAATATATATACTAGTAAATATGCATGCATAGACTTACGAGAACCAAACGAGATACAATTTGGACAAAAACACCAAGTAAACCAAGGAGAGAGCACACCAAGGTGTGACACAAAAAGGTTGTCCAAATTATATCAAAATCCAAATCAACACATGATTGAGGAAAAATCAAATCAACAAATGATTGATTCCAAAACACATCAACACATGAAGTGTGATATCAAAAGGAATCGAATCAACACAACAAATGATCGATAAGACACCAATTGAAAATAAGATACCAATTAAAACAAAAATAACAACTAGGAGAAAAGATACCAAGAAGAGGATGATACTTGACCGAAATCAAGTAAAGAAGATTAAGACAAAAAGGTATCAAGACTCCCACAATAAATATCAATTGGAACAAATATCTATGGAGGATATATTAAATCCCAATTAATACCAATTGAAGGTACCAACACAAGATAAAGAATCAAATGCCAATTGAAAGGATCAAAAATTGATAGATAGAATAGTGTTCTAAATAAAAAGGAATGCTCCCCCAAGATTAATGCATTATCTTAGATATTTGGTTTTGAATACAAAATGCATGCACAAGGGATCATTACTCTCCATATTTTATCTAAAACACTAAACACTACCGATTGAAAGATAGGATCCATTCAAAAGGTAAGGAAGGCAATAGATAAAGCAAATCAACGCAAGAGCCAATGTGAAGATGGTCTACAAAATCCACCACAATTACTAGTATCACTTGTCATGGACAAGGAGTATATAGAGATATTTCTCGGTGGTATAAAGGAATGATGTTCAAGACCACCTTCACAACAAATAAGCATATGGCAAAAGATAGGAATTAAAACACCATTTTTAAAGAGGTTTGTTGGTAGTTTCAATTATTCGAACCAACCGGCAAAGCCATGGTTTGAATAAAAGGAAACAAATGGTTTCTCACATAATATATGGGAATGCATATTAGAGAAAAACCACACCAAGCACCCTCACACAAACAAGGACCAAAGGGTAACCACAAAGGAAAAAAGGAACTTGTTTGAGTAAACATGCCACATAGGAAATGGATAATGTACAATATCAACTCTAAGTGGCAAACCTCAAATGTTCACATTTTTATGGGATTGTAATATGCACATAGCTTATTACTCCCCCATAATGTGATAATTCATTTTATTTTTAAACAAGAGGCAAATAAAATCAACTAGAGAAATTAATGGACATTGTAGAATATGAATTTCTCATGAATATGACATACCACATAGTAGCTAGATAATATTGAAATATCAATACTAGGTGGTGTGCCTCATGTATACACATTTGTAGGTTTGTGATGTGCACAAAGCACATCACTCCCCCAAAATGGGATAGTCCATTAATATCTCAAAGAGCCAAATGAAATCTACACAAGATTCAATAAAGCTCAACACACAAAATACACATACATGATATACCACTATCATACATAACCATGAATAACAAGACAAGTAGGAAAGTAGCATATCATATACAAGCACATGCTAGGAACAAAACTAACACATGCAAGGGAGCAAGCAACTTTCAATGTATATATGAATTAAATACAAGTTACCGCAAGGAGGAAGCATTGGATATGAGATAGGTAAGTGATAATCCAATTGACTTGGCTTGAGAAATAAAACCATGAAGATCCCTCAATTCTTCAAAAGTAGCCAAGTCACCAATGTCCTCCACTATCCCCTATTGATCAAGTTGAAGCTTGTTGGTCCCCAACCAAGTTGGGTCCTAAGAGGTTAGTCACAATAGGCTTGGGAACCCAAATGGTGCTTTTCTTGACACCACTTTGAGCTCCCAAATATTTGGCAAACACATTGCCAATTCTATCCTTCCCAAGAGAATAAGCATCATCAACTATAATAGGGTTGGATACGGTACCGTTAGTGCATGAAGAAGCAAAATGACCTTTGCCACGGCAAAGGTAGCAACACCGACTCTTCTTCTTCTTAATGGGCACCTCAACTTGAGGAGCATTGGCTTGAGTCTTCTTGGGAGGTGGCCTTTGTTCAACTCGTGGTTGAGCATGAGATTGAACAAGAGGCCGCTTCCCTAGTTGCTTCTCACTAAGAGGCTTCTTCTTCTTCATTGGGCAATCACGAACATGGTGCCCTTCAATCTTGCACTTGAAGCAAGTGACCTTGGCCGGATTCTTGACTTGAACTTGGCCCTTCTTCTTCTTCTCAACCTTGGACTTGTTCTTGTTGTTGGAGTTGAATCCAAGTCCACTCTTGTCATTGGGAGATTGTTGCACACTCAACATGTTGTCAAGTGCACGCTTCCCTTCATGACGCTTTTCCAAGCCTTTCTTCATAGAAGTGGCTTGGGCCTTGAGCTCTCCTCTTTTCTCTACATGGTTAGTGACAACACAAGTACTAGAGGAGGTAGATGCATCATTGTTAGAGCAACAAGGCAAAGCAAGTAATTCATCACATGATGTACCAACATTCTTAGTGGATGAACTACAAGGACTAGCACATGGCAATATAACATTATTAATTAAAGTTGTGCTAATATCCACATGAGGCTCACTTGATGTTACCTTTGTAGTGATGGCCTCATGAGCTAATTTGAGACAAGCATAGGATGCTAGAAGTTCATCATTAGAGCTAGATAGCTTTTCATGATTTTCTTCCAACTTCGCATAGGATGCTAGAAGATTATCATTAGAGCTAGATAGCTTTTCATGACTTGCTTCCAACTTCTCATACTTGCTAGTTAGCAACTCAAGTTGAGCCCTTAGCTCAACATTCTCCTTCATAATAGATGCTTCACAAGAAGTGGAGTTAGTAGCACAAGCATCATTAGCTTTAGGAATAGAAGAAGATAACTTGGCAAGCTCATTATTTAATCTAGCATTTTCATTTTTCGTGACTTTATATTTAGCATGAGCATGGTCACGTTCTTTAATGATCTTAGCAATTATTTCATTATGAGACTCCTCGATAGAATCTAGTTTCTCCTCAAGAGAAGCACGAGTCTCTTGCTCTTCCTCAAGAGCATCTTCTAACGATGCTTTCTCCATAGCATCATCTCTTTCGATCTTACCCTTTTCTTCAAGGCTTGCTTCCAAGGCCTCAATAGTTTTCCCACGCTCAATAAGAGTGCTCATAATTTCAAAGAGGTTAGCTTGGGCACTTTTATTGGTTGGAAGGGCTTTAAGAATCATTAGACCTTTATTTTCGAGAAGGGCATTAATTTTTTCCATATCATCTTCTTCATCATTATTATCATTATCATTATTATCATTGTCATTACTAGAAGAAGATTTAGCCATAAGACAATGAGAGGTGGATGAAGAAGAATAATTAATTTTTGAACTACTCAAGTTCATATCTTGTTGCATAGCAAATTGGGTTTCCTCTACATTATCATTCATGCAAGAGTTAGAGGGAACACAAGCATTTTTATCATTAGAACAAGATAAAGCAAGCATATCATCGTTAGATTTATCTAAGCAATTTTTGGATGATATACAAGGACTATAAACACTAGCATGTATGACATTAGGAGTGCTAGAAGAGTTTAAGTCCAAAGATGAGGCATTGCAACAAGCTAGAGATAAAAGATTATCAAAGAATAGCTCACTATCAATATTGCAAGACCCATCACTACTCACCATCACATTGGATTGTGGCTTACCACATTTTGGTGAAGTAGATGAAGATGAGAACTCGTCACGGCCGGAGGTGGAGGGAGAGCAATCATCCTCAAAAGAATTGGACACTCCATATTTTTCTTGTAGCTTGGTCCAAAGCTCATGAGCATCCCGGAGAGGCATGATTGACTCAAAAACTACAACACTCACAAATTTGCAAAACTCGTTAGATGCTAGAGCATCTAGATATAAGTTTTTCTCATCCTCTAAAGTCGTACTTGCGTAGTCCTTTGGAGGAGAAAAACCTATATCTAAGATACGCTCAATATTGGGGTCCAAGACCCGTAAGTGATTAAGCATATGAGTTTTCCAAACATTAAAATTTGTGCCATTAAATCTAAACAAGGAATTGTGCACTAAATCCCTAGACGACATCTTTACTCTCTAGGCGGTAAAGCCAAACAAGAGAGACGAGGCTCTGATACCAATTGAAAGAACATACGATGCCCGAGATGTCGCCTAGAGGGGGGGGGGTGAATAGGCGATTAAAACTTTTTCTAATTAGGGGCTTGATAATTGCGGAATAAAACTATGTGTTTAAATTAACAAGCCAACAACCTAATTACTAGGCTCACCTATGTGCACCAACAACTTATGCTAAGCAATTCAAGCAACAAGGTGATAACAAGATAAGAACTTCAAGCACGAAGGCTATCACAATGTAAATTTCATAAGTAGAAGCTCGGGTATAGAAATAACCGAGGCACGCGGAGACGAGGATGTATTCCCGAGTTCCTCCTTGTTAAGGGAGTACGCCTCGTTGGAGGGGTGTGAGCTCGCCACAAAAGGCCTACTCAAGATGCCACAAAGGCCTCACCCTATTCTTCGATGAACCTCACCCAAGGGATTGGTTCACCTTCCACTATCGGAATCCTTCGAGGCGGATTCCGGAGCCCTTTACCACTTCTCTTGGGGCACACACCCACAACTCAATTGGGGGCTCCCAAATTCGTGCCGAAGCTTCACAACTCGAAGTCTTCGCGGCACCTCCAAACCGTCTAGGGTACACAATGCACCCAAGAGGCACAAAGCTCTTGGGAACACAATGCACCCAAGAGTAACAAGCTTCTCAACGTCGATCTTCACGTATCACCGTAGGGAGAGCAACCCGATGCAACAAATGCAAAAAGGCAAGAGCACACAAAGTGCTCAAATCCTTCACTCTCAAATTCCAACCAAAGCAACTAATGCTATGGAGGGAATAAGAGAGGAAGAACAAAGGGGATGAACACAAAGCAACCCCAAATCTAGATCCACAAGGTTCCCCTCACTTAGAGGAGAATTTGATTGGTGGAAAGGTAGATCTAGATCTCCTCTCTTGAAACCATAAATTTGGGCAAGAATCATTGGAGGGGAAGAGAGGAATCAAGCTCACAAGGATTAGAACAAAGGGGAAGAGCAAGAGCAAGTGAGCAAGGTCAGCAACCAGGTTTTGGGGGGGGGGGAGGAGGCTTTTTATAGCCTCCCCCAAAAACTAGCCGTTGGAGCCTGTCCAGGCCGGAGACTCCGGAGTAAGTGACCGGAGACTCCGGCCTGCTGGGTCATCGGGGAGGCCGGAGACTCCGGGCACCCTCCGGGGGAGTTCCGGACCCCTATCCAGAGGCGCACCACACAGATGCAAATGGGCTGAGAAAAATGAGGGCCGGAGATTCCGGGTCCTCGGGCCGGAGACTCCGGTGTGCCAGAGACTCCGGTCCATCTCCGGGGGAACTCCGGATCCCTATACAGTGGCGCACCACAGCAAACACAAAACAGCAGCGAAAACAGGGGGGCCGGAGATTCCGGGTCATAGGGCCGGAGATTCCGGTAGGGCGGAGAATCCGGGCCCTCTCCGGGGTAGATCAAAATAGTGAAAACCAGAACTGCCATAACTTTTGCAAATGAAGTCCGAATGGTGAGACCTTTCCAAGCGGATGAACCGGCAAAATCTCCAACACCGAAAACGCACAAGCTTTTCATCAAGACTCCGTTTTCTATGATCTTGGGCTTGTTTCGAAGATAATCACAAGCCCTACAAGATCATGCATATACACATCATAGTCTATCATGTGAGGAGGAAAATATAAGGAGAGAGTTTGACCTCAATACCAAAACCGGTAAAACCTCCAATACCAAAAAAACGCAAGAAGATATTCATTAAATCCGTTTTTGGTGAACTAGAGCTTGGTATGGAGATGAACACAAGCTCTAAATCCTCACATGGTTAAAAGCCAAATAAGAACCAATAAAGATGATTGCAAGGATGCAAAGGTTTGTGCTCTCTACGACGATACGATCACGATACTCGGTCGAGAGCCCCTCTTGATAGTACGGCTATCTATCCTATAATCCGGTCTCTCACTAAACATCATGAGACCGGTAAAATAAAAACCCTATCAAGATCATACCTTTGCCTTGCGCATTAAACCACTTGTGGTCGATGAAGACGATCTTCATCTCCTCAAGACGAACCACCTTTCTTGATTGCGCTTCGCTTGGTGAAGAATCACATGATGCTCCCCCATACACCAAGATGGGGAGAGCACTCTTCGGCATATCTTCACTTGAACTTGAGAGTTGATCAACTCGCACAAAGCCTTGATCAACCCAACACTTTTCTTCCCTTGAGCTTGACTCCAACAAATGGAGATAAGCTTGGCCTTGATCAACAAATGATCTTCTACCTTGACCTTGACTCCAACCAATGGAGACAAGCAAGCTTGGCCTTGATCAACAAATGATCTTGACACAAGCTAAAGGACAACCTACACATAGAGCTCAATGCAAATATTAGTCCATAGAGATTGTCATTAATTACCAAAACCATGCATGGGGGCAACCATGCACTTTCAAATGACCCATAGCATCGACTACTCAGAGTATTTTTCATAAAGGGGATAAGAGAGTAAACTTTCATCTTCGGTCCTCGGCGAACCATTAGTAACCAGAAACATCTCTCATCACCACCAAAGGCACTCCCTCGAATCACCCTCGAGGAAATGAACCTTTTAATCACACGTTGAGTTGCAACTTTTAGCTACCAAGTTTTGATTAGATTAAGATTCTCTATGGTCTCGTAATCCGTTCCCAAGGCGTCCATAACCGCGGACACGGCTTTTTGAAAAGATTTACCCTGCAGGGGTGTACTAATTTACCCACCGGTACCCTCCGGCTCACCTGATTGGCCCTCTTCCGGGGAAGGCCGGCGAGTGGGAGCGGTTAAACCTTTACCTCGCGTGAGACAATCCAAGAGTCATCTGTGGCGACAGGGCAAGTTTACCCAGCCTATTTTAGCCCCTGCCCCCATCGCTACGTCCTAAACACAAAATCCTCCGCAACATTTTCTTTTCCACTCACACGCAAATGGAAAACCGAACTAGAGGACCCTTGGATACGCCCGCACAAGTTATTCAGTTAAAGGGGATTCCATACGTCCCCACCAATGGCAGCACGCTCAAACCTTGGTTCTAGAGACAAGAACTCGCACCTAGGGGCAAGAGTGAGGCAAAACACCATCCCCGATGGCAACTCACCCAAGCCTTTTAAGCAAATTGATTAAGTACCAACAACAACCACCATGTCCGAACATTCCATCATCATTCATCAATATGGAATTAATCAATGGACATAAATAGAAAAACGACTAAGCATGGCTAAGCATAGCTAAGCATATACAACAAAATATATTTTGTATCCGGCCAACACATCATACCTATGGTTCATAGGAGGGGAAGCATGTGATGGTTCAGGGGAAAACATGCATACATAGGAGACTATAGCATTGACCAAAATTGTGATTGGAATCGCATGCAATATTATGGTGGATAAAATAGATTTATAAAGCAATAGTTTGCTAGATGCCAAGAAGGTTAGGTTATCTCTTGCCTTGCTGCCGGGGCGTGTAATACGGCTCGTCGAGGTAGGTAGGGGTGACCTCAACTCCGGAATCTATCGATACCCAAGCAAGAATAGAAGAACAAAATAAATCACACAAAGACAAGGTGCAATGCACAATCACATTATGACATGACAAGATTATGCAACGATATCATTATATAATTTAAATAGCAAAATTAAATGGAGAGCCAAATAATTAGTGCAATTATTTGGAAGCAACCCCATATTTAACTTAATGACCACATTGTTCATACATTTGTTAAATTATTACATTATTATAGAAGTGGTTCAAATATGCATGAACATGATATGAATGGATAGGGTTTGTCCTTCGGATCGTTTTGGTACCTTAATTGTAATTTTCTGAGTACCGAATAATAAATAGTGAATTAAATAATTAATTGAATGTAATTCTTCTAAACAATTTATGAATAACATCATATGAAAATTTGTAAACATGATAAGATATTGGCATGATTTAATAGCATTTGACATGTTGATCATCTTGATATTTTATTCACAATTTTTGGTTAATTATTTAACAAGTTATGAATTTTTCCCAATTTGGTATTAATTATGCCATTTTAGGAATTCTTAAATAACAGCATGATTATAAATTCAATAGACTACCACAATTATTCTAAATTGTAGAGTTTGTTTTTTTGAACATTTTGATATTTGATTTGTCAAATTTGGATCATTATTTTAAAAGATATCAATTATTTAAATTTGTTTTCATTTACAAAAAGGAAAACAAATTGAGCAGACAGGCCGGCCTCATGCCGGCCAGGCCGGGCAATAGGCCGGGTGGGCTCCCGAAGGGTCCGCCCTTTGGCCGGCCCAGGCTGGGCTCCCAGGCCGGGAGGGTGGCCGAAGCGGCCGGCCTCATGCCGGCCCAAGCCGAGGCCAGGCCGGGCGAGCAGGCATGCGTGGCCGGTCAATGCTGCGACCCGCGTGGCCGAGGCGGTGACCACGCGCGGCCGACGGCGAGCACGCACGGCACAGACATGGGCGAGCAAGCACGGGGACGGGAGGGGCGACACTTCATGCGGCGCATCGCAGGGACGCCGGTGGTGGCGCCACGGACCTAAAGGTCGCCGGGAGGTGCCCTGTCGACGAGCTACGGCGGCGGCAACGGTTCGGCCGTCAGCAATAGGGCTAACCAGAGGGAGAGGGAGAGAAAGGAGGGGTCTCGAAGGACGGGGGCTCACCATGAGCATGAAACTGCGGACGGCGCGGCGCGGGGAGGACGGACGGCGGCGATGCATGCTTGGACGACGGCGGCCGGATGCTGAGGGGAATCGGTTGGCGCCGGCGAGTCCGGGCCTCCCGCGACGATTCCTCGCACGGGGAGGACGAGGACGACGCGGCGCAGCCAACGGATGGGCTCGATCTGGACGGGGGCGACTCAATCGATGACCAAACGACAACGGGTGCGTGAGCTCCAGGTCGGGAGGATGAGAGAGAGACAGAGCAGCGGGGGGAGGGAGCAGGTGAGGGAAAGATCCGAGGGGAAAGAGAGAGAGGGAAGGGGCGAGGTGGTCCTCAACCACGCAGGGGAGCAGGCAGCGTGTGGGGCGGGGGGAGAGCACGTCGGTGGCATGGCGGCAGTGTCCTCCCTGGCGCCATAGTGGAGAGGACGCCGGCAAAATTACAAAGAAACCCCTGGCTGATTTTCCCTGATTTTGATTTTAAAACTAGCAGGTGTTTAGGTATTTAATTGACCCTCTTAAACATTTTAGAAAATTGTGAAATTATTCTGGTAGCCTCCCAATGACATTTATAAACTCCACAAAAATTGGGGTGGCAATATAAATTGTTTTGCACCATATTTTTTCATAGGGTTTAGTTAAGGGCATTTTTTATAATTTCCAAAGGGTATTTATTTGGAGCACTTAAATATTTCCAAAAATAATGAAATTATTTATGGAGGCTCATAATATATTAATGAAGCTCCCCATATTTTTATTTTGAATTTTTGGAGAGTATAACTTGGTTTCAAAAATAGAAATTTATTTGAACCTAATTGAATTCTCAAATTTATTTATCTGCTTGTTAAGAATTTAGACTTTGAAAATTATTTATAAAATATATCCTTGAGCTTCCTGGACAAATTGGAGACTCAAGAACAAACGGTTTTGCCAATTTTGAGTAATGTATTTGGTTTGAAATTTTTGGGAAGGTTTTGCTCCCCTTTTTATTGTTTTCCAATTGTGGCTTTATTCAACATAAGCAATTTAAATAAGTATGCCATGATGCAATGCAAGCAAAAAGTGAAAATTTGGCCCATATTTTAGGGTGCCAAACTAGGGCTGTTACAAGTTCCTGAACATGAGAGTCCCGCAAGGCCGAAGTTAGCAGGGTCTGCGTGTTCGTGTCTTCTTCACCACCATCTACTCCTTCATCATGACCGTGTCCGCCGGCATCTCCTTCATCATGATAATCTTGTCTGCCGACATTTCCTTCGTCATGATGATCTTGTCCGCCGACATCTCCTTCGTCATGATAACCATGTCTGGGAGACTCTTCGTCTTCTCGCCCGCCCTCGTCTCTTCATGCGCACCATTTGCTACCGCGCCTGGTTGAAGCCTAGCATGAAGCGACTGAGCAGGTGATCCTCCAATTGTCCGGAATCAGGGTCGATCCACCTCACGAGTTTGCATGTTCGACACGGACATCTTATCTGGCGCTTGTTGCACCGAATCAAGTCCGCCTTTGCGTCTTTCTTGTATCTAGTGATTCGACCGGAGCTCATCATGACGACCATGGTTGCCTACGCGGTATACATAGAGCAGAAACGAGAGTATGTTAATTAGAACCGCAACATGCACACACATAGACACACACATGCATGGTCACCGGAAAAATTCTGCATGACCTCTCCTAAAAGTAGGACATATGGGTAGTGCAAAAATTTGCCGAAACGGAAATGAATGAACATTTCGGTAAACGTCCATGCACCACGCGGTGCAAGCAACAACAAAAAGCTTCTTCGCACGTGCAAATATTCATGCACCACACAAGCTTCATGTATAAACATCGTCTTGCCATCGCGCACACCGCCCGCGCGCGACAAGCGCTTTACCTACAATAAACATCCATACACACCGCCGGCCACACAAAACCTGCATATGCATATCCATCCAACTATACTCACCTATTAGATTCGTTACCAAGACGTGACCACGATGGATGAGAGAGTGTGTGGTGTTGGAGAGAAAATAGTGGATAAAAAGAGATGTGGGAGAGGAGGAGAGTATATATGGAGAGGCTCCCCCTCACCAATTATCTATCAACCAAAGTAGGTTTAACTACAAAAAATGAAGAAAAGTATGGGAAAAATGGGATGGGAGGGAGGAGGAAGACGAGCTGGGTGGAGTAGGGAGAAGAACAAAATGGGTGGTAGTACGTAGGGGGCTGCCACCTATTTTAGATCTGGAAAAGTATTTCTGTGGCTCATGTGGCCATATGCGCCACAGAAAAGTCACATTTCTGTGGCGCATGTGGTCAGATGCGCCACAGAAAAGTCACATTTCTGTGGCGCATGTGGTCAGATGCGCCACAGAAAGTCACAGAAAGTTGAAAGCCAATCATTGGTGACGGGCCCCATCATATTTATGTGGCGCATGTGGCGCATTTGGCAAGGATGCGCCACAGAAAGACGCAGGATTCTGTGGCGCATGCCTTCCGTTGCGCCACTGAATATGTTCTGTGGCGCATGGCTATTTTGGTGCGCCACAGAAGGTGATTCCACCTATAGTCGCTTTCCTAGTAGTGCACGGACTATGTCTATCATTAATATCGACGGCCGGGGAGATCGCCAGCCTCCTTGACAAAAGATGCGCTCCTAGTTATGTCAGGAGCAGCTCGAGCAATGCGTTCGGACCAATTTTGATGAGCAGCTCGAGCCGTGCATCAGGAATGTCTCGTAGATGTAACTCTGGCCGTACTCCATGGTAGGCAAGGCTTCCTCAGCCATGGACAGGTCGAAGTTGTGCTTGTACACCATGGTAGGCCTTGCACCAAGGCTAGAATATTGGAGTATAACTAAAATGGTTTAGGTTTTGGGTTTATTTTTTATTTTATGAAATCAAGTTGTATCCAAATTTATATTTCAATTGAATCAAGTTGCATCCAAATTTATATCCAAAAGGGTTTTAGGTTTTTGATGGCCCAATGACAGGGTTGGCCCGCCCCTCATGAACCGAGATGGCATCGCCCGCGGTTTCGTCCGGCGCGCTCAAGCGGCTCCCGCCGCAGAGTGCGTGGGTTGGGTATGCTGGACGAGATATTAGGCCTCGCCGGACGAAATCGTGCTATTGGCGCCGCGACTGGGCGCCAAATTTCGTCTGGCACGCCCAATAAAACTATTTGGCGGCCCTATTAGCGCCGCGACTGGAGATGCTCTAAGTGTAAAAATTGGAGAGATTCCATTTTTCACCACATTTCTTCCACTTTCTTTGCAAGGTGCCACCTTTATCGATTTAGGAAATGTAAAACAATCTTTTAAACTATAACTTAATTTGAATCTACTTTGGAAGTTGTGTTAGTTCATTACAAGGCATCTTTATGCACAAGTGGACCCATTATAAATAAAAAAAATGGGCATGAGCTTGGTAATTTAGGTTGAATACCATGAAAGCTAGCTTCCTCTTGGAAGGCCATTTTTTAAAAAATTGTCAGAATTGAACCGAGGCAATTTTCTATTGCAACTATAACCAGTAAAGGACTCCATGCACGTTAAGGAATGGTTTTTACATTCTTTTTTTTTTTCAAAGTGAGGCGCAAATTGGAGGCACAACTTTCCACAGAAATGATTTGAATTTGTCAACACGTACGTACCCTTGGGGATATTCCTACTTGGTCGGTCGTCTCCGCACTCAGCTCCTCCACACTACATAAAGAGGGGGCAATGCCACAGATCGAGTGACAGCAAACCAAACCCAAGCTAGAGCTAGCACACAGTACTTGCAGAGATCGATCGATCGGTGATGCCTCGGACGAGCTCTGTGCTGCTGGCGCTGGTCGTCCTGGTCCTGGCAGCTGCTGCCGGCGCAAGCGCTCGCCGGAACCGTGGGCGTCGCGGTGGAGGAGGCGTCCTTGATGGCGGCGTCGGCGTCCTGCCACCGCCGCTGAAGCCGGACGTGATCGTGGCCAAGCCGGGAGGGCGGGGCGACGTCACCACCATCGGCGACGCTCTCCTGCGTGCCAGCAGGGATTGGAATGCAACCGGCGGCCGCGGCGGCCGGCACTTCGTGATCCACATCCGTGAAGGCGTCTACGACGAGCACGTTGTCGTTGATACGCCGAATGTGGTCTTGATGGGGGACGGCAGGGACAAGACGATCATTACCGGCTTTCGCTGCAACAAGACGAACTACGATGTGCATGAGTCGGCCACCCTGAGTAAGCAGCCCCTCCCCTGGCCCCTGCTCGTCGTCTTAATTCACTTTTCTTTCTCAACCAAATTACTACAGTAGTAATTTTCTTTCCATGTCGGGAAATTAAAATTCACAGCCGCGAAAAAGGATGGCTTCATGGCGCGCGATCTGTGCATTCGTAACACGGCGGGCCTTAAGGACGACCACCAGGCCGTGGCCCTCTTCTCCGACTCCAACCGCTCCATCTTCCTCCGATGCGACATCCAGGGATTCCAGGACACGCTGCTCGCCAACACTGGGCTCCAGTTCTACCGCGACTGCGGGATCTGGGGGACGGTCGACTTCGTCTTCGGGAACGCCGCCGCCGTGTTCCAGCGGTGCGCGCTGTACGCCCGCAGTCCGGCGGACCCCAGCACACAAGACGTCCTCACGGCACAGGGCCGAGAGGACCATGAGGGTCCCACGGGCTTCGTGTTCCAGGAGTGCGCCGTCGCTCCTTCAGCTCTGCCGGGGGACGGCAAGCTCCGGCCGGAGACGCATACGTACCTCGGGCGGGCATGGAAACACCACGCCAAGGTGGTGTTCATCCGTTGCTCCATCGCCCCCATTGTCCACGCCAATGGATGGGTCTCCTGGAACAAGCACAAGAAGGCCGGCGGCCTAGACCCGACACCCGGCCACGAGAATCACATCTACTTCGCGGAGTACGACAACCACGTCCTGGGCAGAAAGGAGCCCGTCACTTGGCAGGGCTTCGCTCGCATCACCAAGGAGGCTGCTAACAAGTTCACGCCTCCGCGCTTCTTCCAGGAAGGAGACGACTGGATTCGTCGGACCGGTGTCCCATATGATGCCCACGCACTTTAGTTAACTGCCGATCGATCCAGTGAGAGCTGCTAGCTAGCTGCATCCTAGCTTCAGTTTTAGTTTACGTTGTGCGTGCTCTACATGCACTCTGTCTTGTGCTTTGTAGATAGTAGTATATGTTGTGTGTTGTGTGTCCAGGGATGCGATCGATCAGTGGCCAATTAGCTAGCTAAGTAGATAGCTAGCTTATGCGCATGATTGGCCCAATAATTTGTGCTACTAGCAGCAGCATTGTATGTCATGGCATTCCCTCATCGATATATGTCGTACTGTGTGTTGGTTTCGTTCTTTGTTTGTCATCTCATTAGTCACAGCAAAATTTCCATCCGCCGCTCAAGTCTTACTTTCCTTGATCTAACTAAAAACAAATTCACACCTGGATGGATATATTAGTGAAGCCATGCCTAGTTTGGTTATGCTAAGGTTAAGGTCCAACAAATTTTATGGTCGCATCAATTCCTGAAATAATGAAACTTCACGATGTTCGTACTATCCAATAATAGTTTTTCTGGGGCCATACCATGCACAATATCTAGAAAACTTGAAAGCTTTGTGTTTCAGAACACCAGAGTAAAAAGTAAACAAACATATTTATGTACCATGGGTGGTAGTTGTGTATGCTTTACTGTTTCCCCTCTCATAAAATAAATGTGTCTGTTTATCTCGCATACCCATTGGTAGAATATTATTTGGCATTATTTGTATCTCTAAATGGTTTTTTTTTTGGACGATGAGATGTATGGGTTGATTTTGCTGGTGTGTTTTCATTATTACTTCCAATGCAATGCCGCCTGAATTTGCAACTGTTTCTCCATGCTACACTAGTCTTTATCTCATTTCTGCTACACCGTGGTTTACAAATTCTTCACCGTTCAGAATAGCTCTATTGTCTCACCAAATCACGCACGCCCATTGTGTTCTAGCATCGTGACACGATAGAGAAAGCCTCTACACCTCGTATTGTCGCCCGACAGGTCGAGCCATCTGATACCCCTTAGCTTCAAATCGACAAGCAGCAATACATATATTAACAGCCAGCAAAGGTATACGGAAAGTCACATAGATGCCCAGCGATGAACTGGGTTATTCAACAAGATTTTATTATGAACCTGGTAAATCAAAGTTATAAGAATGTAGTATCCACAAGTGCTCTCAAGGCCCAACAATCCACTACTGCTCAAAACATAGCAGCTGCAGTACTGTAGCAGAAGAAAAGGTCCACCTTGTGCCAGGAAATTTTTCAGGTTCTTCGGAAAGCTACATTATTGACCGGCTCGTCTCCTAAAGAAAAGTACAGGCCGATAGACCAAGAAAATATTGGCGTATTACAAAATAATATACACTGAATTGTAGTGGAAATAGTCTTCTCGAAACCCATTGCCTGACCACAGATAATTAAAGAAGACGATGCACTCAGACAAAGTTTATGGCGAAGGAGACGTAAGGGTGGGACTCCGTTTCGCCTCCCAAACCAGCGGCAACGCCCACGTCATCTTTAGATCTCCATTAGCTACCGTAGTTCAAAGGTTCGGTTAGCGAAAAAGGTTGAGTATGCTGCGACTAACAACGGCAGTTCAAACATGAAATTTACCTGTTAGCATTGCCACAGAGCCCTTCCAAGATGTTCCTTACTTTCTTCTCGCTCTTTCTAGATGGTGCCCGAACAACAGACTGATGCAAACACAACCGGCATATTTATAGATCAGCCATGATAGTATAAAATTGACTATGGGAAAACAGCATGGGAAATTACCATGAACCGTACAGTTGTCTATTCTAAATGCTATATGTGTATTTACAGCTCAGATGTGAAAGTATAAAAAGGGCTATCAAATAAGAGTCAGGAGAATTACCAGGAACCGTGCAGGCAGACCGTATCTCAGAATACTCTCTACGAAGACACGAACAGCAGAGAAATGCATCCAGGAACTGAATACCTGGAAACAGAGTACAGTAAAAAAAAATACAAATCAGGAACAGTGAAAATAGATATTGACAACAAAGAAGCAAATAGATGTGGGGACCCCGGACTAGCTGTCCGAAATACCCTTGTGCCTACATCAGCGATCCCATGATCAGTGTGTCGCTGAGCACAATCAAACTGGTAATCAAGGAACATCCATAATTACCGAAGGAATATACTTACTTGATTGAAGTCATACTCTTCAATAGGTATTTGCAGCGGAAATCACCATACAGCGTGGAGCCCAAGTCATTCGCCTTAACCCTACAGGCAACTGACTGGGAAGCGCCCTAGTTCGCATTGACGTCAGTTCCGTCTCCTTCTTCAAACTGCTCTTCTTTTAAAATCTGGCTAAGACAATAGCCAGGGACGAAACCATTATGAGTACAATGGGAATTGTACTCGCAAACTACTCCTCTACTGAGTATGCACAAATTTTAAGTTGTTGCCTATAGCACTTTTAGTTATTACTCTATCTCTATATCTTTGTTGAAAAAGATCTCTATATCTTTGTTGAAAAAGGTAAGAAGAGATTTACTACTATCTTTAGAGAGAATCACTATTTTATTATTTATCCAAAACTCCCTTTTTTTTTGTTTATAGATTGAGTAAAACTTTGTTTGCTTGAAAACTCTAATCTTTATTGAAAAGAGAATGATAGACTTTTGTTCAATAAAACTTTGTCTGAAAACTCTATAACTTTGATTGAAGTAAAATGAGAGAAATTTTATAACTTTTCATAAACCTTGTATATTTTTCAGAATATCTATAGCCTTTGTTAAAGAAAACGAAAAGAAGGCTTTAGATTCTTTTTTTTTTCCATAAAACTATCTTTGTAAGGAGTTTTCTTTTAAAACATTTTTCCCAAAAAAATAGCTGTTTGTTAAAATAAGAAGTCCCTTTTTAAAAAAACGTTTTTCCTGGAAAATCACCATTTTGTTTATTTATCCAAAACTCCTCCTTTTTCCCGACCATGTCTCATCATGGTCCAATTATTTCCAACAACTCATACCAGCACATTGGCATAGTTGCATAAAACGTCCTTCACATCATTTTCTCTTTCAAATCTCAAACCTTTTTCCAAAACTTGCACATCTTTGTAAAACTTTGCACATGGCCTGGTACAGCCTCCCAACTGTCCATATCCGAGGACTCGGCTATTCGAATAGTTTTACCCTCTGCAGAGGTAGCACGCTTTTCCCACACCCATCCGGTAACTCATCGTGTCTGCCACGTCCCGCCATACAAGGTGTATGCGAAGTTGAGCTACCGACCACAGCCTGTCCTTTGCTCATGCTAGTATAGGACCCTACCCTTACGAATTCATCATTCCTCCGACACCTAGTACAGGATCCCCCGTCGAGGAACCTAGATGTGAGGACTCGTAGTTTTCTCCGGCGACCCAAAGGTGGCGTCTTCAATCCCTCAATCCATCAGATTGCCGAGACCCGGGTCAGGGGTTAGGTCGCAATGACCCTCCCCTCATGCATAACGGAGTCATCTCCGTCGATGAGGTATCCCATACTAATATGAGCAAACTATATGACTACGCCCGTTCCCATATTTGGGTAGATGTGGTCGCACAGATTATCGGCTGGTCGTCATAGTACTAGGACACAATGTGCAATTTTTCATAAACATCACCATTCACCATTGCTCCACTTCAACGCCGATAGTTCGGCATGTCATAATCACCAGGTACTTTTAAAAAGGAGTTTGGAATAAACCATATTTGTCCCATCCTATAGTTTTAAATATCTCCTCTATATTTCTACATAGGGTGGCAAAATAGTTTTCATGTATTTGTATAAAGGTTTTCAAAGTCTTTAATACTTTTGACTAATTCAGGTGCTCAAAGTAAATAAATATAAATGCAAGCTCAGTGAAGTAGCTTGCCTGTTTTCAGCATAATGTCCCTAGACTTCTCCTTACTGATCAAAGAAATAAACCCTGATTCTTCTCCAATGAATCCTTTCCAATATCGTCCAGGTAGCGTTTATATCTAGCGTCGCAAACAGGAAAGAACACAATCAACACACAGTAGGACACTCCAACAACAAACATCAAGCAACACTAACAAACAACAATCACGAGAGAGGATTATTATTTAACAAACAAGTTAGGCAATTACCAACACTACTCATGTTTAAAAATTATGATTAAAGTTGTGATTAAGCATCTTTATTTAAACAGGAAATACTTCAGACAAAAGTTAAGTTACCAACTCTTTTTTGTAATTCTAAATATCTTACCAAGCTATGGTAGAGATATTACTAGATATTCAACTTAAAGACCACCAAGTTTAACAAGCAAGGTAGTCATATTAATTACACAGAAATGATCTAACCTAAGAATAAACAAGCAATACATACATTTTCAAACCACTCAATCAAGCATCACAACCAATCTCAAACATCACACATAGCTACTGCACTCACAAAGCAACACAATTTGATTTCAATTTAATTTAATTATCTATTATTTAATTGTGTCACAATTATGGCAGAAACTAGGGTTTCATGTTTAATTACATAACTTTTGTTCTGTTGGTCACAAAAATGTGAACTAAAATTCTACAGATAGCTACTGATTTATAGAAGACAATCCAATTGGATTTAATTCAATTTGAGTTACTAAACTCCCTGTATAAATGTGTTAATCCAGAATGTTGGTTTTCTTGTTTTTGCTACAACTCAAGTTAATTGTATTCAAAAATTAAATCCTTTTAGGGGTAACTAGTATTGCTTAAATGTGAGCTAAAAAAATTGGTTTGAACTCATTTGGATTAGTAGAGTATCAGAAACAAACAAGTTTAGGTTTTATACTTTCTGTGGCATTTTGATTATCATTATTTATTTAATAACCTAAATGGGGTGAAACCACTTTAGTTAGTTAGATATTTTCATAAGAGTTCCAGAACATATTTATTTGCTATTTTTAGATTATTAGATCTCGAGATATTGAATTTCAAATTTCTAATCAAATTTCTGACAGAGAGATTTACCTATTTTAAGTGTTAACAACTAGCTGATTTGATAATTTCATTCTGACTTGACCACAACATCAAATGGATTCAAACCAGTGGCATTGGGTTCACTAGTTGATATACTTTTAATAACATTTTAGTTTGATAATTTTGGTTAAACCAATCTCTGGGAAGCATCTCCCAAAGTTGGTACCAATATAACCTTTCTGAGTTTTCAGTTAAAACTAACACCTTTGTTATTTTTATTTCAAATGGGAAATATGTCCAACAAGGATCATGGCCTGCATCTATGTGAAGATGGCATGTTATATTAGCTACAACATTTTAGTTTGCTATTTTTAGGCCTCTGGTTGAATAGAAATTTGCATGGGAAGAGGGCTATGTTCTGTTATTTCATGTGGCTGAAATATTGTATAGCCAATTTCCTCAGATTATATCTTCTGTATAAAATTTTATTTTGAGGTCACACCACTTGGTCATGTCAGTACTCTAACAATACTAACATCACATTCCAATGCTAACATCTAAATAAATCTAGAATAATTGCTATGTTCAGATCAAAATCCTAAGCAGAAATCTGTTTTCAGAAGTTTCTGAAAACAGTTAGAACATAGCTTTTTGGCCTCAAGTTTCCATCAAGCTAGACTGATTAATTTGGAAATATAAAAGTTTCATATGAATCTATGGAACTAGATCTATCCAACCATATCAAGTTTATAAATTTTAGTGGAGCATATTCACCAGAGTTTGCATGCAAAGGTGGGTACTCTAAACAGATTTCCAGCACTTAGCAGATTTCATCAAATTCCAGAAACGGGCGGGAACAAACTGTGGCCGTTGATCAACAGATCGACGGCTCACAGCCGTCTTCTCCAGCCCGACGGGGCAAGGAACAGGGAGAGGGAGAGAGGGTCAGGGGAGGCACCTGCCGGCGGCGAGGGACTCCGGGGCGGCTTGGGGTTGAGGGAGGGTGCTCGGGGAGGCTCCTAGGTGGCGGTGGCGTCGCCGGAGACGCACCACGGCGGCGTCACGGCGCGGTGGCTGAACCGCTCGGTTTCGAGCTCCGGCTGCTCCTCTGCTGCTCCTGCGGCGTCTAGGTGAGGGAGAGGGGGTGGTGGAGGTGGTGTGGTGCTGGTAGAGGCCCGGGGTGGCCTTTTTATAGCCGGAGCGGCTCGGGGCAGTGGGGGGGGGCACGGGGTGGCGCGGCATGGACGCGGGTGACACGGGCGGCATGCGGCCGTCCATGGTCGGCACCGTGCGGGGCTGGGGTGGCACGGGGCCGTGCCTGGGGGTGCAAGGGGTGCGTGGGGTGTGCCGTGGCGGTCGGGGCCGGGTCGGGAGGATGCTGGTCGGGCGTGGTGGTGGTGGTGCAGTGCATGCACGCAGGGTGCTCGACAGCTTGTCGGGCGGCAGTTCACCGGCGACTGCGGGCAGGGGAAGGGGCCAGGTGCGACGGGGTGGCCACGGGGTGGTTTAGGGAGACAAGGGCTGCCTCCTGGACATGCTGGCTTGCTGCCTTGCTGCGGGTGGGGAGCAAGTTGGCATGGTGGTGGCATGTCCATGGCATTGCTAGTTCTAGCTAGGGTTTAGGGTAAGGGACAGCTAAGGTTGTGTCCAGCAGGTGTAGGGGATGCTGGGTAAGGTGCTGGACATGTTGGGGACAAGTTTTAGGGCTGCCATTGAATAAAAGGTTAGGGGTACCCAATGCACTATTTGCTACTATTTGCATTATATGGGACTTAAATGGTATAAGAAAAGGTGAGGTGCAACTGTGCATATTGCTGTGGGTGACACGCAAGGTGTTGGTGCTTAATTCTTTTAAGGTTGCTACCAAAAATGGAGATCCCATTTTAGGCACTAGAAATTGTGGGAATGAATTGATTCCTAGTATTTCATGTGACCCTTTTATTATATGCCTTATTATTTCATGTGGCACTTATTTGCCTTTTTATTTCTATTTAGCAAGTAAACACACAACAAGATCGATATCACAAATCAAACCACACCATTCAAACCACAAGAATTAATCACACCACCATTTCCATAATTCACCATACTCTCTTGTAAAGATGATCACACTCCATTATGACAAGATGACGTTTTAAAGAATTGTCTCAACTCAAACTTAATGGTTTTCAAAAAGGTTTGAGAAAGGAAGTATGTGGGATTACATATTTCCCACTAGTGTTATTTTCAAATGGAGTGGAAAATAGAGTTTATAAAATGGGAGTTGCATATAGATGCAAAATATCATGGTTAGCTTTAGATAGGAGATAACATATAGATCTCCATATTTTTGGGAACGCATAATTTTGGAAATACTTTTACTTTCTCAACTAAAGGGTATTTTATTTGTTGCTGAAATCAAACATCATTGAAATAGACCTTGGCCAAAATAAGAAGGAAAAGATGTATGGAATATATTCTTGTCATAACATGATCACCAAGGTTTAATATGTTTATAACTTGGTTGGGTTCTTGGGTTGATATTTACTAGTCAAGCAATATAAACAACAAGTCACACAAGGCCAAACAGAACAATATACAGGAAAACACAATCAATAGTGAAGTATTTCAAAAAGTTTTTGTTGGTTCTGAATTTTGGGTCTTGTTAATTCCTATTATAAATTTGGGATGTTACAATAGACCTAGCAAACCAGGATGACCGAAAAAACCAACCAACTAAACTCCAATACCCTAGTCATTTTTTTTTCTGAAATAACAATTATCAACAATCATGTGATATAGCAATCTATCTGTACTATGGCTATAGGCTCTAATCAGTGAACATCTGCCATAAGTTAACTAACTAATTAGTACGTAGGCTTTTGACGAGCCTACAAATAATATGGTCTGACTAATGAGATGACAAACAAAGAACCAAACCAACACATGCACAGTAGGACGATATATATCGATGAGTGACATGACATACAATATGCTGCTGCTGCTGTAAATTATTAGGCAAATCATGCGCATAAGCTAGCTAGATACTAGCTAGCTAATTGGCCACTGATCGCAACCCTGGACTCAGCGCGCGCGCACACACACACACAACACACAGCATATATATACTAGCTAGTAGCTAGCTAGCACAAGACAGAGTGCATGTAGAGCACGAACTACGTAAACTAAAACTGAAGGATGCAGCTAGCTAGCTAACTCAAGGATCCTAGTAAATTATTAGGCCAACTCAAGGAATGATATTTTTCATTTCAAAATATCAACGCACAAGGAATGATGGTGATGGATGCAAAGCGAAAGAGTGTCCGTCTGTCTGCACCAAAACATGCCTAGCTAGCTAGCTAGCTAGAGTGCAAGGTACCTCTCTCTTTTCCATTATCTCCGTCTAGAATTAAGCATGATGGATCGATGGATCCATGCATGCTGCTACTGCTGGCTCGATGGATCGACCGGCCGGCCGGTTTCATGCCAGTTCCATCCATTTCGATCCTAGTAGCTAAGCTAGGATCATTCATGGGTGGTCGATGCTCATCCATCCATGATCCATCTCCACACCACAGTACTGGGAGTCAATTAATTGTGAGCTTTTGTTGTTTTGCACCAGCTGCTAGCTGAGTGGGCTTTTGTCTGGTACGTGTTCGACCAAATGCTTCAACGACTGTTTCCACCTTTCTTCTTTTCTCCGATTTCAAAACACTCAGATAAATTCGTGATCTGGAAACTCCAAGTTTTAGTAAAAATGCAAAACCACAACTATGGGGACGTCCCCAGCTTATCTGGGACGTCCAAATGCTTTAAGATTCGTGCACAAATAGTAAACAATTCTTCAAATATCAACGCA
Organism: Puccinellia tenuiflora; assembly: GCA_012064385.1. NCBI lineage: Eukaryota > Viridiplantae > Streptophyta > Magnoliopsida > Poales > Poaceae > Puccinellia > Puccinellia tenuiflora. The sequence goes on along the minus strand of QRDG01000103.1, from coordinate 227,128 downwards.
TTATCAACTATTTCCGGATTTATGTAAAAAAAGAAATGTCATGTCGATCTGCCTGTGGCTTGTCTCCACCCCTCATCGCATACCTTTTGGGCCTCAGTCTTGGTTTTATAGATTCATTTCCTCATTTTGTAAAAGGTGAAACTAACTGGTTTGCTTCGCCGATAAATTTACAAAAAACATTTTATAAACAGAGCTTGGAAAAATGTTTAAGTCATTTTCACAAATAATTTAGGGGTTTATAATATCCCCATATTATTTATTTGAAAACCAAATATCCAAAGTGGAAAGTACTATTTGAAAACTCCTTTAAATATTTTATTTCCAAAACTTTAAAGTTGAGATTGGAAGATATAGGAGTATTTAATTTAAAATATAACTTTGAAGATGTCAAAACAATCTTCTATAAAAGCTTTTCTTATTTTTTGGAGACTTTATTTAATTATTAATAAAAGTTTTAAATTTTTGTGATTTTTAAAACATTCCAAAAATTTGGGATGTTACAAACCTACCACCCTTAAAAAGAATCTCGTCCCCGAGATTCGGAGAGGCTAGAAAGAAGGATGGGTTCGGATCTCAGGTTTTTTTGGCAACTGAGTGGGCTACCACCCTTAAAAGAAACTTTTGTAGGCAGTCTTGAAATCTTGACTTCAAATAGGGCACACATCGGGCAGTTCATGAATCCTTGTTGGGTCAAGTTTTATCTCCGACTGTTTAAGTTTTGCTTCATCACCCTTATTCCACATATATAGCATGTATCAGTCCTTCTTAAGCATTTGGTGATTCTTTTCATCCTTGGTTGATACTTTGAAATCCATATAGCGTAAGCTTCACTTCCATTAGGTGGGTCTCTCTTCAAGATGGCTTGAAATATTACGCCCTCCATCCATGTGATGTCTTAGGCAATCTTCTTCTTCTCTAGGTTGACATCGTTCAGTGTAACACTGCGTCAATTCTATCGAAACTCTCATGGTAGGTCCAGACTTTCGTTGCAGGATCTCTTCTTCTTCACGAGAGCTGGGGTTTATCCTCACTGAAAATCTTACGTTTCGACAACTTTTGCCTCACATAGGGTTATAATATATTATCCTCCTACGGATCAGGCTTATCAACGTCGTCTCTCTTATAGGTATGTCACACAAATTTACCAATCCAAATAGTGAGGGGAATAACATGAGTAGTAGGAATGGTGATCAGTCCATCCTGCACCCGTATCATTTCCTCAATATGTAGATAGGTAAATCACGTAAACTATCTCTCGGGCATCCTCACTTGTCTAACAGAAAGTTTCCCATCTGCAAGACAACCTGAACTAAACAATCGCTCCTTTAAAACTATTGGGTTGCGTAAGCTCCTGCACACGTTAGCTCACAAGCAAAAGCTTGTTTTGTGATTCTTCTCCTTGGAAACATGCCTTCCATGTCGTCTTAGCTCATCAGTTTTAGTCCTATGTCTCCATCATTGGCAGATCGAGCAGTCTTCACAACGATATATAATTTTTCATAAAAGGTTTGGCGTACTAGAGTCGCCACAAGCTTCATTCATCCTCACAAATTGTGGTTATTACATCGACATTACACCACTCTTACATCATAGTACTTATTCTTCTACTTACATATAACTATTGGCATTTATTACATCCTCAGAACATTTCCATTGACTCTGGTCCTTCTTCTTGGCTAAACTCCTCATGAAAACTCAGTTGGTTTCTTTGCTTCTTGATTTAAACTGATATCTGATTCGCTTCTTTTCTGGTGTATTGAGTGTGACAGCTTTACTAGCATGATCTATCTAACCTTCATACCTGGACATCCAGTCCTTGCCTATGATTATATCAAAGCCTTGCAAGTCTAGCACAAACAACTCGCTTGGAAACTTGTGTGTCTCAATTTCCAGGGTCATGTTTTGGCATACCGCATTTGCTGGTCTCTTCCCTTCTGTAGACCTTACTCTGATGGGTCTTCTAATCCCTTGATAGGATATCTTATTTTTACTCACAAAGTCTTTTGATATGAATGAATGTGTAGCCTCAGCATCGAAAAGTACTAGTGTAGGACATGAGTTGATCAACAATTCTTCAATAACTGGGTTTTGTCTCTTGAGAACTCTCTCCATATTTATAGAAAACACATGTCCCTTTCGGAATTGAGTTGGCTTGTTCCCAATACTAATCTTCTTTTCTGGACAGTCCCAAGAATAGTGTCCCATTTTCTTGCATTTGAAACACTCCACCTGACTGAGGTCATTCCTGTTGGGTTTGGGGTGGGTGTTCTGACTACTGTTTTCTCCCATGATGTGCTCATCTCTGATGTCATAAACTTCTTCAATATGGACGGGGCTATGGTGGTCATGGTTGATGTGGTGGTCATTGTCGATGTGGTGGTCATTTTCTCTATGAAGGTCATGTCTATGAATATTACGACAATGGTGTTTATTGTCTCCATGATAGTTGAACTCAAGATGAACATGTTCGTCATGTGAAGTGTGCCATTCCCGCTGTGATTCTGAGTGATGCTTTTCCAAACTAAGCTTTCGCTTCTTGTTTGCAACTTGATTCAGTTTGCTTTCCAAGACTATAGCTTGGTCAACCAGTGGCTAGTAGTTAGGGGTATAGGCAACTGTCAATAGAATGGATAGTTTGTCATTCAAACCATTTAGGAACCTTTCGTTCCTCTTGGTATCTGTATCAACATCATCCGGTGCGTAGCGCGCCAGATTATCGAACTCATTCATGTATTCTATAACATCTCGATCGTCTTGTCGGAGCTCATAAAATTCTTCCCTCTTCAGTTTCATCACTCCAGATGAAATATGTGCAGCACGGAATCCTTCTTGGAACAATTCCCATGTCATCTCTTCAATGGGATGTGTGATCTAGTAGCTGTCCCACCAGTCTGCTGCAGGTCCTTCTAGTAAATGTGCCGCAAATCTAACCTTCTCAGCATCTGTGCATCTGATGGTCACTAACACCTTATTCACTGAACGAAGCCAATCATTGGCCAAAATAGGTTCCGCAGTTCTTGAGAACTTTTCTGGTCGAAGCTTTAAGAATCTGATCAACATATCTACTTGAGATGGAGGTGGTGCTGGAATGTCCTTGTTGTCTTCTTTGTTTTGGGTCATCAACTGATTCAACTTCTTCTGTGCATCTAGTAACTGTTGTAGTGTAGGTAACACCGGGTTGTTGGAAATTGACTGGGACATCTGTTTAGTTTAGCATGGATAAGTAGAGATAGAGGGAAAATCTAAAAGAAGTTCTACCCAAACACAGCAAATCAAGACAAATCATCTTACAAACAAAACATCTTACAAGCATCAAGCGATAAAAAACAACCAATTGAGATAAGAACAACTTCTCCTACTTAATTTTTGAAATTATAGTTTGGATAACAAACAAACACAACAAGGTTTTTCAAAATAAACACGATAGTACTGCCATACCACAATTTGGTAAGTCAATACAATATTACTATAGCGCTATTCGGGTAAAATGGTGGTCTAGTCTATCTCTTCCTTCAATGCTTCAAGATTCTCTTCTATTTCTTTGAGTTCGTCGAGGTACTTCTAGATGTTGTGAAGTCAAAATTTGAGGTATTCTATCAAGGAACTTGATGGCTTCTCATAATTGTCATGTTGATTTTCAACGTCTTCGGAAACATTTCTGAGTTATGGTCATCTATAAATAAGATAAGATAACTTAGATAGCAATTAGATGAGGAGGTTACAAGAAGATATTAGGAAAGTTTTTGGATGAATAGAAAATAACTTTATTCCTATGGTCTTTCTTATTTCTAATCCAATCCTAGGGTTTTCGAGCCTACAGGCAACATTACGCTCTGATACCATCTATAGCGACCTTGCCTTTTTAAAATTGGCCAAGATCCCTGTGTTATTGTGCTAGTCCCTGGATCGAATAGCTAGCACCACAGTTCAAGATGTAATATCATGCAATTGCGTCAAGTATCTATTACATCGATGATCCAGAAGAATAAAACATTACAAATTGCATAGCCAAAGGCTAGCATGTTACAAAGTTCAGCAGCGGAAAACTTAAAATAGTATGGAGCCTCATCATCTTCATGTGCCACAGGCAAACATGTTGGTTGCAGACTCGAAACCCTTATTCGTTTCCTTACTCGTCGTCAGAAATCCTGCAATACGTAGGTTACAGCCAAAAATTGGTCAGAACCATTAGAATGGATCTGGCAAGTGATACTTGTGGACTCATATGCATATTTGGCTGGTGGAGTTGAAGGCTATTTTGCAGAAAGCCAACTTTTTCCTAACTCTTTGTAAAACTTCTTTTCAACTATACGAGACTTTCATGGCATGAAACCCACCGTCTCAACTACTCTTGTTCATCCATCAAGTTTTAACTTAGAGAAATTGGAATGTTGAGATCTTCAGTTGACATCCTTGTTCAGCTGCTCAGAATTGTCCGTAACCGGGGACACGGCTATGATCATAGTTTTGACACTCCCGAGAGGTTGTGCACTTTCACCACAAGACTTCATCAACCCATTCTGTCCTTGACCTTCTTGAAGTGAAAAGAAAAGGTGAAGATGAAGACGAGACCTTTGGGAACCAGTCCCCTGTTCGTCAGGCAGACCCATACAAAACATTCATCCGCTGAGAACTGCCGGAATCAGGTTCCTAGAACTTACTTAGTCAAGGCAGAGCCATAGTACCAAGTGGCTGCACTGGAAGCCATCTAAACTTGGAGCGACTTAAATCTCTTTGTTCCTGGGTGGCCGTTCACAAGTGCACATACTCAGGTATAACCATGGAAATGGCCCTGAGCAGCCACTCAACTTTGTACCACCAATAGAGCAAAAACAATTGCCACCCAAGTAGTTGTTTAACTTAGTAGAAATTAGCTTTTCATAACAAAACACATAGCATAGCATTTCAATACTTCTACTAAGTTATCATATAGGTACTAGACACTTAGGAATATTTGGAGTAATGCTAAACAGGTCTAGCATAGCAATACTAATAACACCTATCATGCTTTACTAAAATAAAACACTAAAATGCATATAGGAGAAATAATAGGTAATTTATGCAGGAGCATCACTTGCCTTTGAAAAACTTGTCGTTGCTCACACCCTCTTTTCAACGTATCATGGAGCACTCCATTCACTCTAAACAAGGCAAGAGATAGCAATAAACAAACAATACCACACATATAAAACAACATATCAACAAACATGGGCAAAAACAACACAACTGGGTTGGTGGTCCAAAACTCATCACATAACTCAATACGCAAAAAGAATTATTATAATGAGGTCTAGGGTCAAAAATAAAATGAAGGGGTGATCTCCAAGGTTCTAAGGGTTGGTTTTTGTCTCTCTGGACAGAGGCAACTATTAGGGGTATTTTTCTAAAAGGAAACAAGTTAAAAAGATTTATAGAATTTAAACAATATCAAAAATACTCAAATCGAGCCTCTGATTTTTACATCACCAAAATAATGCTAAAAAATATTTTATAAAAGAGTAACTATATTGGACATATTCTGAGGTTTCTAAAACTATTTTTCTTGCAATTTTTGGACTTATAGAATTAAAGTTATGTTAAAATTAATCAAATCACACATTTGAAATTTGAATAATCTAAACTAACTCAAAACAGAAAAATGAAGTGCCAGAAAGATTCTACAGATTCCAAGATTTTCAAATATATAACAATATCTGAATTTGGCCAAACCAACAAAAAGTTATGATAGATCTAAGTTACAGGGGCTTTTTTGCAAAACTGCCATTTAAATCTAATTCAGGAAATTCACAGAAATTCCCTGGCTGACTGGATGCTGACTGGTGCTGACGAGGCGACGACGTGGTGCTGACTGGGCTTGCCACCTCAGCGTACCGATTCGGTTTAAGTGATTTAATCTAGACTGTGCGATGAGGATCTAACGGTGCAGGATCTAGGGTTTTCTCACCGGGCGGCGCTGCTTGCCGGAGTTGGTGGACGATGGTGGCAACGGTGAGGCTACGGCACAGGCGTGGATGGCGATGGCGCTCCGGTGAGGCTTGGGCTCGACGAAGACCACGACGAGATGCGAGACGACACGGCAAAGTGGATGGTGACAACGGCGCGCTCTATAGCGTACTAGAACGGCGGCGGTCGTCGGCTAGAGCTCCTCGAGGCAACGGCGAGCTCGGTTTGAGGATGGGGACGTCGTTTGGCTACAAAATAAATTAGTGGGAGGGGTCAGGGAGGTGCGCACGGACACGGGGAGTCGAACGGAGGGGGTCACAGGCTCGGGGAATGGCTCACCTTGTCGGAGTTGAAGAAATACGGCGGCGGCCGAACAAACTCCGGCGATGAAATTGGGCAGCCGTGGGGCACGATTCGGGAGGCGGTGAAGGGGCAAATTGATAGAGGAGAGGGGGCTATAAGATGGTGGTGGTGGCGCGGCCGTTTGCACTCGGGTGAGTGCGAATTGAAGGGGAGGAGAGCGACGGGCGCCAGCGGACGAGCTCCTGCGCGGGGACGTTGCTGACAAGCGGGTCCCGCATGTCCATGAGAGAGAGGAGGGGAGAGGCCACGGGGCTGGTTGCTGGGCCGGCTTGCTGGGCTGGCCCGGTTGGCTTTCTTCTTTTTTTTCTTTTTTTTCACAAAAGCTTTTCCATTTTTCTGTTTTCTTTTATAACTTTTTATTTAGGCCTCCAAATCAAGTCAAATAAATTTGTAAAAATTTGTGAAATTCCAAATAGTCAAAATAGACATTTAGGAACTATTTTTGGTCAAAACAAAATTACCAAAATACCCTTTTGGTCAAATTTACCTTATATGGCCATTTGGGAAATTTCCCAAATTAGGGTTTATAATGATCCCAAAATATTTAAATAAAAACCAGATAAATAATATGAGTAATATCATTCAAAGTGATAGCTCATTTTCTTATTAAAATAATTTAAGATAAAACATTTTATAAACAGAGCTTGGAAAAATGTTTAAATCATTTTCACAAATAATTTAGGGTTTATAATATCCCCATATTATTTATTTGAAAACCAAATATCCAAAGTGGAAAGTACTATTTGAAAACTCCTTTAAATATTTTATTTCCAAAACTTTAAAGTTGAGATTTGAAGATATAGGAGTATTTAATTTAAAATATAACTTTGAAGATGTCAAAACAATCTTCTATAAAAGCTTTTCTTGAGTTTTGGAGACTTTATTTAATTATTAATAAAGGTTTTAAATTTTTGTGATTTTTAAAACATTCAAAAAATTTGGGATGTTACAAACCTACCACCCTTAAAAAGAATCTCGTCCCCGAGATTCGGAGAGACTAGAAAGAAGGATGTTACATGCATGAAGTAAATGTTGGAATATAATTGCCTTATCTCTTTCATCAGATTATTATTTTGGTCGCATTGGCTAGAGCACGCAGTTCTACATGGTATCAGAGTCACAATGTCTTGTGTTCAAATTGCTCTAACGCGGTATTAAATTTGTATTTGTGGCCTCACACACTAAATCTCAAGAGTCGCAGTGCTTCCTGTCCTGATGACAATGCCAATTTTGCATCCTACCTGGTACATTCGCATATTAGCCATACCCGACATTTAAGTTGTAGGTGATGCTCTTCTGCTTCACAACTACATAACTACGATGCTCTTCTAGTTCAGATATCGTTTGCTGCTCTTTACTGATGTTGGATCCTGCATGAACTAACATTGGACGATTTAATAAGTAATAGGGTAGGTTTCTGGACATCAACACATACTGAATGGCAGGCATGGATCTTCTTGGCACCTTGCATCTTAGCCATGTGCAACACTAATATATAACAGGATAAGATTTGTACCCGCCAAGACTTACTAACGAGAAGGTAGAACTAGCTATTGCCGGATTACTGAATCGTGCAAACGGACCCAATGTTGAGTGGGCCATAACTTAGCTAGACCTTTTGTTCCTATCCATGACGCTTCAGCCCCAGCTTCCCACGCAACTTTTTTTTCTTTTGGGGGAAGCAAGCTTTATTACCGTAAATCGTAATCCCGTTTAATTTCTCATCCCATTTCTTCCTTCTTAAACTGTTATAATATTTCAAGAAACACCGAAGTGAGGAACTGACTTGCTTTTAAATTCCTAGATTTAATAAGTGATGAATTTAGGTGAAATGTTCAAATTTAATTCGCATAAAAAATATCAAAATTGTTATTGAATGTTAACTATGGTTGAAATTATAACAATAAATTAAACCCCATATTCTCCTCCCAAAGTAACCTAGATATGGAAAATCCATACGCTCTCATAACTATGGTTTACCTGTTTGGGATTTTTTTAGATTTTCAAAATTTCAAAGGGAAATTATAACAAGATTTTTTGCCAGTAATTCAAATTAGTTTAATTTTTCTAATTTTTTGGAATAAATAATTGATTTATGCATAAAGATTAGTATTACTTAATCATTGTTATTTATGTTAAAATAGATTTGGAATTCAAAAAATAATATCATGTGCCATCAAAGTGTAGTGGATAATAAGATTGATATCATAATATTATCAAGATGTAATCAATGCAATCTTGGAAGCTAGTTGGGAAGAACTCAAAAGTTAAGCATGTTGAGGGTGGAGCAGTGTGAGGATGGGTGATCGGTCGAGAAGTTTGCTCACAAGTGTGAGGAGTTGTGGAGCAGTGCACGGTGCGGTGAGATTAGGGGTGATTCGAGATTAAACTGAAAAATAATTCAAAGATTCGAAATATCGAAAAAATTCAAAAAAGAAAATCGAAAAAAATAGGTACCAACCGGGACTAAAGGTCCTCCAGCCCAGCGCCCGAGCGCGCGCACGTGGAGGGACCTTTAGTCCCGGTTCGTAACACAACCGGGACTAAAGTGGGGGGCCTTTAGTCCCGATTTGGTAGTCCCGGTTGCACAACCGGGACCAAAGCCCCTTCCAAATCGGGACTAAAGGCCCGCTTTCTACTAGTGCCAGCTGCCGTGCTATGTATCCCACATCTTCTCCGCCATCGGCGTCTGCAAAAGGCTCACATTTATTGTTTTGTTCGGCACCGTGTGTCAGAGTGGGTGACAAATTTGTCATAGTTGTCTACAAATTCGTTGTGATTACTGTAATTGAGGTGGTGTTTCGTAAGTATTGTGGGTATAAAGTGTCATCTGTTAGTGCTAGCTACGTTGACATCTTTCAGACCAATTTTAGTCATAATTCGGATCTAGGTGTTGTTCCAGTTCAATTACTCTATAGCTTTGTTTGAACTCTTGAGATGGGTAGAGACCGGCACTTACTGCATCTTTTGTTGGAAGAAGGTAGCAAATAAATAAACAAAATTATCACATTGCTTGAAAATATATTTATTTTAAAATTAATCTGTAGCAATGGCACGAACATATTTAGACTTGACATAATAGAAGGACTCATAGTAACATGTAAATAGTATAGATTAGCTACAAATGTGTGCAAGTTCTAAGCAGCATTACCTTCATTTTGTAACATGCAGAGTAGAGCAAATAAACCATTTATCAACAATTCATCAGCTTATCCTCAAGTAAAGATAGTCAGGTAGAGAGTTTGTTTGCAAATATCATTCAACTTATGCAATCGTTAGAAAATTTAAAAATATTTTAAAAAGGTCATATGTCATATTAGTTTTGTACTGTTATTGTTGTGGTTCCGTAGCGAAGCACGGGTAATCTGCTAGTACATAGTAAAATAATGAACGGATTGAATTTCACAAAGTTGGAGACAGTGACTGAAAACATGGCTCTCAAACACACGGAAAAGGCTATAAAACATACCACAAAATCGTTGCCATGTGCAAAAGCCCTCGACACACGGGTTTGGCATAGATCGGGCCGACAAACGGATCTTTGTCGAGAGCAAAAACTTAGGCGCTCGACTATGTCTTTATCGTGTGTCACCGAGCGTTCGACAATCAAAAGTAACGAGTCGGCGTGCAATGGAAATGTCGAGGCCACGTGGATAGTTTATCGAGTGTTTTCTATTTTTACAGGTTTTTTTTGCCTGAGTGTATTTCTGATTTTTGCAAGTGTATTTATGTGCCGAGTGCTTTTCTCTGATTTTTTTCATATACGGATCTTGGTCGTGTGCAACACTCGGTAAATATGGTCTTTGCCGAGAGCCCGGTGTAAAGCACTCGACAAAATCATGTGCTTCCGGTACTGTGTTGCTCGTTACACAAAAATAATCGCATGTTGTCTAGCAGCTCCCTCTCCGATTTCCCTCATATCTACATATATGAAGGCACAAGACATTGTATCCTCTGTCTCAATGTGTGCATCGTTTTCTTGTTTGGCATGTTTTAACTTAGACAATTAGTTTCACCCATAAAACATGTGTTATAAATATTATACCAATAAAAACTTACTTAAATATGAATTCAATGATATAGCTTTGTGACATAATACATACTAATGATCAAAGTTAGATTTCAAAACGTGTGCGCCAGCTAAATAGGGACTGAGGGATACATCTTATTATTTGTCTCTTGCACAGACATTTGACAACATGTAAAAATAGGATGGTATATATAAGGAAACATATATTATTTCCAAAGCCAACTATGAAAATCTTGGCCGATCAAATTAAGGAAAATTAAAGGATTTAAACAACACATAATAATGATGCAGGCAGTCTGTATGCCGAATGGATTATTTGGGTTCTGCGAGGGCGGACATGACCTCCATCCACTTCTCTAGGTCATTGCCCTTTGCGACGGCAGCTGTGATCTTGATAGGGACGGACTTCCCGATACACTTCTCGCAGTTCCACTCGACCTTCTTACTCTTGGCCTCGTCGAGGAAGCTGCGCACAGTCATCATCATGACGTCGTAGTCGGAGAAGTGGAAATCGTGTGACGCACGGTTAAAAGCCGTAGCGGCCCAATCGAAAAAAAAAAATCGCAGGCGTCAGCGCAAGGCTCCGTGCTCATGTTAGCTGCAATGTCCGCATTTTCGGCGAAGATGCGGCCGGATTCGACCGCCCATTAAACCAGCTCCTGATCATCAAAGGCGTACTTGCTATCAGGGTGGGCGTTTATGGAGGATTCACGGAACTCCGGATACGGGGTCTTGGCGCACACCTTCTTGACGTCGCCACCTGCATCGGCAACGAGGAAGACGATGCTAAACAGTAGGACGACGAGAAAGGAGACGGTGGTGGAGAGGGTTGCCATCGGTCGTGGAGGTAGGTGGACGAATGTAAGATTTGCTGTTTCTAAGGGCCATTCCATCAGTATTTAAGTAGTGGGCGATGGACACAAAAGCTGCATGCGGTAGGCACTGGCCAACCGTATGTTCCGTACCAACGGATGGTTCCTAGGAGAGGCTACCTAGCATTATTAGTCGGTGCACTTGGTCCATACGTTACGTACCAAATGGATGGTTACTATGAATGTCTTTGCTAAGTTTAGGTTGTTTCTCGATCGCATGCATAATTAATGACTGTACGTACCAAATACATGAGCCCATGCATGCACGACGAGTCCACAACCACATCTAGCCTGCTATAATTAACTTGTTTCTCTGATAGGTTTTTTTGTTGTTAATACACTCTAATTTTCTTTCTTAGTCTATTCTTATTTTGTTGGCACAAAATATGACCTTCAAGAAGGGCTTCTCCGGGGTTGGAGCCAAAGAAAGTGCATAACTTTTTAGTGATCGGTAATATGAAGCAACTGTTGGAGATATGCCCTGGACGCAATAATAATTATATTATTATTAAATATCTGTTTCATAATTAACGTTCATACTCTATGATATAACTGTCATGGTTTCTGAATGTGAGATTCAGAGAAAAACACGCTAGGATTGGAGGATTTAGCAGCCCATCTTGATAAGCTTTATTCACTAAGTCTTGCAATAAATCGGCTCCTTCCACAAAAAGCAAGGGAGAAAGAGGATGACCTTGTCGAACTCCTCTCTTACAAACAAAAGGCTTTCCCGGGACACCATTAAGTAGTACTGAAGAAGAACCAGAGGACAAACTTTCTTTCACCCAAGCAATAAAAAGTGAGGGGAAACCTTTTGCTCTCAAGACCTGTCCCTGTCCCCAGCTTATGGTGATATTTTTTTTCTTTGCATTTTCCTTATTCTTTTCCGACCTTTGCCTAGGTAGTTCCGAATTCTTTTACTCCAGAAATGAGTCCCAGTGAGCCTGCTGCCTCTCTAGTGTGCCAGTGAAATCTGGAGCTTTTTCCTCTTTGACATACGCACGGTATAATCTGTTCTTGTACTTATTGAATTGTTCAGCCATATTCTTAAGAGCGAAATGCTTGACTGCTTTCCTCATGGCTATTGCTTTTGCTGCATCATCTTCGAAGACCGGTAGGGTGAAATGTGTAATTAGCTTGTTCCAAAGATCATCTTTCGATCTGTCGTGGACATAACTAACTCCCTCTAGCTTTTTCGGCTTATGCCATTCCTGAACGCTGATCGCGACATTGTCCCTAACAACAACTCCGCCTTGATGCACAAACTTATTTGCATTCGTCTGGGGAAGCAACGGTTGGCCCTGTGAAGAGACGACCTTGATTATGAGATGCGGAGGTCTAAAATAAGAAACATTCGTTAATACATATTTGGTCGATGCGGAGGTCTAAAATAAGAAACATTCGTTAATACATATGAATACAAATCTATTATTGCATCTGATCAACAGAGGCTTAATATACCTCGCCAAACGGCAGATGTCCACCAGTTTTCGAGTTATCATCGCACTTGATGCTCGTTTGCGCTTCGTCTTCCATCTCCATTCCCTGACCGGTGTCGTTCAAAAATTGTGAGCCGTCTTCTGCTCCGATGTCTTCTGCTCCATCGACCACGGATTGTCGTACAATGGCAAAAATGTCCTCTTCATTGTCTTTGCTGTTGAAAGGATCCATTGCTTAACTATTACAAAAGTAAGATAAAGCAATGTTAGCATTAGCCGAATAATTCAAAGTAGGGAACATTGTTTTCCTCATTTTACTCAGTAATACATATAGAATAATCCAGTTACATAGCTCGGGTCCATTTTTATTTAACCCTAATACATCACGAGTAATATCACTAATACATCTCAAACTAACTTTGACCGGTTCCTGAGCCCCGAGGTGCTGAGCCGCCAGCGCTGCGCATCCAAAGAGAAGGAACCCTCATAGGGTCATAACTCACATGATAAGGAACCCTCTAAACAAACAACCCGCTATTGCTATAATGCCTATCCAATAGATACATGTAGCGATGGACATGCTCGTCCTCCTCCCTGATACGGTGACGTAGCACCTCCTCGGGGGCCGGCTCCCTCTGCACCGAGCATGGCCCACGCGACTGCCACCAAAGAAGATCCGGGTCGACGACATCACCCGGATTCCTCACCAAGCTGCGCGTCCCGGAAGGTAGCACCTCCAAGTGCGAGCCCGGCGGAGCCCAGTCCCGCACATCGCCCCTCTGGTCCAACAGGGACATCGTCGCCAAAAACAATAAACTAAAAACACCTAAGTAAAAATTTCTATTTCTACACTAAAAAAGTAATAATGAAAAAGTAATACTACAAAAGTAATACTAAAAAAGTAATACTAAAAAATTAGGGTTGGTAAAAATTAGGTTAGATAATTAGTGTTAGCAAAAATTATATTTGATGTCGGACATCTAATTTTCTAACCCAATTTCTAACTAGTATTATTATGGGACTTATTAGCATATTAATATTTCTAACGAGTAAATCTAACTAATTAACGACCAAAATCATCTATTAAACACCTAAACCTAAATTAAAACATAAACTAAACTAAACCGGCGGCGGGGAGGAGGGCTAATAAAAATTAAATCATCTACCACCTAAATTAAAACATACCTAATAAAATTAACCTAGATAATAAATCTAACTAATTAACTTGCTAACAAAATTAACCTAGCTAATAAGTCTAACTAATTTACTTGCTAACAAAATTAACCTAGCTAATAAATCTAACAAAATTAACTTCAAATAAATCAAACTAATTATATTTCAAATTTCTATTTCCATTTTTATATTTCAAATTTCTATTTCATTTTTTCGTAACATTAACCCTAAATCCATTTTTCTATTTCATTTTTCCTAATTAAAAAAAATAGGAGGGGGAGGGAGCGGTTCGGTACCTCTGCGACGGCGGCGACGCGGTAGGCTCGGGCGGGGCTCGGGCAGTCGGGAGAGCAGCGGCGGCGGGGCTTCGGGCGGGGGAGAGCGGGCGGCGGGGCTCGGGCGGGGGAGAGCGGCGGCGGCGGCGGCGGAGCGCGGCGGGGAGAGCGGCGACGCGGGCGCGGAGGAGAGCGACGGCGGCACGCGGCGGGGAGGAGGCGGCTCGGGCAGCAGGGCTAGGTCGTCTCGTGCGGCGGCGCCGGGGAGGAGGGTCCGAGAGCGACGCGGGCAGCCTGACGGCGTGGATTCGGCGGCGGCGCGTGGTCATTCGTCGGTGTCCCGGTTCGTGGCTCGTACCGGGGAGGAGCCGTGAGTATTTATACCCCGGGGCCTCTAGTCCCGGTTCGTAGCACCACCCGGGACTAGAGGGTACCTCTAGTCCCGGGTGGTGCCACGAACCGGGACTAGAGGTATTTTCGGTGGACCGAAAGGGCGCGCTAAAAAAAACCTCTAGTCCCGGTTGGTTCCATGAACCGGGACCGAAAAGGGTGTTTTTTTGCGCGCGATTGACCAATTTTTTTAAAATTGAATAACTTCTGCATATTTTTGAATGTGAATAACTTTTGCATATTTTCGAATCTGACAAAATTTTCAAAATGAAAAGTGTTTGAATTTAAATAAGTAATCCAAAACCATTTTCTGTTTTCCAAAATAATTATTCAAACTATTAACCATTTTGCCATTTTCAATTAAAAATGCATTAACTAATATTTTTCGAATCTGACAAAAATTTCAAAATGAGAAGTGTTTGAATTTAAATAAGTAATCCAAAACCATTTTCTGTTTTCCAAAATAATTATTCAAACTAGTCAAAATATTAACCATTTTTCCATTTTTATTAAAAATGCATTAATTAATATTTTTTGAATCTGACAAAATTTCAAAATGAAAAGTGTTTGAATTTAAATAAGTAATCCAAAACCATTTTCTGTTTTCCAAAATAATTATTCAAACTATTAACCATTTTGCCATTTTCAATTAAAAATGCATTAACTAATATTTTTTGAATTTGACAAAAATTTCAAAATGAAAAGTGTTTGAATTTAAATAAGTAATCCAAAACCATTTTTTTCCAAAATAATTATTTAAACTATTAAAACTATTAACCATTTTGCCATTTTCAATTAAAATGCATTAACTAATATTTTTTGAATCTGACAAAAATTTCAAAATGAAAAGTGTTTGAATTTAAATAAGTAATCCAAAACCATTTTCTGTTCTCCAAAATAATTATTCTAACTATTCAAACTATTAACCATTTTGCCATTTTCAATAAAAAATGCATTACCGTCATCAGTGCAGGTAGTATGCCCAATCAGGAAGAAGCACACGGATCATGTGTTTCCTTCGAACGATTGTGAGCCGCGGGATTAGCGGTGTGTTTATTTCGAGCGCTTGTGAGCCGTTGGATCTCAAACAGAAGATAAGGCACACATATCAACGCTCCTTTAGTCCCGGTTCCAGCTACCAACCGGGACTAAAGATGAAGAGTTGCCCTAATCTTTTAGCTATAAATACCCACCATGAGGTGGAGATGAAGAACAAGAGCACGGCAACAGTGGAAAGAATACAAATCATTCGGATTCCCTACATACAACCAACGGTGCATTTGATATGCATTCACTCACGAGCCACCGTTGGGCTGTATGCAGGGGAAACCGTGTGTTTTGTTCTATATAGAAATCCTTCAGTTCATCGACCGAATACAAATCATTCAGATTCCCTGCATACATCCAACGGTGAAGTTACATAAAAGGTTTAATACATTATTACACATCACCATCATCCCTATCTAGTGCTTGGGTTTTTTCTGCGCCGTAACCATGGAGAATCTTCATTAATTAACAGGAGACTTAGGTCATCCTTCACTACGAAGGGCGGAATTTCATGAAACTTATCATAATCTTATGAAATGTATGTCTTGTCCTCCACTCCCATGATGTTTCTTTTACCTGAAAGAACTATGTGGTGCTTTGGCTTGTCGTCTGATGTATTCTTTTGCTTATTTTTTCTCGGTTTGGTAGACATGTCCTTCACATAGAAAACCTGAGCCACATCATTGGCTAAGACGAATGGTTCGTCCAAGTACACAAGATTGTTGAGGTCCACTGTTATCATTCCGTACTGCTCGTCTACCTTTACCCCGCCTGCTATTAGCTTGACCCATTTGCACCGAAACACGGGGACCTTAAAAGTAGGTCCATAGTCAAGTTCCCATATCTCTTCTATGTAACCGTAGTATGTGTCCTTTGACCCATTATTGTTTGTTGCATCAAAGCGGACACCACTGTTTTGGTTGGTGCTCTTTTTATCTTGGACGAACGTGTAAAATGTATTCCCATTAATCTCATATCCTTGGAAACTCCATATAGTCGAAGATGGTGACCTAGACAACGAGTACAGCTGATCATCAACAGTGTTGTTATTGTTGAGATGTGTTTCCAACGACCCGCCGAAAGTCTGCATGTGTTAATGTCTAATCCAGGAGTTGGGCTTCTCCGGGTTGTTGAAGCGTACAATATTCTTGTGTTCCTCGATATACGGAGCCGCCAAGGTGGAATTCTGTAGAACCGTGTAGTGCGCTTGAGTGAAAGAATGCCCGTCCCTACATATTATTGATTTCCTTCCTAGAGTGCCTTTTCCACTCAGTCTCCCCTCATGCCGCGATTCAGGAAGACCAATCGACTTAATGTCGGGAATAAAGTCGACACAAAACTCAATGACCTCCTCTGTTCGATAGCCTTTGGAGATGCTTCCTTCTGGCCTAGCATGGTTATGAACATATTTCTTAAAGACTCCCATGAACCTCTAAAAGGAGAACATATTGTGTAAAAATACAGGACCCAGAATGGTAATCTCTTCGACTAGGTGTACTAGGAGATGCGTCATAATATTGAAGAAGGATGGTGGGAACACCAACTCAAAACTAACAAGACATTGAACCACATCCCTTTGTAACCTTGGTAGAATTTCTGGATCGATTATCTTCTGAGAAATTGCATTGAGAAATGCACATAGCTTCACAATGGGTAGTCGAACATTTTCCGGTAGAATCCCCCGCAATGCAACTGGAAGCAATTGAGTCATAAGCACATGGCAGTCATGAGACTTTAGGTTCTAGAATTTTTTCTCGGCCATATTTATTATTCCCTTTATATTCGACGAGAAGCCAGACAGGACCTTCATACTGCTCAGGACTTCAAAAAATATTTCCTTCTCTTCTTTCGTAAGAGTGTAGCTGGCAGGACTTAGACCTCCTTTATCCGTCTTCATTGGATGCAGGTCGTCTGGGTCTTTCATATGTTGCTGGTCCTGCCGTGCTTCCGGCGTATCTTTTGTCTTCCCATACACGCCCAAATGGCCTAGCAGGTTCACCTAAAGATTCTTCGTCACGTGCATCACTTTGATTGCAGAGCGGACCTCTACGACTTTCCAATAGGGTACTTCCCAAAATATTGATTTCTTCTTCCACATGGCCGCGTGTCCGGTGGCGTCACTCGCAACAGATTGACCGCCAGGACCCTTTCCAAAGATCACTTCTAGATCCTTAACCATACCAAATATATCATTACCTGTACGGCGGACATGCTTCCTCCAATGCTCTGTCATATCTTTGAAATGCTTGCATTTCTTTCTTACGGGATGCTTAGGAGGAAGAAATCGACGATGGCCCAGGTACACAAACTTCTTACAGTTCTCCAAATATGTACTATCAGTCTCATCTAAACAGTGCGTGCATGCATTGTATCCCTTGTTTTTCTGTCCTAAAAGGTTACTAAGAGCAGGCCAATCATTAATGGTTACGAAGAGCAGCGCTCGTAGGTCAAATTCCTCCTGATTGTGCTCATCCCACACACGTACACCTTTTTTGCCCCACAACTGTAAAAGTTCTTCAACTAGTGGCTTTAGGTACACATCAATGTCGTTGCCGGGTTGCTTCGGGCCTTGGATCATCACTGGCATCATAATGAAGTTCCGCTTCATGCACAACCAAGGAGGAAGGTTATAGATACATAGAGTTACAAGCCATGTGCTATGACTGCAGCTCTGCTCCCCAAAAGGATTCATGCCATCTGTACTTAGACCAAACCTTAAGTTTCTTGCATCATCTGCAAAGTCCTTGTACTCTCTATCGATTTTTCTCCACTGCGACCCAGCGGGGTGTGTCAACATCTCGTCTTTCTTGCGTTCTTCTTTGTGCCATCGCAACAACTTGGCATGCTCTTTGTTTCTGAACAAACGTTTCAACCGTGGTATTATAGGAGCATACCACATCACCTTGGCAGGAACCCTCTTCCTGGGGGGCTGGCCCTCAACATCACCAGGGTCATCTCGTATGATTTTATACCACAATGCACCACATACCGGGCATTCATTCTTATTCTCGTACTCCTCACCATGGTAGAGGATGCAGTCATTAATGCATGCATGTATCTTCTGCACATCTAATCCTAGAGGGCAGAGAACCTTCTTTGCTTCATTCCGACAGACACGGCATGGACAATACATAAACCCATTCCACGTGTTTGCCTCAGCCACATTGAGAAAAGAATGCAGGCCTTGAATGTACTCGACAGAGCGTCGGTCATCGTACATCCATTGCCGGTCCATCGAGCACCTTTTGTGCATAAGAAGGGAAAACATCATTACACACAACATCATGAATAGAGAAGTGACCAAATCAATTAATACAGGTTCATCACATGCATTAAAACCAAAGTAGAGTAGTGACCAAATGTAATACATAGTTCTTATAATTAATTAATACATACATTTAAATGCGATCAAAATGCATTTAAACCAAAGTAGAAACTAACATACAATTAAACTATCTAATGCATTTAAATGCAACAACAAATGCGATCAAAATCGCAACTAAGGTAACCATTGATCCAACAACATAATGATACCAAGCCTCTTTATTAATGGCATATTTTCTAATGTTTATAATCTTCAAGCGCATTGCATCCATCTTGATCTTGTGATCATCGACGACATCGGCAAGATACAACTCCAATTTCATCTTCTCTTCTTCACTTCTTTTCAATTTTGCTTTCAAATTATTGTTTTCTTTTTCCAAAAAATTTAGCATCTCGACAAGAGGGTCGGTTGGAATTTCCGGTTCAACTACCTCCTAGATAAGAATATATATGTCAAGTGTTGGTCGACATAATTGTTATAAACATGAAATTAAACAAATAGTTATAAAAAAGAATATACCACATCCGAATCATAGTCCGGACGAGGGCCGACAGGGACGGATATCAAAGTCATGGCACTATACATATAACAAACAATCATACAAGTAAGAAAAAATATACAAGTAATTATGTAAATCATACAAATAAGAATTTGTTTTTTTTAAATAAAAATAAGAGGCTCACCAAGGTGGTGCCGGCGACGGGGCGGTGCGGGCGATATACGGCGGTGAGGACAGCAACAGGGACGGGACGGCACTAAAACCTACAAACCATAATTTAATTTGAGCTCAAATTGCATATAAAATAAATAAACTAGCAGTGGACATTACACAAATTAACTATAATTTGAGCTAAACTAACTTAGGCATTTCATCAAACACCTAGCTAGCAATAACAATAAAATTAGAAGCAAAACTAGGATTGGGGATGAACTCGAGCTCCGGGAGGATGAAGTTCTAACCTATTAGAACCCTTGGATATATGGGGCGCCCTTAACCTTGACAAATCGTGGAAAAAAATGTGGATTAATTTGAGCTAGAGAGGAGATAGAGAGGAGAAAAATGGTGATATGAGCTTTGAGCTCGGGCTGGAAGAAGCTGATATAGTGAGTGACACCTCTAGTCCCGGTTCGTGATACGAACCGGTTCTAAATGGTCTCGCGCTGGCCCCCACGATAGCCGCGGCCTGCCTAAACCCTTTAGTCCCGGTTCCTATCACGAACCGGGACTAGAGGTATGCCACGACCCGGGACTAGAGGCTACCGGCCTCGTAGCCGTTGACCCGGGACTAGAGCACCCCTCTAGTCCGGGTCCAATGTGCATCCGGGACTAGAGCAGAATTTTGACCTGGACGAAAGGTCCGATTTCAACTAGTGAGGTACTTTGCAGTCGGATATTAACCCAAGTTTTTCACCAGGCACAACTTCCAACCGAAAAAGTGGTCGCTGTGAAGTTACTCTACCTGGGGAGTGGGCTGGACGAAGAGCTATTATTACGTCAATGTACAAAACTTATGAGCTTGAATCATAAGAATATCGTGAGACTATTAGAAACACTAATGAAGTTCGATGGGACAGCCGTGAATGTTGTAAGCACACACAGGATAATCGCCTTTGAGGTACCTGGTGGAAATCTTTCAAATTTTCTTTAAGTGCGTGAATGCTCCAGCACATGTTCGTTTTTCATCATTTGTTGTTAAACATTTGTATTTTAAAAGTAACTCTCGTCACTTAGTTGGGATATACGCTTCAAAATAATAAAGGGGGTCTACGAGGGTCTGCACTCTGCAGTACCTTCATGAAGATGCTGGCATTGTGCACTTTGATCTAAAGCCAGATAATATATTGCTAGATGATGAAAACGTACCAAAAATTACAGATATTGGTTTGTCACAGATATCCAAGAAGATACCTCGAGCCAAACAATAAGTTATGCACGGACATGGTTAGTTTACTCTCTCTTTGAAGGTACACAAAAGCTGGAGGAAAAGGCTACAAGAGATAAGGAGGTATCCCTCATTTGGAGCACATTGCAAACAAGTGAAGACGTGTATTGAGATAGCAGCAGCCAGCATGAACCAGAAACCTTGCAAAAGGCGTGCGATGGAGGAAATCATTCGTAGACTATGTGAGGTAGAAACTAAGGAAGATTACTCATCGTCGCAGATAGAACAGGTATGGCCATCTAGATTATTGCAGAATGCTGACTATGGTACATGTAATCCTTCGTTTAAAAAAGTCTTAAATTTCTCGCCCTATGTTTTCCTGCTTGCACTCCAAGGATAATTACAGGCTGGATGGTGGAAAAGATGTACTCTCTCTGATCCATATTAATTGTCGCTGAATCAGATGTATCTAGACATATTTTAGTGTTAGATACATCCGATTCAGCGATAATTAATATGGATCGAAGGGAGTATGTATAGTCCTTAATTTACATGCGCGCATACCATAGTCACTCAAATGTTTCGCTGTTAGACATAGTCATCAGTATATGAATAATTATAAGAGCAGTTCATATCCATTGATTCTTATACTTGAAATGTATTTACTGTCATATGAAAAGGGTATCGATGATGATGGAGTAAGGAAAATGTCATACAAAGAGTTGGAACACACATCACGCGCCATTTCTCGGAAAACCTTGGCCATGATGACTTCGGTGCTACTTATAAGGTATCGTAAAGCACATTAACCCATTTTTGAATTTTACGTAGTGCAGATTCCGGATTCATTTCCATAAATATTTATTACGGTAGTTAAGAAGGGAAACCTGGAAGATGGGGTAGTGATAGCTGTGAAGAGACTAGATGAGAGATTAAGAAAACCAGGGGCACAATTTGGGACAATGGTGAATCTTATGAGACTTGACCACAAAAACTTAGTACGACTGGAAGGCTACTGCTACGAGCCTACGAAAGTACCAGTTCGCGATGATAAGAAACCAGAAGTGTACACAGTGAAGGATGTTTCGAGGTTTTGCCAAATGGAAATCTGGACACTGTATTAAATGGTATGACGACGAGTCAAGGTAGTTCTTATTTCTTTTGCACTTGTTTCTTATATATTACTTTCTTGGTGCAGACAAATCAGACGAATTTGATTGGCAAACTCGTCACGGAATTATACGTGGCATCTGTGAGGGGTTACATCACCTTCACGTGGAATGCCAAGATGCACCCATTGTTCATCAAGGTTTAAAACCAAACAATATTTTGCTAGATTATGGCATGGTACCGAAGCTAGGGGATTTCCACAGTTCAATGGCTGTCACACCAAGGTAACCCCGATTTTTGAAAATTGCGACTTGTTGATCTAGAATCCAGGATCGGCTGGAAACCCAGTTCAGCCCTTTAATCCCTTCTACTAGAAGCAACTTATAGGATACATTATTCATGTGTGCTTATAATGTGTGACTAACTTAAACACTGAAATTTAAAACAATATTTTGAAAGAAAAAAGGCAAGGAAAGCAGGTTCAATATCGACCAACACACTCAGGGGGGAAAACGAGAATGTGCTGCCGGTTTTTTGGCCCATTCTGGTCTCTTTAATTAACCTGGCAAATCACACTTGGGTCACGTTTTGTATATTTATTCAATATTGCTAAAACAAATGCATCCAATTTTTTTTGAAGTTGTAGCTACTTTTTTGTTTGATATTGTTTCAGTCACTTCTTGTTTTTTAGTTTTCTGTTCTTGTTTTCTCTGTGATGGCAACTTTTCTTAATAGTGATGCACTAAAGTGACCGAAACTTCCAAAATTTCAGCCGCATGCGACGTAGACATTCTTTTTTTACCGTAGTCCGATGATCTTCTAGTAATACTAATATTATATACAATTATGCAGAGGGTATATAGCACCAGAGGTCATGGACGCCGACAAAATTACAGTCAAATCAAATATATATAGTTCGGGTGTTCTGATAATAGAGATTTGTAACCGGAGACAGGTGTCCCAATGACGAATCAGCATGTCGGTCTTATATCGAGAATGTAAGACAATATTATCAATATTTCCATAAGTATGCATTTTGATAGAAATTATGCAATATGAATTTAGCTATTGGTACTTCCACTGTTGAAAACAAGATAACTAACTTTGCTAACCAGTCTAGCCTACGTGAGCAAGAAAAGCCTTACACCATCCTCTCCTCCAGCTGTAAGAAATGAGCAAAAGTTAGTAATTAAAGTAATTGCCATTGAAAACATGTTTTTGTTAGACAAGCTTGGAGGACAAAACATCAAAACACACCATGATTTTTGAGGTGTTTCAGGTAGAACACGTAGTGAATCTTGTTTCCATGCCGAGTTTTTTTACATCGTGGCTTTCTTCTAGAGTTTATGTAATGACATAGCTTCAAAAATCATGCTAATGTTCTAATTTGTCTTCTGCTACTTTTCCTCCTTGTACAAAAAAAATTCAAAAAAATTGACTACATTGTTTGAATATTGTGGATAAATATTAGGGTAATTAATATTTTTACCTAGTAGTTAATCTAGTGTCTATAGTAACAGTGCTTTAAAATGTTTCTTAGTTTAACCCGACACTTGTTCTCTATGCATGGATTACCTCGCTTCAGAATATTTTGTCAACCAACCCACCTTGTAAGATCCTTGTGGTAATTCTATCCGACGACACCTCGCATCACAAAATAATATTAGAAAAGAACTATTGAATTATCTAAATCTTGAAAAACTCATATCTCTCCCATTATAATTCCAAAAGGGATCTTACAGGCTCCGGTAGTTTTATTTAGATTTATAATCTAAATTTTTATGCACAAGTTTTTTATTTATTTTTCGTATATTTATTTCAAATTTGGATTTATTTCAAAATTACAATGTAAACATTTTGAAGTATAGTTATGTTACATCCTTACAAAATTTAAGGATTAAGTGTCAGTTAACTTGGGTTAAATGACTAAGATATATAATGTGTTCAAGATTTAACCATATGTTAATAATTATTTTTAATATTTTGTGACATGTTATCTATATGTAGTCAGCTACAGCTTACATATATGTTGGGCTGCCCTATTTTGTTGGGAAATTTTGTGAAATTGTGGAAGCCAAGCAAAAATATTGTTAACAAGAGGTTTTTTTAATCGGGTGAATTTTGAGTGAAGCTTACTATAAAAATCAATATGGTTATCTAATATATGATATAACTTAGCTACCTAATGAAATTTACTAGGCGCTTAAAACTCGGATGCAAGGTTCTAATGTTTCATTGAGTTACCAAACACTTGAAGCGGGTTTCGTGCAATAGATGAAGTTTTGGATCTACATTGGGCTAAAATGTGTGGAGGTCCAACCCGAAACAAGGCCTACTATTGGGCAAGTAGTTCATTTTCTTAAGACAGAATCTGTCGATCCAGAGGTATGACTTCGTCGAGTACACAATATTTTTATGTATGTACTATTTTTGTTTCACAATATATGGCTTCTATAAATATCTCTACTTTAACATCCATGTCTACTGAGGAAAAGAGTGTACTTAATGTAATGTTTAACTTTGTACTCCTATTTAATTGATTAGAGGATTCCTAATTGAGTGTATTATCTAGTTAAGGTTATCTTATACAAAATTATGGTTAGATTAGATGCACTGCTTAGTTGAGCCTAGTTATTAGCTGACAGCAAACATACAGTTAGGGAGAACCATAATATATTAATACTAGTTTAATTATCTTTCATGAAAGAAATGAGAATATGAGAAGACTGAAATCGCTAACATGCTTTTTGCATGTCCATTTTAGTCCTATTGGATGGGTATGGATTGATGAAAATCATTAGTATATCTCATGCCCAACAATATTCTAGTGCACAAAATAAATATGATTAAAAGTACGCTTATCTATCTGGACAACGAGTCCACTTCATCAAATAACTGACAATACGAAACAGAAAGTGCAAAATGTGCATCATATATTGACATGGAAATATAAGGGTTTTTAGTCCATACTTTTTATGTAAGTACAGTTTGTTCTTTCCTCCATGTTGAAATTTTTGGTGTATGTACATTATGATCCTTTTTTTCTTTATAGTATTACCATCGTGGAGAACTCGACCTTTCTTCTGGGAGCAGTAACACGTCATGGTCTTCTCCTTCAGGTTAGTGTTATTCGAAATTCTTTTTTATCTACCCACATGTGTGTTGTAACAGATGTCTTATATATATGGATTACACATCCACGCGAATAAAAATACTAGGTTGGCAAACAAAAAAGACAACTAAGTCCCTAGAGCACATTATTATGATCCTTAAAATTTTTTATGATATGGGCTACCTATGTACAGTAATGTGCAAATGGACGCAAGCCCGCAAGAATTAGTGTAGTTCTTGTAAAACCATTTTTTTACAAATGCTACATAAGCCATGTTTTCTGAGGATGCATTTAATTTAGAATGAACGTGCTATTGTCATTGTAATTAGCTTTGTAAGCATGAATGCTACAAAAAATCTAAAGTAATAAACATGTGTGCACTTGGACCATATATTGAGATGGAAATCTATTATGCAAGGTTAACATTTTCATTTTGAAAAATCTCTTCTTTTAGTGGCGAAATAACATGTTGTAGAACTTGACAAAGATAACAAATATTACCATGTGTACTTGTTATTTGAGAGGATTTTTCTATGACAGAAATGGCTGAGCACGCGACTGAACTGGAAGCCCTAGAGAGCATGCTGAGTGATGCAAGTACAGAGCCAACAAAGCTATCATATGCACTTCTAAAATCTGCCACAGGAAATTTTTCTCGAAAGATTGGAAGTGGTGGGTTTGGAGATGTTTATCTGGTATGATATTTTTTATTGTCCCTCAGATAATGTTTCTCTTTTGAAATTTTTCTCGAAAGATTGTAAGGAAATAGTATTTCTCTTTTGATTTCGGAAAACCTTAACGCCTTTACCAAGTTATTCTCTGTGTCGGTGCTAAAATCTTTGAGACTTTTTTCATGAACGCAATCTGGGTCAATGAACCCAATGTCATAGATTTGTCCTCTTTTGCACTGGAAAATCTTCATTCTGCAAAATTAATATAGTGATGAGTAAGATTATACATGCAATGAACGAGGTGACCTAGCTAGAAAGTTAACTACAGAAATAATACTTACAGACAATAGGCACTGATGATAGATTTGTCAAGGGCCTCTTGTTGGTATAACTGAAATAATTCACAAAATTCAATCATTACGACACCATCTCCATGCCCGTAATGCTCATTTGTATATCCCACGTGGATCCAGTTTGCCCCTTCCTTTGAGGCTCGCATGTACCAGTTATGCAATCTTCGCATTTTGAATAGTGAAATGACCACCGTACATCGACACATGCAATATTTGTATCAATTACAGATGAAAAGGACAAGGTTGCTAACCTCGATCGATCGGAGGAAAGAGACAGGAGAAAGCTTAAGTGTGGCTAGGGCACCTCATATCATTTTGTGTGAACTTAAGTGTGGCTTGGTCATTTCATCGAACACCTCTAGTGCATAGCAAAAGAAAACAAACTAGCACCCACCTCTCACACCTCCTAGCAGAAAAAAAAAGACGAGAAGCTCAGGGTGTGCTGTATATATAGGCAGGGGAGGAGCATTAGTCCCGGTTCATGCTATGAACCGGATCTAATGCTCTTCAGGAGCTTTAGTCCCGATTCATAGCACGAACCGGGACTAATTCCCCCAACCGAACCGGTACCAATGGTTCACGGGGCCCTGGCAGCTCGAATCGGGACCAATGCCTGGCATTGATCCCGGTTTGAGACCGAACCGGGCCTAAAGGATTTCCGAAAGACCCTTTTTCTACTAGTGGGACTACAGTACGCTACATGAACATCTAACTACATGCCAAAATCAAAACTAAACACGTGATACAAATTATGAAGATTAGTACTAACACTCGTCTGTACGAACGATAGACCTTTCATGACATGCAGTACAAGAGTGTTCATCACTGGATGGGCGGCTGACACAGTGTAGAATGGCAAATCTCCAAGGCTCTGCTTTATCGTCGATATGGCCGTCTCCACCTCGGTAACGGAAGACAACGAGCACTTCCCGAGGATCCAGAGCGCGCACGAACAGAGGAATAAATCCTGGATCCGGCACATGGCATGTAACAGCCTCTGTAGCATGGACGCACGCAGTGCAAACATCTGCTAGTACTCACTTCCCCGTGTCTCCTGAGAAAACCTCCTTCTTGAGATATAGCACAACCCCCAGCACGGTTGGCCTGGTGAGAAAACCGAGCACCAAATCGATCACCTTCCTTCTGACCTCCACTCCGGGGTTCGCAAGTGAACGCATCACGGTCATGGCGAAACTGACCATCATGTTACGGTGTGAGGTGCATGTTAAAACGTGGTGTACTCTATGTCTAGTAGGTTTCCTTATCCAACATGTATACGTTGAAAAGTCTCCTGTACCCTGTATGTCGGTTGTCCAGATAATATAAATAGCACACCATCGAGCCATGTTGGCTATCGAGGTCCCGTATATTTCATTATATGGTATCAGAGTAATTCTTCCTAGATCGCATCTAAAATTCGCAATGAACTCTGGAGCTTCATCGTCCTTATCCATGGCGCCTTCTGGAGGATCTCTCAGCGAGTCAGTTTCAGAAAAATTGACAGGGTAAATCTTCATGATTTGGAAGACCCAGGTGATGCCGGCGATCAGGGGCGCACAGCTAGCAGGCTACCTCGATGGATCGGTCAAGGAGCCAGCTGCGGAGATGATCACCAAGGATGATGACAGGAAAGAGGTGAAAATACCCAATCCCGAGTATGCACGATGAATCTCTCAAGATCAAACCGTGCTTGGCTACCTCCTCAGGAATATGGCGAGGGAGGTATTGGTTCAGGTCACCGGGCTGGATAGCGTGGCACAAGTCTGGACATCTGTGACGGAGATGTTTTCGTCTGTGTCCAAGAGACGGATCGTTTAGCTTCGCACTCAGTTGGCTGAAACCCACAAGGAGAACATGACAGGGAAGGTCTACTTTGGCCGAATTAAATCCATAGCTGACGAGATGGCAAACGCTAGAAAGAAGTTAGATGATGAAGATGTCATCTCTTATATCCTGGCTGGACTAGATGATGAGTATGATGGTTTTGTGGCGTGTAGCGGACCTGCACTTAAAATTAGGCAAGATCCCTGTGTATAGTGCTAGTCCCTGGATCGAATCGCTAGCACACACAGTTTACGATGAATACCTTAACATTGTATCAATTTATTACACGAATGATCCAGAATTTACAACTATCCATTACAACTTGCATAGCTCAAGGCTAGCCTTTTACAAAGATCAGCACAGCGGAAATAAAATTAGCAATGAGTCTCCATCATCTTCATGTGCCACAGGCGAACATGTTGGTTGCAGACTCGAAACCCTTAACGAAACCTCACTCTTCGTCAGAATAACCTGATAAAAGAATTCAACAGGGTGGGTCAGAACCATATGAAATGGAACTGGCAAGTGACACTATGTGGACACTTAGTGGAATAACTCTATAACCTGTATGCATATTTGGCTGGTGGAGTTTCAAGGCTATTTTGCATAAATCCAATTTTGCCTAACACTTTTGTAAAATCTTTTCCTTAAAATTTAGACATGTATGGTATGACAACCACAATCTCATCTACCCATGTTTACCCATCAAGTTTTTTTACTTAGAGAAATTTGAATGTTGGGAGCCTCCGTTGAATCCTTGATCAGCTGCTTGAATTGTCCATAACCGAGGACACGGCTAAGTACTTAGTTTTTAACTCTGCAGAGGTTGTGCACTTTCACCATTAGACCCAACAAACCCAAACTATCCTCAAGCACTCAATTTGTGTTAAGGAAAAGGAGAGAGTTGAGACGAGACTTTTCAGAAGCATTTTCTCCTTCCCTTACTGGCTTGACCCGTTCCACCTACCTCCTCTACATCTGCTTGTCAAGCCGGGAGAAGTCCACGCAACTTAATTCATCTAGCCAGAGCCCATATGACTAATGGCTGCACGGGAAGCATCTTCACTTAGAGAAAACTTTGGTCCCTTTGTTCCTGGGTGGCAATCCATAAGTGAATATCCCATCGGTAAAACCCCTAGGGACAACACTCAACTCATACAACCATTCAAGCCCAAATCCACCCAGGTGATAAATTAACTTAGTAGAATTAAGCTTTTCAATAAAACACTTTTGCAAAGCACCAATATATCTACTAAGTTATCCATAGGTTTCTAGACACAACTAGTGTAGCGGTATGATGGGTTTAGCACATAGCAATAATACTATCCAACACATGCTTATAAATAAATACACTAGTAATGCATATAAAGATACTTAGGAAATTTATGGGGGTGTGCCACTTGCCTTGGCAAACAGGAGTGCAGTAGTAGCAGTTGCAACCACTTTCGTCTCTCTCCGGAATTTCTAACAAGTCAAACAAAACACAAATAAACATACAATCATAAATGCAACACTTTAGAAAAATATGACATGCATGAGATGTAAAATGATACAAGAAAAATAGGGTATGAAATACATGCAAAACAAATTAAGGAAAGACATAGCATGACAAAATCCCATTTGGCTAAGGCAAAGTCAAGGTTGAGTAAAATAAATTTGATAAAACAACAACTTGAAGAGTAGTAGGGCTATTCTTAAGTTTTCACAAGTTTGGTCTTCAATAATCTTCACTTCCTTTGCAGCTTCATTTGATGTTCAATGGTCTTCATGGATCTATGTCCAAGGTGAGAGATAGAAAGTAGTCTTCGAATATAACTTAGTAACCATGAAGTCTAAGAGAAGGAAGAAAGGAGAGAAAGGAAAGAAAGACTTAGAAAAATGTAGGGGTTGGTCTTCAGGAACTTCCTCTGGATTTCTTCTAAGTACTTTTACTTCTTGGAGATGTTTCTGATGTCTTGTTTCCTTGGCTAAGTCATTCATGAGTTCTTCATTGTTTACACTAATTTCTAACTTAGTGGTTTTGACTAGAGGGTTCAAAGAGCTAACATGCATCCCCAAAATTTCTAAGGAGGAAGTCATGTAAGAAGTACAAAGTAATACTAAGGACTTAATATGCATGCCATGCTTATGAAAATGCTATAAGTAATGCAAGCAAGGAAGATGATCCAAAATAACTAAGGACCAATGGTCAAACAACAAGTCACAAATAATTTCTAAGGAAAAGTTAACAACATAAGAGGAGCTAAAATTTTCTATGGAAAAGTGTTTGTCAAAAAATACTTATCAAATATTTTCTAAGGAAGAATAGTTTTGTTTTGGGAGACAAAAATATTTCTAAGTACTTTTGGTACTAAAGTCTTCAAAATACTACTAAGTTATTTTATAACTCAAATATAAAAATAATTTTTAGTACATTTTATTTATTAAAATAACACCTAAAAAGCATTTATGCAATATTTACTCAAACATCATAGAAATAATTTTACAAAAATAATGGAGTAGTCCTACGGCCAATACTTAGGCATACAAAACTATAGCAAAAGAGTTTGCTCAAAAATCAATTTTTAATTTGAAGTTATGTTCAAAATACTATTAACGCCACGTTTGAAATTAAACAAAATTAATTCGGCAAAGCACAAAATTAACTATGCCAAAAGTTTCTACGTGTCATAAGCTTTCCAAAAATATTTTATTTGTAAAATTTGGCCAAACCAATAAAAAGTAGTGGTAGATCTAAGTTCTAGGGTTTTTCTGCAAAACTGCCGGTCTTCGGTTGACTGTTGACTCTGACCGCTGACGTGGAGGTTGACTCGCTGACGTGGCAGGCTGACTGGGATTTGACTACGAATTTTGACCAAAAATAAAGTTGCTCGGAGGGAAAAACATGCTTAATGAAAGTTGTAGAGAATTTCGTGCTCTTTCTAACTATACCAAATATTTCATAAGTGGACGAATAGATTGGTCACAAATCACATTATACCTTTCTGGTCCGAAACTTTGACCGTGAATATCTCTTAGCTCGCTCGACCAAAAGAGGTGAGGCTTGGGGCAAAAGAAAGGTCTTGATCAGGGGAACAACTTTCGTTTTCACGGCCCGAAGATTTGAGATTGTTTTCTTCTCCGAAAATCGTCAAACACAATCTGTATTGTACAGAAAATTCCATATGTCAAAACAAAAAGTGTTCAACAGCAAAGTTGTAGATAAGGGTTAGATCAACCTCCTCACCAAAGGAATTCCAATTTGAAGAACCGAGCAAGAAGAGATCTAAGAATGACGACTTCAGATCGGAAGGATTGCGATTCGAAATTCTACCTCCACGGTTGATGAAAAGAGTCGAGGCCTCTCGGGATGGAAAGATATTGAACAGATCTACAATACTGATTCAGCCTCCGGTGCGATTCGAGATCGTTTTGGTGGGTAAATAAGCGAAAAATGATTTCGCTGGTTAGGGTTTCGGTGGAACGACTTTGGGAAAGAGAGATGACGGCGGCTACAGGGGTTTAAATAGGCCAAGGGTCAGTGGAAAAGATTGATCTCGAAGTTATCAACGCGTAGGATCAAGCGGATCCGGATTTAAAGTTATATTTCTCAAGATAATCGTGTTTGAGTGGAAAGTGTTTGAAAAACCTAAAATTTCCTGGAGTCAGGGTTCGAACCCGAGCTGGTTCGCTCGGTCCGGCTGGGCTAGCTGTACACGCACGAGTTGGGCTGTGTCTTGGCCCAACTAGCTCGGCCGGCTGATTTTTTTATTGTTTAAAACATTTTTCTTTATTCTATTTACTGTTTCCTTCATAACTTTTGTTTTAAAAGTCCAAAACAACTCAAACCAGTTTCTAAAAATTTGTAAAAACAAAACCTGTCTGTTAGAACTTTCAAATACACTTTTCCAAAACATTTCAAAATTCGAATTTCAAATAATGTATAAAGGTTTAATTAGACCTTTATGCTAAATTTTATAAGTAGGATTTTATAAATTCCTTTTGAACTTAAATTTAAAATCCATACCAAAATATCACTCAAAAGATAATTTTGCATAAAACTCATTTAAAAAAAAAGGTTTGCTAAAAGAATTCAAAACTTATTTTAAAATCCAAATAAATATTTTCTTTCAAAAACAAAACTATAAAACTTGAAAGTATAGAATAGGTAAGTAATAGAATAACTTCCAATACATACAAACAAATCACAACCAAATATTTCACTCAAAGAAGTATACCATAATACTTCAAAATAATATTTTGGACATAGATAGTCCTTTTAATATTTTTTTCTTAAATATGTTTTCAAATGAAATTATTATTCCCACTTTTGAAATATCAAAATGCAAACAAAGCTATATGATGATGAATGCATGCATGAATTTTCTTTTTAAAGCAAAATACATAATAGTTTTCAAAAGTTTGAATTTTTTCTGATTTTTCAATTTTTTTGAAAAACCTGGGATGTTACATGGCGTCAATCACGGCGCTGCTTAAGGCTGAGAAGCATGTTAGTCTCGGTGATCTATACTCAATGTTTGTCTCGTATGAAGCCCGTCTGGAAGCTGGCAAACCTGGCAACAATGAAAATAGTGGTAACTTCGGCGATCTCTCGGTCAATACGGCATCACGTGGTGGCTATGGCAACAATCCTGGTGGCGGCGGTGGTGGCCGTGGTGGTGGGCATGGAGTCAATGGTGGTGGTTGATACGTGTCAAACGTATCTATGATTTTTTATTGTTCCATGCTTGTTTTATACCAATGTCATATATTTTTAATATCTTATTATATCATTTTGAGGCATTTTGTTGGACTAACCTATTAACAAGATGCCCAGTGCCAGTTCATGTTTTTCTGCTGTTTTGTATTTCAGAAAATCCACTTCAGGAAAAGTCCTCGGAATTGCGTGAAAATTGACGGGAATTGTTTTTACGCCAAGACGAAGACGGAGTCCGGAGGGCGACCCTGGGAGGGTCACCATAGGCCAGGGGCAGCCAGCAACTGCGGCCTGCACCCACTCTATGGTGGGGCCCACCCCTGCGCCTGGGGCACCCCCTCGGCCCCATCCGGCGCCTATAAAATCAAACTTACCCTAAAAACGTCAAGGCGGCCATTATTTTCCACAAAACCTATCTTGAAGGCGCCACCATATCGAAAGCTAATTCGGGAGGGTTCTGAAGTTGATCCCGGCACCCTGTTGAATGGGTGATCAATCTCGGAGGCCTCTTCATCGCCATGCCTGCCTCCAGGATGATACTGAGTAGTTCCACCTTGGACTATGGGTCCATGACAGTAACTAGATTGTAGTCTCTCTCCCTTGTGCCTTCATGTTTATGATCTTGTGAGCTGCCTAACATGATCAAGATCAACTATTGTAATGCTATATGATGTGTTTGCTGGGATCCGATGAATTGTGAAGTTATGATCAGATTGTTCATGTTATCTATATGTGCTATTTAATTTCTTGCATACTCTCCGATGTGTGTGGTTAATTTGGCCAAGTGATCACTTGTATCTCTAAGAGAGAGTATTTATGCTAGATGGTAGGTTCATGCCCCCTCCGTGCCTGCGCTCGAGTGACAGAAATGTGTAAGGATGAGGATGTATTGTTGCTACTAAGGGTAAAACAGCGGTGTTATGATTATAAATATTGCTTACATCATGTACTGTGCTTAATGCGATCATCTGTTTCTTGCAACTTAATACCGACGGGTGATATGCTGGATAGCGATCCCTAAGTGGATTATTAGACATAGATGCAGTTGGATTACGGTCTATGTGTGCTGGACGTGATGCCTACATGAATATTGCCATGAACTTTGCTTATCATAATTAGTTGTTATTCCTTTTCTATCAATTGCCCAGCTATAATTTGTTTACCCATCATACGTGTATTTTATCTTCTAGAAAGACTCCACTAGTGAACCCATGGCCCCCGGTCCATCTTTTTCCATTGATTACAACACCGTTTACTTGCTTTCCACCATCACTTGCTCGCTGGTCCATTTTTATAATTGTTCTTTTTCCACTATAAGATTTAATCACTTTGTTCTTAGCAGACCAGAAAGCTTGACAACCTTCCTGCCATTGGGGCAAAGTAGTTTGGTTGAGTGTGTGTAGGTCCGTACCTCTAAGCACCTTGCTGGAGATCTTCAAGTCCTACTGGTTCGATAACCTTGGTTCTTCACTGAGGGAAAACCTGCTACTAGCTACATCCCACACCTTCCTCTTGGGGTGACCACCGACGATAATCACTGGTTGCATTGTAGCCATCAAGGAGTTTTAATGGCGTCGTTGCTGGTGACTCTGGAGCTACAGCAAGGGGAGTCTCATACTCTTAATCTCTTTACATTGTTTTGTCTTGCTACTTTATTTCCTTACTTTACTTGCTTGCTCTCTTTAAAAAAAATCCAAAACACAAAAAATTAGTTATAGTTTTATTTCTGTTTTTATTTTATCTTGTTGGTATGGGTTCAACTGAGAACACCAAGTTGTTTGACTTCACTAGCACTAATAACAATGATTTTATGTGCACACCTATTGCCTCACCTGCTACGAAGGCAAAATCTTATGAAATTAAACCTGCTTTGTTGAATCTTGTTATGAAAGAGTAGTTTTCTGGTGCTGGTTCTGATGATGCCGCCTCTCATTTAAATAACTTTGTTGAGTTATGTGATATGAAAAACTATAAAAAGGTAGAAAGTGAGATCATAAAACTGAAAATCTTTCCTTTCTCTTTGAGAGGGAGAGCTAAAGAATGGTTATTGTCTTTGCCTAGAAATAGTATTGATCCTTGGACTAAATACAAAGATACTTTTATTGGGAAGTATTATCCACCTGCTAAGATAATACAATTGAGGAGTAACATTATGAACTTTGAACAATTTGATACTGAACATGTTGCTCAAGATTGGGAAAGAATGAAGTCTATGATAAAAAATTGCCCCACGCATGGATTAACTAGTTGGATGGTTGTCCAAACTTCTTATGCAGGTTTGAATTTTTCTTCGAGGAACTTGTTGGACTCGGCCACCGGAGGTACCTTCATTTCAACCACATTAGGTGCAGCAACTAAGATTTTAAATTATATGATGTCAAATTATTCACAATGGCACACCAAGAGGGCTCCAAGTGGTAAGAAGGTAAATTTTGTTGAGAAAATCTCCTCTTTGAATGAGAAGGTTGATATGATAATGTCTATGCTTGCCACCAAACAAACTCCTACTGATCCTAATAATGTTCCTTCTGCTTCCTTTCTAGAAATAATTTCAAGAAAATGATCAAGTTGATGTTAACTACCTTGGTAGAAATAATTTCAACAATAATGCTTATAGGGGTAATTTTGGTGGTAACAACTATAAACCTTATCCTGCTAATAATGGCCACTCTTATGGAAATTCTTATGGTAACACCTCCACTGACAAAGGAATTCTTAGTAATGATAAACTAATGGAGATAGAGAAGGCTACACAAAATTACATGCATGCTCAATATGAACAAAACAAAATCTTCTCTAAACAAATGGATGAGCATTCTTTTATTTTGAAAAGTATAAGTAAACAACTTAAGGGATTGAATAAAGAAATTTCTAATCTTCAAAATAGACTTTCCAATACTGAAACTTGCATTTCAAATATGTCTCAAACTCAATCTACTTCTATAAACCGAATGGCAGCCAAACCTGAGTTAATTCCTACCCCTGAAAATGACACTTATGGAACACATAAAACCCTGAGTAGTACTGTTGCAACTATCCATGTGCACAAAGATCTTAAAACTTTGGATAATTATGAGTCTCCTTCTGGTCCTAATTATGCTAATGGTAAGATCACAACTTTATATAAAAAGAATCACAAAGTTATGAAGAATGCTGGACCTATTAGTGATAAAATTGCTGAAATGAATAGTAGAACTGTTAAAGTTTGTACTGTTCAAACCTCTGATGATCTACCTACTGTTTTCAAAGATGATGATATTTATTTTGATAATTGCAATCTTACTGAAGTCATAAAATTCCTACAATATATTGCTAAGGCCCCTGGTGCTAGTAAGTTAAACATTGTTTTTACTAAACGCATCACTGATGCTTTTATTAAAGCTAGGGAAAAAAAGCTCCAACTTGAAACCTCTATTCCTAGAAAATTACAAGATGGTTGGGAGCCTACTATTAAGATGAAAATAAATGACTTTAATTGCAATGCTTTATATGATCTTGGTGCTAGTGTTTCTGTTATGTCTAAAATTTTATATTATATGCTTAAATTGAAGCCTTTGGAGGATTGTTATTTCAATGTGCACCTTGCTGATTCTTTTAGGAAGAAACCTTTGGGGAGGATTGATGATGTTCTTATTATTGTCAACAAAAACTATGTCCCCATTGATTTTATTGTTTTGGATATTGAATGCAATTCTTCTTATCCTATTATTTTGGAAAGACCTTTTCTGAGAACTGTTGGTGCTATTATTGATATGAAAGAGGGAAACATAAGGTTTCAGTTTCTAATTATAAAAGGGATGGTACACTTCCCTGGAAACAGAATGAAGCTACCTTATGAATCAATCATAAGGGCTACCTATGATGTTGACGTTTACAATGCTTTTGAAAAGACTTAATATTTTGCACTGCACCTAGCTAAAAGGCGTTAAAGAAAAGCGCTTATTGGGAGGCAACCCAATTTTTTGTTTGCTTTCTACTTTCCTAAGTAATGGATTTTATTGACTCCGTAACAACTCCATTGTATCTTTTTCGTTTGGTTTTTGTGCCAAGAAGTAGCCCCTAATGCATTGAAAGTGCGAAGTTTTGATTTGCTGTCCCGAAACAGATTATGTGCACCTCACTGTAGAAATTATTTAAAATCGTCAGTTCGTGATATTTTTCTGTAAATTTGTGATAGCATGTCTTGTACTTTTATCTATCTTTTATTAGTTTTGAGTTTTCTAATTTGAGCTACAGAACTATGTCTTAAAATTCGATCTTTACAGACTGTTCTGGTTTTGACAGATTGTGTCTTTATTTGCATTTGCCTCTTTACGAGCATTACTTGCGGTATTTTTTGGGAGAGAACTGTCACAATAAAGCTTAGTAATAGTAGCTAATGTTAAATCAAGTGTTTTCAATATGTCTTTACAGAACCCAATTGGATTTTATTTAATGAGTACTAACCCCTCTAATCTGTTTATGAGAAGTTTTATATGAAGAGAGTTTTTAAGTTTCATGAGAGAGGATGATGCAAGAAGTTGAAGAATAAGTAAAAGCACAAGCTTGGGGATGCCCCCATGGCATCCCCCTAGATATTAAAAGAAGAATCAAGCGTCTAAGTTTGGGGTTGCGCAAGGCATCCCCTCTTCTTCATCGTCAACCATCAGGTCGTCTCCGTTGAAACTAAGTTTTTATCACTTCACATATTATGTGCTATTCTTGGAGTGTTAGTTTTTTTTGTTTTTTGATCCTTTGCAATGTTGGATCCTAGCTATCTTGTGTGGGAGAGAGACACACTCTGCTTTTTCGTTAGAATACTCCTGTTTATCCTATTTACTTGTTGAGTATTCTTAGTTGTTGTTTTGCTTATTGTTCAGCTCTCTTGTGCTTCACTTATATTTGGTTAGAGTTGTTGTTGGTTGCTTGGTTGATGTGTTAGAACAATAGAATGCCGTGCATGTGGTAGTGGTATAAGGAAAAACTTGCATAGTCTTGTAGATCACCATGTGTGGATAACTTGATACTTCTCAATTGTTTTAAGATATTAATTAAACTAATGGTTAAAATATGTTGGTTGTGTAAGTTAGAACTGATTAGTGGAGACCTGTTAGTAGAGTGTGAAGTCGTGTTTTTCTGAAATAAACAAACTAAGTCAATAATATTTTTTGTATCTTGAAACGTGCTCAGTTGGAAAGTAGTTCCTAATGGTTAGTTATTGCTAAGGTCGGGGAAGCTAACGGGGCTTTATGTCACCGCCACGGTCCGTCTTTGAGTGCTCTAACCACTCGTGAAATGTTGAACCTGCTAGTTGTTTATAATATAAGAATGCGTTGTTGAGATTTTTGTTTTGGCACTTCCACCTCCAAATTTTTGCTAGCCTCTTCGGTGCTGTACAATGCCCTTTCTCACACGAGATTTGGTGCATACTTCGCCAGTGCATCCAAACCCCGTGGGAGGACTTCATCCTGTTCTCCTACACATAAACCAACATATCTTCCTCAAAACAGCCACCATACCTACCTACCACAGCATTTTCATAGCCGTTCTGAGTACATTGCTATGCAACTTCCATATTATTACATGACTTGATGCTGTTCTTCATTGCTTAATCATTGTGTATATTAGTCTCTTATGAGTTATGAGTACCAAAAAGTGTGATGATTCTTTTCATATAAAGTGTTGCCCCAACCTGTGAGGATGAATAGAAAAAGAAAAAAAATAGAAAGAAAAAGTGTCCAAAAGAGGCCAAATGAGAGAAAATAAGATTCTATTCATACCAAACTATGTGGGATCCTCATTGATGCAAACCCACTAGTTCTTTTGGAGAGCTCTTATTCTTATAGCTCATTATGCATCCGTTGTATGACAATCACTACTCCTCTAACTGTGTCAACTGTAAGACTTCCTCATGTTTAACGGTTACATTCTCCACTATTAGACCCTTTCTTTTTGACCTTCCAAACCCCCACCATTATTCTCTTTGCCATAATCTCACGGTGCCAAAAACGAAAAGTCTCACATGTTGTAGTTGAGTAGACTTAAAAAATAGTGGATGCGGGAAGGAAGTAAATTAGACTACTTGACTGTAACTTGACTATTTCATGAATGATTATTTGATGCTTTGTAGAAGGATTGATGCTTTACATTGGAGACACAATTTGGAATTCTTCTTTATAAACCTTATACATGGTTCCATGTCTCAAACACACCTATTCATGAAAAGTTTCTACCTTTATAACTAGTATGTGTTAACCATTGTTTGCGTTATATCAACTATAGACAATTGTTTTGGATCATTTTATTTCATCATCTGCTTTTCATTACTATCTTGATCAAGATTGTGTTGGTAGCATGTCACTTCAAAAATTAACTGTTTATGATTTACCTACTCGAGGACGAGCAGGAATTAAGCTTGGGGACGCTGATATGTCTCAAACGTATCTATAAGTTTTGATTGTTCCATGCTTGTTTTATACCAATGTCATATGTTTTTATTATCTTATTATATCATTTTAAGGCATTTTATTGGACTAACCTATTAACAAGATGCCCAGTGTCAGTTCCTGTTTTTCTGCTGTTTTGTATTTCAGAAAATCCACTTCAGGAAAAGTCCTCGGAATTGCACGAAAATTTACGGGATTTTTTTTACGCCAAGATGAAGATGGAGTCCGGAGGGCGACTCCGGGGGGCCACCACAGACCAGGGGCGGCCAGCAGCCACGGCCTGGGCCCACCCCGTGGGTGGGGCCTACCCCTACGCCTGGGGCACCCCCTCGGCCCCACCTATGAAATCACACTTACCCTAAAAATGTCGAGGCGGCCATTATTTTCCACAAAACATGTCCCGAAGCCGCCGCCATCTATAAACCTAATTCGGAACAGTTCTGAAGCTGATCCCGGCACCCTGCCGGAGGGCAAATCGATCCCGGAGGCCTCTTCATCGCCATGCCTGCCTCCGGGATGATGCGTGACTATTCCACCTTGGACTATGGGTCCATGGTAGTAGCTAGATGGTAGTCTCTCTCCCTTGTGCCTTCATGTTTATGATCTTGTGAGCTGCCTACCATGATCAAGATCAACTATTCTATTGCTATATGATGTGTTTGTTGGGATCCGATGAATTGTGAATTTATGATCAGATTGTTCATGTTATCTATACGTGCTATTTAAGTTCTTACATGTTCTTCGATGTGTGTGGTTACTTTGGCCAAGTGATCACTTCTATCTCCAAGAGGGAGTATTTATGCTAGATGGTAGATTCATGCCCCCTCCGTGCCTGCTCTCGAGTGACAGAAACGTGCAAGGACGAGGGTGTGCTGTTGCTACTAAGGGTAAAACAACGGTGTTTATGTCTTTGTGATTATAAAAATTACTTACATCATGTATAGTCCTTAATTAATGTGATTATCTGTTGCTTGCAACTTAATACCGATGGGTGACATACTGGATAGAGATCCCTACGTGGATTATTAGACATAGATGCAGTTGGATTACGGTCTATGTGTGTTTGACGTGATGCCTACATGAATATTGCCATGAACTTTCCTTATCATAATTAGTTGTTATTCCTGTTCTATCAATTACCCAGCTATAATTTGTTTACCCATCATATGTGTATTTTATCTTCTAGAGAGACACCACTAGTGAACCCATGCCCCCCGGTCCATCTTTTTCCATTGATTACAACACCGTTTACTTGCTTTCCACCATCACTTGCTCGCTGGTACGTTTTTATAATTGTTCTTTTTCCACTATAAGATTTAATCACTTTGTTTTCAGGAGACCAGGAAGCTTGACAACCTTCCTGCCGTTGGGGCAAAGTAGTTTGGTTGAGTGTGTAGGTCCGTACATCTAAGCACCTTGCTGCAGATCTTCAAGTCCTACTGGTTCGATAACCTTGGTTCTTCACTGAGAGAAAACCTGCTGCTAGCTACATCCCACACCTTCCTCTTGGGATGACCACCAATGATAATCACTGGTTGCATTGTAGCCATCAGTGGTGGCCGTGGCGGCGGTTCATAGAATTACAACAACATTGGAAACTTCAACTCCCAAGGGGGTGGTGGACAGCAACGCCAAGGGTGCGGGTGGTCGTGGCGGGCAAGGTGGAGGAGCATCGGGAATTATCTGTCAGATCTGTGGAAAAGAAGGGCATCCGGCGTTCAAGTGTTGGAAGTGCTTCAACAAGAGCAACCAAACTCCAGAGAAATCTGCAGGAGCAGCAATGAGTTCTTATGGCGTAGATACCAGTTGGTACAATGACTCAGCAGCAACAGATCACATTACAGGAGATCTTGATAAGGTGACCGTACACAATCGTTATCATGGCCAAGATCAGATTCATAATATAAATGGTATAGGTATGTATATACATCACATTGTTCATTCCTTATATCATACCCCAAATCATGATTTCGCTTAAATAATATTCTGCATGTGCCTCAAGCCACCAAAAATCTTCTCTCCACTCATCAACTTACCAAAGATAATCATGGTTTTGTTGAATATTGGCCTAATCACTTCTTTATTAAGGATCAAGGCACGAGGAAAATACTTCTGGAAGGTAGATGTGTCAATGGTCTTTATCCACTACCGTCCTCGCCTTCATCGTTAGGGAGACAAGTCTTTGGAGTCTAGTCATCTTATCATTGGCATAGGCGCCTAGGGCACCCTTCTTCAGTCATAGTTCAACAAATTGTTCGAGACAATAAAATTCAGTTTAGGAAGTCGCATAAAGAGTCAGTGTGTGATGCTTGTCAAAAGGCTAAAAGTCATCAGTTACCCTATCCTAAATCTTCAAGTGTATCTTCTGTTCCTTTAGAACTTGTGTTTTCTGATGTATGGGGGCCTGCCCCGGCCTCTGTTGGTTGCAATAAATATTATGTCAGTTTTATTGATGATTATAGTAAGTAAACTTGGATATATCAGTCGATAAATAAATCTGATGTTTTCATGACTTTCAGCATCACGTAGAATGGCTCTTTGATAAGAAAATTCTTGTGCATCAAACTAATTGGGGTGGTGAGTATCAAAGACTCAATTATTTTTTTCAAAAGGTTGGGATCTCTCATCATGTCTCGTGTCCTCATGCACATCAGCAGAATGGCTCCGCTGAACGAAAACATCGACACATTATGGAGGTTGGCTTGTCTCTTCTTGCCCATGCTTCTATGCCTCTTAAATTTTGGGACGAGGCTTTCTCCACGGCGGTTTATTTGATTAATCATCTTCCTAGCAAGGTTATTGCTTCTCAATCTCCACTTGAGCGTCTTTTTAAGTCCAAACCTGACTATTCGTTCTTGTGCATTTTTGGATGTGCGGTAAACTTCAGTTTCGGTCTAAGCAGTGTGCCTTTCTTGGTTATAGTAGTCTCCATATAGTCTACAAGTGTCTCGATATATCCACTGGTCGCATGTATATCTCTCGTGATGTTGTATTTGATGAGTCCGTTTTTCCATTTGCCAATCTTCACCCCAATGCTGGTGCACAACTCCGTGCGGAAATCTCTCTCCTTTCACCAGATCATCATTTACCTATGCTTGGGGGTCATGATTTAGGGCGTGTTCGGAAGCCCTCCAGCTTCCAGATCCGCGGTGCTCCGGCCCGGAGCAGTGCCGAACAAGCGAACTCCACGGAGCCAGATTCGCGGAGCGGGCCGATTTCGCTGTGTAAATTTCGGAGCACCTATTTTGCCGATCCACGGATCAGCAGATCCCAGAGCAGCATGAATTTACAATGAAATGCCACCGCCAAGTGACTTACCGTTTCGCTTTTTCTTTTCTTCCTCCCCGCTCACGCAGAAGACCACGCCACCACATCTCCCGAGTCAGGAACCCTGCTGGCCACCGCCACTTCCGGCCGCAACTCTGGCAACGACCCAGGCCCGGGCCGCAACTCCGGCAGCAACCTAGGCCCCAGACGCTCCGCCGCCAGCTGCCTTCTTCATCCACGCGCGCCCCCCAGAGCACGGCCCCCCGAGCACAGCCTCCTGTCTTCCTCCTCGCGGCACCCCACCCAAGCACGGCCCCCTGTAGGCGCCCACCCTCCCCCGAGGTGGTCGCCTTCCTTCTAGCGCGCCGGCTCGACCTCACCCGAGGTCGCCGCCTTCCTCCTAGCGTGCCGGCCCGTCCTCCCCCGAGGTCGCCGCCTTCCTCCTGTGTGCTGCTCCGGGAGGCCACAATCCGCTCGTTGGCGAGGCTGTGCCCGGGAGGGTGAGGGGAATCGAGTCAATCGACCTGTTCGTCGGCGCCAGGGGAGGAATCGTGCGTGTGGTTGGATGGGGAAGACGACCATGACTTGTTCCTGTGGGCTCAATTGCCTCGATTCCCCGAAACGTCCCAGCTATACCGAACTGGCGGCCCAACTAGCAGTAAACTGGAGCGGAGCAGCGCCGAACGTTTTCACTCCGGCCGGAGAGAAGTTTTGGTGTAGGCGGAGCCGGATCGACGGATTTCAGGAGAGCAGAGGGCTTCCGAACACGCCCTTAGGAGCTAATGTTGATGCTAATCTTGCTAATCACCTGTCTGCTCAGTCTATTGCGCAGGAATCTGATGATTTTTTGTCAAATGGCAATTTTGGGGCCAATTCTGGAGATGCTTCCTCAGCCCTGACAGGATCAGCGTCGGGATCGGCATCCGGATCCTCCTTGGATCGCACGCCGCATGCAGACACGGACTCTGCTGTGACGGAACCCTCTGCGGGCCACGCGGCATCGCCTGGTTCGCGTTCCTCTTTCGCGCGAGATTCGCTGGGTCCTGCGATAACGACCTAGTGTGGGTCGTCTGTGCAGGACGCGCCTCTGTCGCCCATCTCCGGATCTTCTGTGGCGGCTCCAACGCCTGTGGCTTCTCCGACAGGATCTGCTGCGGCAACATCTGATAGTTCTGATTCAGACGGATCTTTTGTGCCGATTGACTCGGTAATTCCTACAGATGTTGACCGCCCGGTTACTCGTCTTCAACGTGGTATTGTGCAACCGAAAATTGTTACGGATGGTCGTATACGGTATGATAATCTTCGGTTTGTGTCGTGGCATTGTCGAATCTAGCCGCAGCAGGGGTGCCATCGAGCTAGGTAGAGAGGGGTTTTGGAGACGTGGGGTGTTCCGTCGACGGGGTGACAAAGGGTTTACCCAGCTTCGGATCTCGCGTCGGTGGCGAGACCCTACGTGCTGCTATAATTCACTATAAGGCAATATCGCCGAGTTACAGTGGATCGAGATCGAGAGCGTGCCCGAAGGCGTCCCAGGGGCCGGCTTATAAAGGCGTCCGGACCTAGGGCTTACAAGGAAAGTCTACCGGCATAAGTAAATAGGAGTCCTAGACTAATACGGCTTAGTTGTCTTCGTCTTGTGCGCCAAGTCGGATGGTTACTGGGCCTTCGTCTTGGGTCCTCCTTAGCCAGCTTTGCCTTCTCCTTGCGCTTCAGCATACTGGGCCACCCGGTAAGCCATCCGACATTACCACCTGTGGGCCACCCTGGTATACTGGAATATGTACATGTCGATGATACCCCTATTTGGTATATCCCCGACATTAGCCCCTGGAAAGTTTTGAGTTCTCCAGCGGCCGGCTTCTTCGACGGGCTTGAAGTAGTTTCACTTTTGTTTGTCTTGTCTTGATCAGGCGGATGTAGGACTTGAAGCTTTGCCGAAGAAATTATCCGACATGTATTGCCGAACTGACATCGTCTTAATTGCCATTTAAGACGGATTGACCAGGACGTCCGGACTGATCGATTTTTAATCGTGCCGGCTTGTGTCCAATGGAACTCGTCGGATTTCCATGCTTCTGATGTAGACCGCGTCCGGTCTGCTTTCAGAATTGAACTGTGCCCACTGATGCTAGCTTTATTCCATTGGGAACACAGTCAATTTGCATGTTTCAGAACGAGTTTATTCCAAAGAATGGATGAAGAAAAAATCTCCGTCCAGGTGGATGTAGCCCCCGAGGCTCATGTCGGCTTATGTAGTAAGGCGGCATGAGACTCAGAAAATCCGATGACTGTAGCCCCCGAGCGTCGAATCGAAGTACTCGAAAGTCGAGTCGATGCTCAGCAGAACTTGCGTCATTGTAGATCCAATGGTTGTAGCCCCCGAGGCTCATGTCGGCTTATGAATTATGGCGGCATGAGACTCGACGCAGCCCTCGAGCTATCCATCAAAACTGTAAGTTTCGACGGACTGTAGCCCCCGAGGCTCATGTCGGCATGAGGCTTGATGAGAACATCTCGCCGGGTAACAGGGCGCAACGCCAATCTGTTTAAAACCCAGGAGGCAGCTGAAAACGAGTTGGCTTGTAGGAGATGTCCTTGATGAAGCGGCAAGAAAAACACCTGTATAATAGACAATA
Source organism: Puccinellia tenuiflora (assembly GCA_012064385.1). Taxonomy (NCBI): domain Eukaryota; kingdom Viridiplantae; phylum Streptophyta; class Magnoliopsida; order Poales; family Poaceae; genus Puccinellia; species Puccinellia tenuiflora. The sequence continues at coordinate 182,291 of QRDG01000103.1, read as the reverse complement.
ACTGCATTAAGCTGTACTTTTAATGCAAGCTAAACAATTATAAGTCCTAAGCCGACAACTTTTTCAACAAAAACATTGGGTTGCAGATTATCTGCGGTCCGCCCTTAAGTTTTCTGGCTTATGCACTTTAGCCATATTTCTTGTGTTAGCAAACCTCTAGCCGGAACGTCTGCTGGGCAACAGGGATGCAATACCAAGCTGTTTAGACCCAGAACAAGCGCCGGCTTTTGGTGCCGAAACACTTACTTAGGCGACCTAGCACATAAGCGGTCAGATGAATACTCTTAGGCGGACAAAACATTAGTTTGTAAGGCGACATGGCCAAAAAAGCATCAGAACATAACCACTAGCACGAAGCAAATTCGGGTTGACATTGATAGCTTAGTATATATGATCATCGGGAAATAAAAGATGGCATGATCTCGAAGAGCGAACCAGAATTTATTTCATGAGCATATATAATGTTAACGAGAGAATTGCTGAAAAACTTAGCTTTTTGGCGCTCTTGGCGTTGATGACGCATAAGCCGGGATGCGGCAATGATGCAGGCCGCGAAGGCAATTAAGCCGGGCCGCGACGACGAGTAAGCCGCGATGACAAATTAAGTCGGACCCGACGATGTGTATGCCAGAAAGGCGTGTCGTCCGTGCCGTGTTGGCGATGACGCCAAAACATGATAAAGCTGACGACGGATCCGCCTATTCCGGCGAAAGAAAAAAAAATTCAACTGTGACACGTTGGCGCGTAAGCCGGAATAGCGACGATGAATATGCCGTAAACACATCGTGCCCCGTTAGCAATTAAGCTAGAACGCGAGGAAACATGATGTCACGTTGGCAATTTAAGCCGAAACACGGCAATGGATATGCCGAAAAGGCATCATGTTCTGCTAGCAATTAAGCAGAACACGACAATAATTATGACAAAAAAACATCGTCCGCGTCGACAATTAAGCCGGAACGCGATGATGGGTAGGCAAAAACGCGACAACTGGTATGCCGAAAAGGCGTCTTGCCGCGTCAGCGATTAAACCGGAATGCAACGATAAATACTTCATATGCCAAAATTTTGATATGGATTGCCAGCCGCCTTGAGTCCATGTACGTGAGTTGTTAGTAGCAATTCCATGCATGTGATTAGCAGTCCGGCCGGAAAATCCATGCAAACCTTGATGATGCCTTTCACGATCCGATGAGATGCTACGGGTGCCAACAGCTCTGCAATCTCTCCATGAGGCGTGCACTGCTTTGGTTGGCCACCGCCTCCCATCGGTCTCGTCAACTTCTCCGCCAGTCCAGAACACATACGACAACTCGATGAATCGTGCGTACACGAGGTAGGTACGACATCAGCAAGACGCCGTCGGCAACACGGAGATCCGATCTGACTTTGGCACGAAAACAAATATTCCTGTTGTCTTGAGATTGATCCACCTTTGAAGTTGTTCCTGCCCAGCAGCGAGGAGAGAAATCTCTTTGGTCGTGCACCATGCTTGAGCGAGAGAACGCCGACTTGACGCCTTTGGGAATAGGCAGCAGTGGGCCGCCGCATCCTCGGTCGTCAGACGACGGGGAGCTAGTAGACTTCTCGCCTGATCGCATGGCAAGCTTTTCAATTGTTCTGATGCTTGAAACTTGCTTTGATCCGGCGCCAAGACAATCAAGCAAAACTGGTCATCCATGTCGAGCCCCCGTGCTGCTTGGACAGAAACTATTCGCCTTCAGGGAATAGAGAACTGGTGGCGCATTGTTGACCAATTTGAGCGCGTTGAAGCAGATGAGCTGGCCAGATACGATCTGATTGACGATGACGATGTTGATCCCGCCCGGATCGTCGCCCTGACGCCTCTCGCCCCACGGTGGGCGCTAACTGTCGTGGCATTGTCGAATCTAGTCGCGACAGGGGTGCCATCGAGCTAGGTAGAGAGAGGGGTTTTGGAGACGTGGGGTGTTCCGGTGATGGGGTGACAAAGGGTTTACCCAGCTTCGGATCTCGTGTCGGTGGAGAGACCCTACGTGCTGCTATAATTCACTATAAGGCAATATCGCCGAGTTACAGTGGATCGAGATCGAGAGCGTGCCCTAAAGCGTCCCAGGGGCCGGCTTATAAAGGCGTCCGGACCTAGGGCTTACAAGGAAAGTCTACCGGCATAAGGAAATAGGAGTCCTAGACTAATACGGCTTAGTTGTCTTCGTCTTGTGCGCCAAGTCGGATGGTTACTGGGCCTTCGTCTTGGGTCCTCCTTAGCCGGCTTTGCCTTCTCCTTGCGCTTCACCATACTGGGCCACCCGGTAAGCCAGCCGGCATTACCACCTGTGGGCCACCCTGGTATACTGGAATATGTATATGTCGATGATACCCCTATTTGGTATATCCCCGACAGTTTGCTAACTTCTATGCTACGGGATAATCTAACAATCTGCAAGAGGCGCTTGGTGCATCTCATTGGAAACAAGCTATGGATGAAGAATTTTCTGCGCTTATGCGGAATAATACGTGGCCTCTTGTTCCTGCTACTCATGGTCGTAATATTAGTGATTGCAAGTGGCTGTATAAGGTCAAGAGGAAAGCTGATGGTACTGTTGATAGGTACAAGGCACGCTTAGTTGCGAAAGGGTTCAAGAAACGGTATGGTATTGAATATGAGGATAGGTTCAGCCCTGTGGTCAAGGAGGCCACTATTCGGTTAGTTCTTGCTTTGGCTGTCTCTCGTAATTGGAAGCTGCGACAACTAGATGTGAAGAACGCGTTTTTGCATGGTGTTCTGGAAGAAGAGGTCTATATGCAGCAACCTCCAGGCTATGAGGATGGTACACGTATGGGACATATTTGCAAGCTTGATAAAGCGCTTTATGGATTAAAACAGGCTCCTCGTGCTTGGTATGCAAGGTTGAGCAAAGCTTCATGGTCCTGGTTTCTCGGCATTAAAGGCTGATACCTCGTTGTTCTTCTACAACAAAGGGGGAGTTTCTATTTATATGTTGATATAAGTGGATGACACTGTTGTAGTCAGCTCCTCGGATCAAGCCGTTGATGCCTTGCTACATGATCTTGATTTGTCATTCGCCTTGAAGGACTTAGGTGAATTGCACTACTTCTTGGGCATAGAAGTGAGGAAGGTTTCGGATGGTATAGTCCTCTCTCAAGAAAATATGCACATGATCTACTTGCTCGTGTTAATATGAGGTCATGCAAACCAGTTCATACTCCTCTGTCAATTTTTTAGAAACAGTCCATAGCTGCTGGTGATGCTTTAAGTGTCGAGGATTCTATTCGATACAGGAGCATAGTTGGAGTACTTCAGTATATTACTTTGACTAGACCTGGCATAGCTTTTTGAGCCAATAAAGTTTGTCAGTTTTTGCATGCTCCTACTACACTCCATTGGACGGCAGTCAAGAGGATATTGAGATATTTGAGAGGGACTAATTCAGGTGGCTTGCGTATTGGTAAGGCAGACTCCATTCTTGTGAGTGCGTTCTCAGATGCTGACTGGGCAGGATGTCCAGATGACAGAAGGTCCACAGGCGGTTTTGCTGTATTTTTTAGATCAAATTTATTTTCGTGGTCTGCAAGGAAGCAACCTAGTGTCTCGCTCGAGTACAGAAACTGAATATAAAGTCTTAGCAATTGCTATTGCAGAAGTCATTTGGGTACAGACTTGCTAAAGGAATTTGGAGTACCACAGCCAAGAGCTGCGTGTTTATGGTGTGATAATATTAGAGCTACGTATCTTTCTGCTAATCCGGTGTTTCATGCTAGGACCAAGCAAATTGAATTGGATTATCACTTTGTTCGTGAAAGAGTAGCTCAGAAACTTTTGGACATTCGGTTTATACCATCAGGAGACCAACTGGCGGATGGATTTACAAAGTCAATCTCTACTAGACAGTTAGAAATTTTTAGACGCAATCTTAACTTAGATAAGTTATGATTGAGGGCGAGTGTTAAAACGTGTTGTACTCTATGTCTAGTAGGTTTCCGTATCCAACATGTATACGTTGTAAAGTCTCCTGTACCCTGTATGTCGGTTGTCCAGATAATATAAATAGCACACCATCGAGCCCTGCTGGGTATCGAGGTCCCGTATATTTTATTGGATGCTGCTAAATCAAGGTCGACCTAGGATTAGCGCATCACGAGGTCGGGCCGACAGCCCTGACCTTTCCTTTCCTGGAATATGCATCTTTCCCTAAATAGATGTGCGCGTGATCTATTAGCGGGCTCGTGCACCCACGCGCGGAGCGCGAGCTAGCCATGCCAACCCAGATCGGCTTGCCTGCTAGCCATGTCCGGCCACCACGTGAAACTTTCTCACTCTTGTTTTCTTTTTACTTGAACTTTCTCCCTCTTGTAGAACAAAGAAGTTGAAAAACCTAATAAAATACACCCAATCATCAAAGAAAGTTCCATCCGAAAAAATTATATTTGGAAAAATTGTATCCATCACTGATGAACTAAAAAATTACATCTCAAAATAAAAGTTCCATCCAAAAATTTTACAGTTTGGAGGGAAAAAAAACCTGGTTATATCCATCACTGATGAATTAGAAATTACATCTCAAAGTTCCATCCAAATAATTTACATTTGAAAAAAAAAACCTAGTTGTATCCATCACTGATGAACTAAAAATTACGTATCAAAATAAAAGTTCCATCCAAAAAATTTACATTTGAGGAAATAAAACCTGGTTGTATCCAACACTGATGAACTAAAAACTACATCTCAAAATAAAAGTTTCATCCAAATAATTAACATTTGGGAAAAAAAACTGGTTGTATCCATCAGCGATGAATTAGAAACTACATCTCAAAATAAAAGTTCCATAAAAAAAAATTACATTTGGGAAAAAATAAACATTCCATCCAAATAAAAATTCCATCCAAATAAAAGTTGCATCCTTGCCGGAACGAAAAATGATGGGAATTTGCATCCTACATTATTGCCGATCATGTATTATCCCAAGTGCATAGAAAATCATCAGTAAAAAACCGAAAAAGAAATATGTTTCAGAAGTTGCATCCTCTGCCCGAAAAGAAAAGGATAGGAAAAATCCATTACTGATGATGTGCAGAAATTCAAGAAGTTGCATCCTGCATCACTAATGATTATATACCAGCATGTATCCTATCTCCAGTGCAAAAAAAGATGCAAAAAAAAAAAACATACACACATCAGTGCATTTATGTTTTCGCCTGATTGTCTTTGTGGAAAGGGTCTAAATTCTTGCCCCTGACTTTACATAACTTTGGCTTCTCCCCATTACTTCAGTTGGCCTGATCTTCCCATATGCTACTTTGCTTCATTTTTTGTTTTGTAGTTCCTGATGATGTTGGATAGAAACAATGATAAGAACACATAAAGTAATGGCTACTGTAATTTTCAGCATATAAAAAAAAGATGTTTAAACAAAAAACTCATACTCCATGCTAATAGACAAAGAAAACAATATAAAAAAGTAGCAACTAATTAGCAGGGCTGCTACATGTTGAAAAAATTACTCCTGGTGGAAAAATACATCTAACATAAAGTAGGGAGCAGAACCCCTTGCAAACTTCCACTTGATTGCAAAGATTACATCATGCAAAAAGAAACTACATCTAAAAAACAGAAAATAGGATCACAACCCCTCACAAAAAACTTACACTTAATTGAAAAAATTATTGTCATTCAAGTTGCAAAAAAATAAAATATGGTCACTGTTATGCATGAAAAGACTATGGAAGTTCCTCCTGTTAGATTACATCTGACTAGAGGGAGCAAAACCGGTGAAAAACAAATATAAAACTTCCATCTTTGAATTTACATTACTCTAATCAAAGACGTCGTGCATAGGTAGGTTACTACTGGCAGATAAAATACATCTAAAACATCACCGTAGAGAAAACTTCATCTAGTTTCAGTTTCAATTGCCATGGTCGCCAAATAGCATAACTATGGAAGTTTCTCCTCGTAAATTACATATCACTGTCGGAGCAAAAATCTTTGGGACAAATAACACTTTAAAAAACTTTCATCTTTAATTTTAATTACTGTCGTGGGGTTGTCACGGCAAGTCCTTCCTTCGGGAAGGTGAGTTCTGGGGCCATTGATGCACAAAGTACGTAGGAGAGGTTAATCTCGCCTAGGGACACGGATTTACCCAGGTTCGGCCCCTCTTGATTAGAGGTAAAGACCTACTTCTTGCTTCTCTTTATTGCTCTAGATCTGATATCGATTACAGGGTTCCGGCTCCTCTCTGGGGAGTCGGCGACTAGGAATTTCTCTCTTAGGGCTTATCGATCTAAGGTCCAGGACCCCGCTTATAAAGGCGGCCGGGTCCCTGGACTTACAGGTTACACCGAGTCACACTAGAACACGGAGTCCTTACTTTACTTCTTGGTCTTCCAAGCTTAGGCTCCGGGTTGTACTTGGACTCCTTGCTGACGAGTCTCTTCTCCAATCATGGGCCTTGGTCGGCTTGTCTTCAGCCCAGCCCATGCGACTTGACACGTGACTCGGCTTTGGCCTTCTTGGTCTTGGCGGGTCTACTTTCCGGGTCCATGGGCCTACCTATAAAGTATCCCCCCATCAGTAGCCCCCGAATTTATCTTGGGCGCACCTTTGCGGCTTCATCCGACTCCTTGGGTCGGCTCCTTGGTTCAACTTCTTCAATTTGAGTCATCAATTCAGAAGCCAACTGCTGCTGGCTCCAAGATGAATTCCTGCATACAAACATAATACACATATAAAATGAGTCCATCCTCATCCCTTGTTCAAGCCACCACCCTTGCCTTTGCACTAGCAGGCCGAGTTTGTTACGACTCTTGTGAACAAGGACTAAATAACTTGACTCTCACTGTCACAGGACTCGCCATTCTGAGACAAGCCGGCCCCTTCCACTTCTGTGACTTTAGTTTTTCTCTATTATAATTTCCTGTCTGGCTTTTAGCCGCTGAATCGTTATCACCGAATCGTTATCCACAGTTTACTGTGGACCACCACTGTAACTCTCTAGGGTTTTTACCCCTTTATAAATTGCGAAGGGTTAGGTCTCAAAACCTCACTTGCCCCTTCAGCTCAAATCTCCCGTTTCTCTTCGCGCTCGTCTCTTCCCGCGCTCAGCACACACCACCCGCTCGCCATGGCTCCAAAGCGCGCAAAGGCTGCTCCCAAGGCCAAGGCTCCCTCATCGAGCAGGACAGTGGACATCGCCGCCTCAGCCGCCGCCGCCGCCAAATCTTCAACGAGGCGATCGATTTCCGCCGATTGGGGTGGATCCACGGTTACCTCCGAGCAATTGAAGACGCACCGGTCGACTGGGCTAATTCCGTCCAATGTGAAGGCTCGGGCCCCAGGGGACGAGATAGTGCCCGCTCCCGCGAAGGATGAGGTGGTGATCTTCACAGAGCACCTGTTCCGCGGATTCACTCCCCCCGGTAACCTCTTCTTCCGCCAACTCCTTGAGCTTTATCAGCTTCGAATTCACGACTTGGCTCCCAACTCTATCCTCACTTTGTCCATTTTCGTCACTTTGTGTGAGGATTATATCCAAATCAAGCCCGATCTTAACCTCTGGCTCGAACTTTTCTATTGGCCCATGGCCATTGCCACCACCTTGATTATATCCAAATCAAGCTCGATCTTAACCTCAGCCTCTTGCCACCACCTTGATTCTGGTGTTGATTCTGGTTCTGACCCTGGCCATTGCCACCTTGTCCTTTGGTCCCTTCCTCCTGATCCTTTGTTTTGTCTGTGGCAGCGTGTTTATTAGCACCTGCCATGATCTCACCAATCGTAAGGGGAATACCTTGATTCAAGCTCTCCTTCATACGACCTAGCTTCCAACTCAAGGGATTGTAACTGCAATTTCTCTCCATCGCCATTAACACTGAAACTGGTGGGAGTCCTTGTGAGGAGTTAATGATCTCTGAGACTCGCTTCATCCAGTGCCTTGCTGACTCGCCCTTCCTCTGGACACATCGCTCCAGGTCCTCAATGGTGCTGAGCTTTTTGCATGTGCCCTGGAAGTTCTGAATAAAAGCCGCCTTCAATTGCTCCCAAGAGTTGATTGACCTAGGAGGCAAGTTGCGCATCCAAACCTTGGCTGCTCCCTCCATCATAAGATACATAAACTTGGCACACAGATTACCTGTGGCATTGCGAATACTCATTGCCATCTCGTATGTACCCAACCAAGAGGTTGGGTCCATGTTGGGCTCATAGTTTGGAACTTTGCGCGGCTCCTTGAAACTGCTGGGGAAGGACTCGGACCTGATGGCATCAGACAAACACTCTGGTCCTGTTAACGCTGGGGAAGCATCAGGGGAAGTCACCTCCTCGTGCACCCGGGTTGGCTGAGGCGGGTTGTGTGCACCCACTAACGCTCTGTCCCTCTCTGCCTCCCGAGCTCTTGCTGCCTCTCTTTCTCGTCGTTGCCTTGCTTCATCAACCACTAGCTGAGCTTGTGAAGCAGTTGGTATATTTGCACGATTCCTCACTAGTTCACGACGCCTTGCACTCGTAGAATTGGCCGGGTTGGACTCACCGTGCCGACTCCTCGTGCCCGAGTTAAAGGGTGTTGAATGTAGCCTACTTGCATCTGGAAAAGTTGGATATAAAGCTTGCTGAGTTAAAGCTGTCTTCAGCAGCTCGATAGCATCACGAGTCTCCTGACCCGCTGGTCCCTCTGGTACCAAGATATTCTCCAATCTCAGAGTCGCCGCATGAACGTTGTCCATAGGATTAGAGTAATGTCCCTCTGGAGTATGAAATCTGTTTGGCTGTGACCCTAAGCCACCGGATGCTCCTCCTCCAACTCCTCCTTCAGGCGGTGGTCCATTGGTACGGCTGCCTCCCGGTCCTTCTGGGGGTGGTGGTGGTGGTGGTGGTGGTGCTCCTCCGGCTCCTCCTGCGGCGCCTCCTGCTGCCGCTGAGCCTCCTAGTCCGGCTCCTCTGCCTGAACCATTGGGTGTGGTAAATAAGTTGGTTGGATTGATGTGGACTCCATCATGCAAACGACTCCTAGCTCTGCGGTGTTGAATTGAAGCAAGCTCCTCGCGGCGCCTCCGTACGATCTGAGCTTCATCTTGGACTCGGGCCTGCTCTGCAGCTAGTCTACGGTTTGCCTCTGTAATATCAGCTAGTTGTTTCTCCAACGCAGCACGAGCATTGGTTAACTCAGCCGCCCTCTCTGCGGCATTACTTGCATTGATCTCCTTTGTCAATAGAGTTGGATCAAACTGATTCCCTGTGTTCCCAGACATGTAGACTCCCACAACTCGAGCGCGTACTGGCGACTCCTCATAATCCTCTTCCTCTATCCCATACCCAAGTCGATCTTCAAACAGGGGTAGGATGGACTCTGAATCTGCATCATAATCTGAATCTGACTCTCGAAGCATCTCTGGTTCCTCAGACTCGGCGATGATGCCGACCTCTGAAGTTCCGACCGACTCTTCGCCGTCGGACTCGACGACAACGGTTGGCTCTGGTACTGACTCCGCCGAGTTCGCGCGAAGACCCGACATGCAGACCATCCCGACGAACACGTTGATTCCTCCGAAGACAAGCTGATAACCCTCGTCGACTTCGTTCATCTCCGAGGTCCAGCCTGAGTCATCGATCTCTGTTTCTCCATGCTCATCAGTGTAGACCCGCCCGATGGCGAGTTTCTCCATAGCTCGACGAGCAGCTCCAACGATCTCAACTCCTTTCGCCACCATAGGCCCCACGGTGGGCGCCAACTGTCGTGGGGTTGTCACGGCAAGTTCCTCCTCAGGGAAGATGAGTTTCGGGGCCATTGATGACTGAAGTACGTTGGAACGGTTAATCTCGCCAAGGAACAAGGATTTACCCAGGTTCGGCCCCTCTGATCAGAGGTAAAGACCTACTTCCTGCTTCTTTGTTATTGCTCTTGATTGTATCTCGATTACAAGGACCCGGCTCCCACAACTTAGGAGCCGGCGACTTCTCTCTGGTGGCTAGGGTTTCTCTCTATTGATTGATGCTTATTCTCTGGAACTCTCTCTAACTTGCTTATCGATCTAAGGTCCAGGACCCCGCTTATAAAGGCTGCCGGGTCCCTGGACTTACAATTTACACCGAGTCATACTAGAACACGGAGTCCTACTCTACGTCTTGGTCTTCCAAGTTAGGGCTCCGGGTTGCACTTGGACTCCTTCCGGACGGGTCCTTTTTTCATCATGGGCCTTGGTCGACTTGTCTCTAGCCCAGCCCATGCGACTTGATACGTGACTCGGCTTTGGCCTTCTTGGTCTTGGCGGGTCTACTTTCCGGGTCCATGGGCCTACCTATAAAGTATCCCCCCATCACAACCCCCAGCCCAAAACTTCTGGGGGCCCTCTCCTTCAATGCGGCGCCGTCGCTCTTCAATGGCGCCTCCACTCTGTTTTTCCAAAGCCAGTTTTTCCTAACCGCATCAAAGATTGGCAGAAAACTTTCTTCTACTGCAAGGATACCTCCCCTGCAGGTGAACCCAAACTTCCTCTGTTCTCTGAGGATCGCCTCCGGGCGACTCCCCTTATGAAGGCTAGATGCTCAGAGGCCGCCCGGCCAAGAGTCGAGTCTTTGATCACTCGGATCCGGGCCCTCCTATCCCACAATCTGGAGAACATGGACCTAGTCCGCTGCTGGACAACTTGGAGGATTCAGCCCCTCAGTCCTAGAACTCGGCTCATTTGCTCATACACTCGATGTGCGGGTGATGACCTCCGGGTGACAGAGCAGCTATCTGATGGTCCTGAGCTCGGTCGGCTCATCAAAAAGCTGATTGGGCAGCCCGTGAAGGACCAGGCACACTTTGGGCTCCAGCCCTTCTGCTCCACCAACCCAGCTCCCGATGTAAGCTTTAAACTTTACCTCATTTCTAACTCGCTCTTGCTTGTATTGCTTACTAACTCATTTTTTCTGACTTTCCTTGCAGCTCACCGACTCCTTCTGGAAGCCGGCCTCTGGAGCTGGCACTGAGGATAAAACTGAAGCTGAGGCTGAAGCTGAAGCCGAGGTTGAGGAGGAGACTCCTGTCACAGAACGAACTGCTGTGGCAGAAGACGTTGATGACGATGACGAGGAGTCCTCTCAGGAGGCCCCCGTTGAAGATGATGTTGATGATGAGGAGTCCTCGCCAGAGGCTCCTACCGAAAATGTTGTTGAAGAGGAGTCCTCTCAAGTGGCTCCCATTGTGGAGGACACTGATGAAGACGAGTCCTCTCCAGAGGCTCCTGTAACTAAACAAGCTCGCACCACCTCTGGGACTGCTGCTGCTCAGCCATCTTTGTCTGAAGAGTCCTCAGCCAAAAGCCACTCTTCTTCCTCCCCAGCTTCCCATAATGGGTCTCGAGAGGCTGTTCCCAAGGTACCACTTTCACGAGTCCTTGGGTCCACTCGCTCACCTGCTAAGCCTGAAGAACATGTGCAGAGTGTTGTTGCTGCTAGGAAGAGAAAGCTGCGCTCCGACGGGCCTGCAGAGACTCCTGATCCTCTGCCTGTTTCGCACCAACGGAAGTCGGCTTCTCCTCCCTGCAAGGATGACTCCTACCACTCCGGCATGTCTATGCCTTCTTCAGACTCTCAGGCCTCCTTGGACCTGGAAACCAATGTTGGGTAAGACTCCTCTGTTTACTCTACTTGCATTCAAATAACTTCTGCTTTTTCCCTTTTCATTAGATTTATTGCTGACTTCTGTCTTTGTATGTTTCAGGGCTCGGCCTTGTGTCAAGGTAACCAAGCTCCCAGGCATGACTGATGTCACATCTGGCCGTGGACCTGTCCCTCCTTCGGCTTCTCAAACAACAAGCACGAGGATAGGTCCCTCCACTGCTGCATCTGCTGGCGCAACCACAACTCCCATCATTCCCGAGTCCCCTTCAAGGACTCGGGCGGCGACTCCACAGATTGTCCAGCCCTCTTCTGGGACAGAGACTCCTGACGCTGCGCCTCAAGATCAGCCGGCTCCTTCAAAGGCGACTCCTACAGCTCCACCAAACATCAAGACCAAGTCATCTACTGACTACAGCCGACTTCGGGTAGCTGATAACATGTCCTTCTCTGAAGCCTATGCAGAAGCAGTCGACTTGAACGATCAATCTGCCAGGCTAAAGGATGATGAGCAAGCGGCTCTTAGATCTCTTCACATGATTCATAGCGTAAGCCTTTTGACTTCTACCCTTTATGCTTTCTAGCATCCTCCTATTCCAGTAGCCCCCAAGCACCTGTCTGCGGTGACTTGTGACTAGGATAGGTGCTTTGCTTTGAAATTGAAATCGACTGCTGTGTAGAAAAAATTCTCACACTGTAGCCCCCAAGCTCTGAGTCCTTAGCTCTACTAGGACTCGGGCTGCTGATTTGTTATCTGTCGGGTTCTTGAACCAAAAAACTTTTCCACTAGTAGCCCCCAAGCGCCGAGTTGTCAGCCTGCGACGACTTGGAGCTACTAATCCATGTAAATTATTGATACTTAACTTAAAGAAAAAATTCTGATCTGCGAGTAGCCCCCAAGCGCCGAGTTGTTGACTTGTGACGACTTGGAGCTCATGACTTGTTGACTAGGACCCATGCCTGCTGGTTGTATGAGAAAAACTGACTCCTGAGTAGCCCCCAAGCGCCAAGTTGTTAACTTGTGACAACTTGGAGCTCATGAGTTCTCTGCTTGACTAGTAAAGCTGACTTGCAAAAATTTGACTTGTGATTGCAGTGCATTATCTCCAAGATGAAGAGAGATATGAAGGAGCTTGAGGACCAGGCTGCTGCTAGTGCCAGGTCTACTATAGCTGAAAAGGAACACTCCCTTCAACTTGAGAATGATCTGAAGGTCTTATCTGCTCAACTGGAGCAAGTGAGGAAGGAATCTGCTGATGCCAAGAGGGTTGCCCAGAAGGCACACAATGATCTAAAAGCTGTCTTCGACACTTGCCGCAAGGGAATTGGGGCCATGTGCCAACATATATTTGGTAAGTTTGTAACTGTTGCTTACTTCCTTTCTGCACCTTTCTGAACTGCTTTTAGACTGACAATTATTGATTTATTTTCTGCAGGAGCTGACTCCCCAAAACTCAAGCTGCCCACTAGCAAGCAATTGCATGAGATGCTTGACCACTGTCATGGGCTGCAAGAGGGAGCCCGTGCAGTGGTGAAATATTTGAACCCTAAGGGCAAGTGCCCCAAAGAGCCTGAACGTCTGGTGGACGAGTTGTCTAGGGCACCAGGTTATATGCGGCTGTGGAAGCAATCCTCTTTGAGGAGAGCATCCATCAGGATCCTTGCTCTGGCCCATAGCTATTACCCCACTGTTTTGGAGCCAGCAATGCTTACTATGGGGAAGCCAGAGCAACATGAGGATGGCAAACCCTTCACTCAAGACGACTTCAAGGCTGAGGAGAAGCTGGTGCGGCCATATGCTTGTGAGATTGCCAACAAGATGGACCCTGAGGTATGGGTTCATCACTATGACTTGGAGAACAAAAGAGTTGCTCCAGAGACTCCTGAGATCGTAAACTTTGGCCGCCCCTCACAGGACCCAGCTGGTGTTCCATCCTTTTCTACTGGGCCGAGTTCCTCATCGCCGGCGGCTCCTGTTCCTGGTGCCGAGCCCACATTGAAGACTCCTGCTGCGCCCACTCCTTCAAGAGCTATCTCTGGAGACGCCCAGAAACAAGCAGAGCTGGCTAAGCATATGAAGAGTCCCAGGGGCACTGGTTTTCAGACGAAGAGAGTCGCCACCAAGCCTCCTGTGAAACCGGCTCCTGCCTCTGCTGCTCAAACAAAAGACGAGTCTCCTATGAAGAAGGACTCCCCGATTCCGGCTGAGAAGTCGACTCCTCTGGAAGACTATCCCTTGAATGACTTTTGATCACTATGTAATGCTGTACTGTTAGTATTTAAACTTTGTAATGATGCACTGCTGGTGCTTAAACCTTGTTAAGTCTTTTGAACTACTTGTTCTAAAATTGTGCCAATCGGCTTATGATGACTTGCTTGTTATGAGATTTGATATGTACTATCTATGCAAGTCATTCTGTTGTTCTTATAACCCGTCTAATTATCCACTGATGAATAAGTAGGCCCCGCATGACTTCTCTTACAGTTTGTGCTGACAGGCTCCTGACAACTCATGTCCCTTAAGATTCATGAGAGCCGGAGACAAGCCATGCCTGTAGATTAGTCATATTGTGTAGGATGCATCTAACTTACCAGCGAAAAAATTAGGAAAAGTTTGGCTACTGTGCCAGGTTCAAGAGTCTAAGCTTGGACTTTTTTCACTGAAAAGCAAGCCCCCAAGAACCTGATGATCAAAGTTAAAGAATAAAGCGCACTCACTGGGTGACTCGACTAAAGGACTCATATTCACAGAAGCCGGCTTTATTTCATTGATCATAATAATTTGATTACATCTAGGCATGGCTCACTGGGCTCTTTGCCTTTCAACTCATAAAGCTATTACAACTTAAGTATAATAAGGACGTAACTGAGCTATGTTCCACGGCCTCTTTGCCTCTGCATAAGGATCTAGCATATGTGCTGTGTCAGCTCCTTTACTTTCACTTGCCGGCTCTCATACGTCCATTAGATAGTACGACCCATTGTGCAAGTTCTTGCTTATGACGAACGGTCCTTCCCATGGTGGAGATAACTTGTGCATCCCTTCCCTGTTTTGGACAAGTCGAAGCACTAAGTCGCCTTCCTGGAAAGTCCGAGTCTTGATTCTGCGTGCATGATATCGCCGCAAGTCTTGCTGATAAACTGCTGATCTCTCAAGGGCTAACTCCCTTGCTTCCTCAAGTGCGTCGACCGAGTCCTGGCGAGCGAGTTCATTCTCTGTCTCGACGTAATTGGGGACTCGTGGCGAGTCATGCAACAAGTCACTTGGCAGGACAGCTTCTGCTCCATACACCATGAAGAAAGGTGTGAAGCCCGTGGATCTGTTAGGAGTCGTCCTTATACTACATAGTACTGCTGGCAGCTCCTCAACCCAACACCCGGCGGCTCTTAGCAAAGGGACTCGAAGCCGAGGTTTAATTCCCTTCAGCAACTCCTGATTTGCCCTCTCTGGTTGTCCATTAGACTGTGGGTGTGCCACTGAGGCTAGGTCGAGTCTGATGTTGTTCTCACCGCAGAACTTGGCCATCTCTCCAACTGATAAGTTGGTACCATTGTCTGTAATGATGCTGTGAGGATATCCAAAGCGTGTTGCTATTTTCCTGAAAAATCTCACTGCTGATGCTCCGTCGCCTCTACTGACGGGTTCTACTTCCACCCACTTGGTGAACTTGTCAACTACTACTAGCAGATGGGTCTTCTGGCAGGGCGACTTTGAGAAGGGACCCACCATATCAAGCCCCCAAACTGCAAACGGCCAAGTGATAGGAATAGTTCTGAGCTCTTGGGCTGGCACGTGGTCTTGCCTTGCGTACCTTTGACATCCATCATAGACTCGAACTATCTTCTCTGCGTCCAGATGTGCTGTCAACCAAAAGAACCCGTGCCTGAAAGCTTTTGACACCAAGGATCTAGTGGATGCATGATGACCACAATCACCTGCGTGGATCTCTTGCAATATTTGCCTGCCCTCTTCTGGGGACACACACCTCTGGTAGACTCCAGTGACGCTCCTTCTGTACAACTCACCATCAATGATTGTGTAGGATTTGCATCGTCTGATGAGCTGTCTCTGTTTGACTTCATCCTGTGGGAGTTCACCCCTAAGGAGATATGCAAGATAGGGCTCTGTCCATGCTGGTGTTGCTCGTACTGCTGCCACCAGTGCCGATTCTGGATCTGGGGAGGCTAACTCCTCCTCTGAGGGTAACTTGACTGATGGGTGGTGAAGTTCATCCACAAATACATTTGGTGGTACCTTCTCTCGACGAGAGCCGAGTCGTGATAACGCATCTGTGGCCTCGTTCTTGCGTCTGTCAATATGCTCCACTTGATAACCAGAAAAGAACCCGGCTATCTGTTCGACTGCTCTTCTATAAGCTGCCATGTTTGCATCCTTCGAGTCCCAGGTTCCAGATACTTGCTGGGCTACGAGATCCGAGTCTCCAAAGCACCTGATACGCTTGATGTTCATCTGCTTGGCCAGACGCAGGCCGTGTAGCAAAGCCTCATACTCTGCCATGTTGTTTGTTCAATCAAAATGTAACTGAAGGACATATGCCAACTTATCTCCTTTTGGTGAAGTTAGAACCACGCCGGCTCCTGAGCCCTCTAGCTGTCTAGACCCGTCGAAGTGCATTGTCCAATATTTGGTGCAAGGTGAACTCGGTGAAGATGTGCAATCAGTCCAATCGTTGACGAAGTCGACCAAAGCTTGAGATTTGATTGCTGTCCTGGGCTCGTATGTGATATGGTAAGGACCCAACTCGATTGCCCACTTGGCAACTCGACCTGTTGCATCTCTGTTGCGTATGATATCTGCTAGCGGTGCTGAACTCACCACTTTGATTGGATGCTCTTGGAAACAATGCTTAAGCTTCCTACTTGCAAGGAAAAGTCCATAAATTAAACTAGCTTCTGCCACTGAGGGTACCTTTGTTTTGATTCTGTGAGGACTTCACTGATGTAATAAACAGGCCTCTGTACTGGATGCTCCTTTCCTTCCTCTGATCGTTCCACAACTACTACTACACTGACCACCCTTTCGTTGGCAGCCACATATAACAACATGGGCTCCTTATCTGTAGGAGCTGCAAGTACTGGCGCTGATGATAGGGTTTTCTTCAAGTTCTCAAAAGCATCATCGGCTTCTTTATCCCATATGAACTTATCTGACTTCTTCAAGAGTCGATAGAGAGGACCCGCCTTTTCTCCGAGTCTTGAGATGAATCTGCTGAGAGCTGCTACACAACCAGCGAGTTTCTGAACGTCCTTTAGACAAGTCGGCTTCTGCAGATTGTGAATAGCCTTGATTTTCTCTGGGTTTGCCTCAATGCCTCTCTCTGAAACAATGAAGCCTAGGAGTTTGCCTGCAGGGACTCCAAAAACACACTTGGTTGGGTTGAGCTTCATCTTGTACTTTCGTAGGTTACCAAAGGTTTCTGTCAGGTCTGCTATCAGAGAGTCGGCCTTCTGAGACTTGACAACTACATCATCCACGTAAGCGTGAATATTCCTTCCAATCTGTTCCATGAATCAATTCTGGATGCACCTCTGATATGTAGCTCCTGCGTTCTTGAGCTAACAGAATGCTCCAAAGGGCGTGATGAAAGACGTTTTCAGCTCATCCTCTATGTTGAGTCTGATCTGGTGGTACCCTGAATAGGCATCCAAAAAACAAAGTAATTCTGACCCCGCTGTGGAGTCGATGATCTGGTCAATACGAGGCAATGCAAACGGGTCCTTAGGGCAATGCTTGTTAAGACCCGTAAAGTCGATGCACATCCACAACTCTCCTGTTTTCTTTGGGACTAACACTGGATTGGCTACCCACTCTGGGTGAAAGACTTCCTTGATGAACTCGGCTGCGAGGAGCCGAGCCACCTCTTCTCCGATGGCCTTCCTCCTGTCATCATGAAACTTGCGCAAACCTTGCTTAACTGGTCTTGCATTAGGGTTAACGTGTAAGCTGTGCTCGGCGAGTTCTCTCGGGACTCCTGGCATGTCCGATGGCTTCCATGCAAAGACTTCCCGGTTCTCACGGATGAACTCGACGAGCGCGCTTTCCTATTTGTCAGAAAGGTGTGCCCCAATGGTGAACTGCTTGGAGGAATCACCAGGGGTAAAGTCGACCTGCTTTGTATCCTGAGCTGACTTGAATTTCATCTTCTCCTTTGTGGCCGGCTTCTTAAGGAACGAGTTGTCCTCCGGGTCCATGTTTGCCTAGTAAAATTTCAGCTCCTCTTGAGCGCAAGCTGTCTCAGCCATAGCTGCATCACCTAGTTCACACTCCAATGCCATCTATCTGCTGCCATTAACTGTAATGACTCCTGCTGGACCTGGCATCTTGAGCTTCAAGTAAACATAGCATGGTCTGGCCATAAACTTAAAGTATGCTGGTCGACCAAAGAGAGCATGGTATGGACTCTTAAGATCCACTAACTCAAAAGGCAAAATCTCTGAACGAAAATTCTCCACTGTGCCAAAAGCAACCTCAAGATAAATCTTACCGATTGGCTTGGCTGACTTCCCTGGTACGATTCCATGAAAAACTGTTTCAGTGGGTATTAGCTGCCTATCTTGCAGCTGCATCCTCTTAAATGTGTCATGATATAAGATGTTGATACTACTTCCACCATCCATGAGCACTTTATTCAATGTGTAGCCCCCAACTTGAGGTGCCACCACCAAGGCTAGCTGCCCTGGGTTGTCAACTCTTGGCGGATGATCTGCCCGACTCCATGTGATGGTTTGCTCTGACCACCTGAGCCACTGTGGAAGCGCCGGCTCCACTGCATTGACAGCTCTAACCTTTAACTTCTTGGCACGCTTGGACGTGCTTGTTGTGAAGACATGGTAACTGCCACGACTCGGGTTCTGTGGCCGAGTTGTGACATAATACTGCCCGTTGTTATCATGAAGCTGCTTCGGGTTCTGCTGGAACCCGCCCTGCTGGTTACCTCCTCCTTGAGGTTGGTTAGGTTATTGTCGGCTCCTCCACCGTGGTTGCCGGGTCCTCCATCGCCATTGTTTCCTCTATATCCATTGTTGTTGCCTCTATTTCCTGGTCCTGGGAGTCTAGCACGCTGCAAATCCACGCACTGTCCCAAGGTGTGACCACACTTGCCGTTTCTGGTGTGTTTAGGGCATGGACTCGCCAAAACCTCCTCTGTGGTCAGCCTCCGTCCCTGATACCCTTGAGAACTGTTGTCCTTGCGTCTGACCCCAGTGTTTGTGTTAGCCACTAGGTCAGAGTTGTCTCCATACGGTCGCTTGTTACTTCCCTGACTCTGGTTTTGATTTTGATTCTGGTTCTGACCATTGCCACCATGTCCCTTGGTCCCTTCCTCCTGATCCTTAGTTTTGTCTGTGGCAGCGTGCTTATTAGCACCTACCATGATCTCGCCAATCGTAAGGGGAATACCTTGATTCAGGCTCTCCTTCATGCGACCCAGCTTCCAGCTCAAGGGATTGTAGCTACAATTTCTCTCCATTGCCATTAGCACTGAAATTGTTGGGAGTCCTTGTGATGAGTTGATGATCTCCGAGACTCGCCTCATCCAATGCCTTGCAGAATCGCCCTTTCTCTGAACACACCGCTCCAAGTCCTCTATGGTACTAAGCTTTTTGCATGTTCCCTGGAAGTTCTGAATGAAAGCTGACTTCAACTGCTCCCAAGAATTGATTGATCTAGGAGGCAGGTTACGCATCCATACTTTGGTTGCTCCCTCCATCATAAGGTACATGAACTTGGCACACAGATTACCTGTGGCATTGCGGATACTCATCGCCATCTCGTATCACTAGTAGAAAACAAGCCTTCCGTTTTGGACACTGGGAGGCTTTAGTCCCGGTCACGGCACGAACCGGGACTAAAGGATCCTTTCGTCCCGGTTCGTGCGGCTCGGAGGACGCGCGGGGACCGGGAGGCATCCGTCCCGGTTCTTTGGGACCCTTTTGTCCCGGTTCATGGTACGAACCGGGACAAAAGGTCCGCACCCGACAGCCCCCGAGGTGGGGTCCGACGCGGGAACCATTTGTCCCGGTTCGTGTTATAGACCGGGACAAAAGGCTTACCTTTAGTCCCGGTTTGTAATACGAACCGGGACAAAAGGTGTTTTCTCACTATATCACCTTCTTCCTGCCCGAGGAGCTCGAGTTCATCACCATTTTTCTTCTCAAGCTCCTCACAAAGCTCCATTTGATCCATATTTTTTTCCACCATTTGTCCACATTAAGTTTGCCCCATCCACCCAAGGCTTCTAATAGGTTAGAAACCTTATCCTCTCGGAGCTCGGATTCATCTCTATCGCTATTTTTGCTCCTCATTTCATTGGTGTTGCATGCTAGGTGTTTGATGAAATGCCTAAGTTAGAATTGCTCAAATTCTAGGCTAGTTGACTTATTGCTAGTTTATTTTTTTATATGCAATTTGATTTCAAATTAAAGTATGATTTGTTGTTTTTAATTAGTGCCGTCCCATTCGTGTCCTTGTCCTCACTGTTGTCGATCGCCCGCGCCGGGCGCCCCGTCGCCGACACCACCTTCGTGAGCTTCTTATTCTTACTTATATGATTTACATTGTTACCTGTATAATTTTTCTTATTTGTATAATTGTTTTTTATATGTATAGTGTCATGGTTTTGATATCCGTCCCCGTCGGCCCTCGTCCGGTCTATGATTCGGATGTGGTATATTATCTTTTATAACTATGTTTTTAATTTCTTTATTTTAACAATTATGCCGACCAAACATTTGACATAGATATTTTGATCTAGGACATATATGAACCTGAAATTCCGACCGACCCTCGTGTCGAGAGGTTAAATTTAGTTGAAAGAGAAACGATGATTTGAAAGAAAAAATCAAAAAAATTGAAGAAGAGAAGTTGAAATTGGAGCTGTATGTTGCCGATGTCGTCGATGATCACAAGATCGAGATGGATGCAATGCGTAAGAAGATTAGAAACATTAGAAAAGATGCCATAAAAAATGAGGCTTGGTATCATTATGCCGTCGGATCAATTGTTACCTTAGTTGCGATTTTGATCGCATTTGTTGTTGCATTTAAATGCATTAGATAGTTTGTATGTTAATTTCACTGTATGTTTTCATCATTAGGACTATGTATTACATTTGGTCAGTACTCTGCGGAAGGTTTTAATGTGATGAACTTCTATTCATGATGTTGTGTGTAATATAATATACTCATATAATGCAGATGAGTCGGCAATATATAACTCGAAATATATAAGGTGCTCGATGAATCGGCAATGGATGTACGGTGACCGACGAACTGGCGAGTTCATTACGGGACTTGGTAGTTTTATCGCTGCGGCCGAGACAAACAAACAGAATGGTTTTATGTGTTGTCCATGTGTTGTCTGTCAGAATAAGAAGGATTACTCTTCCTCCAGAATCCTTCACACCCACCTGCTTCGGCACGGTTTCATGCCCAGCTATAATTGCTGGACCAAGCACGGAGAAACAGGGGTTATGATGGAAGAAAATGAAGAAGAAGATGATGATTACAACTCTTCTATGTACCCTGAATACGGTGATACTGCAACGGGGGAAGCTGAAGATCTAGATGAGCCGACTGATGATCTTGGTCGTGCCATTGCTGATGCACGGAGAGACTGCGGAACAGAAAATGAGAGGTCGAAATTCGCGCGCATGTTAGAGGATCACAACAAACCGTTGTACCCAAACTGTGAAGATGGCCTGAAAAAACTGGGTAGCACACTGGAATTGCTGCAATGGAAGGCAGAGGTCGGTTTGACCGACAAAGGTTTTGAAAAGTTGCTGAAAATAATGAAGAAGGACCTTCCAAAGCATAACGAATTGCCCGCCAGTACATACGAAGCGAACAAGATTGTCTGCCCTCTAGGATTAGATGTGCAGAAGATACATGCATGCCCTAATGACTGCATCCTCTATCGTGGTGAGGAGTACGAGAATTTGGATGCATGCCCGGTCTGCACTGCATTGCGGTACAAGATCAGACGAGATGACCCTGGTGATGTTGAGGGCGAGCGCCCGAGAAAAAGGGTTCCTGCCAAGGTTATGTGGTATGCTCCTATAATACCACGGTTGAAACGTTTGTTTCGAAACAAAGAGCATGCCAGGTTGTTGCGATGGCACAAAGAAGATCGTAAGAAAGACGCGATGTTGAGACACCCCGCTGATGGGTCACAGTGGAGAAAAATCGAGAGAGAGTTCCCGAACTTCGCAGATGACGCAAGGAACTTAAGATTTGGCCTAAGTACAGATGGCATGAATCCTTTTGGAGAGCAGAGCTGTAGTCATAGCACGTGGCCTGTGACTCTATGTATCTATAACCTTCCTCCTTGGTTGTGCATGAAGAGGAAGTTTATTATGATGCCAGTGCTCATCCAAGGCCCGAAGCAACCCGGGAATGACATTGACGTGTACCTTAGGCCTTTGGTTGAAGAACTTTTACAGTTGTGGCGCGAAGAAGGTGTACGTGTGTGGGATGAGTACAAACAGGCGGAATTTGACCTACGAGCGTTGTTGTTCGTAACTATCAATGATTGGCCAGCTCTTAGTAACCTTTCAGGACAGACAAACAAGGGATACAATGCTTGCACGCACTGTTTAGAGGAGACAGATAGTATATATTTGGAGAAGTGTAAGAAGGTTGTGTACCTGGGGCATCGTCGATTCTTCCGACCAAGCATCCCGTAAAAAAAAAAGGCAAGCATTTCCAAGGTCTGCCCGAGCCTCGGAGGAAGCCTGACCACCGTACTGGTGATGATATATTTGATATGGTCAAGGATCTAGAAGTGATCTTTGGAAAAGGTCCTGGCAGTCAATCTGTTCCGAATGACGGTACCGGACATGCGGCCATGTGGAAGAAGAAATCTATTTTTTGGGAGCTACCCTATTGGAAAGTCCTAGAGGTCCGCTCTTCAATCGACGTGATGCACGTGACGAGAATCTTTGCGTGAACCTGCTAGGCTTCCTGGGCGTGTATGGGAAGACAAAAGATACACCGGAAGCACGGGAGGACCAACAACGTATGAAAGACCCAAACAACATGCATCCACAGAACAAGATACACCGGAGCTGATCCAACACGGGTTTTTCCCATCCGGAAGCTTGCGCATCCGTCTCGCGTCGTCGTGAGCAGCAAATCGACCTTCGATCCAAGCAGCCGCAAGACATCTCTCATGATCTAACGACCGTCCCAAAAAGTGTTGGGAATGTTGTAGATCATGAGAGAGCCTTGCAGCTGCTTGGATCCGACCGAGGGGCATGGCTACCACTTCCACCACCACCACCACTCGTTGTGTGCCGTTTCGCTGCAGGGACGTCGCTATTTATAGGCGTGTGCTTCTGATCCAACGGCTCACAAGAGCTCTAAAGAAACACACCCCTGATCCAATGGCTCACAAGCGCTTGAAAGAAACACACGATCCGTGTGCTTCTTTAGTCCCGGTTGGTAACACAAACCGGTACTAAAGGCCCTGATCACTCTATATATAGGCTTGGCCTCCATTGCCATATCACATCTAAACTCATATCTACAACCTCATCACTCTTCCATTGTAACAAAATTTTGACTTAGGCGTTTTTGACTTAGGTGTTCTCGGCGACGATGTCCATGTTGGACCAGAGGGGCGATGTGCGGGACTGGGCTCCACCGGCTGGCACTGGGAGGTGCTACCTTCCGGGACGCGCAGCTTGGTGAGGAATCCGGGTGACATCGTCGACCCGGATCTTCTGTGGTGGCAGTCGCGTGGGCCACGCTCGGTGCAGAGGGAGCCGGCCTCCGAGGAGGTGGTACGTCGCCATATCAGGGAGGAGGATGAGCACGTCCGTCGCTACATGTATCTATTGGATAGGCAGTATGACAGTAGGTGGTCGTTTCTTCAGAGGGTTCCTTCTCACGTGAGCTATGACCCTGTGAGGGTTCCTTCTCTTTGGATGCGCAGCGCCGGAGGCTCAGCACCCCGTGGCTCAGGAACTTGGAATATGTCCTAGGCAGTACGACAGTTCTGTTGAAAACTTGTTCACAACAAAGAGCTATCTCCTCCTAACATTCTAGGGTTTCTGTCGAAATAACGGGTGTTATGGCCAAATACATGGCATAGTTTGTTTGAATGGGTCCATATTCCACACAAACATGCATCTTGGAAGCACGGACAATGTTGACGAAGGAAGTTTTTTTTATTGAATAAAAAAACCATTTTCCATTTTCCGAGTGTCAGAAATGGTTTTTTTTTTGTGAAGGACCTACCAGAAATATGTTGCAAAACTTGGGTGATTCATTTTTTTAATATGCTAGAACATGTTATATGCACAAATAATCAATTGTTTTCTAAGAAAAGATTTCCATCCACCTCTTTTAAAAATCACAAATTTCTGCCGATTCTGCTGGAAACGGGACAACTTTCTAGACTTAATTATAGTTTCTAGAAATATTTAATTCCATTTTAAAGAGATTGTATTTAAATTTTATAAGTTTAAAACAAAAATTATTGTTTTTTCTGATAAACAGATCGAAAGATATTGTATTTATAATTTTATAAGTTTAAAACAAAAAAACAGAACAAACTTTTGTTGGCGCCCAAATTTTAATTCTGAAAGAACCTTTCGTCCCGGTTCGTGGCTGGAACCGGGACGAAAGGGTCTTTTGGCGCGCACCTTTTCGGTGTCCAAAAAATACCCTTCCGTCCCTTTCGTCCCGGTTGGTGGCTGGAACCGGGACGGAAGGGTCTTTCGTCCCGGTTCCAGCCACCAACCGGGACGAAAGGCCTGCCATTAACCTCTCTTCTCCCCCAATCCTTCTCTCATTCTCTCATTCGCGAAATCGCCTAAGGACTTGGACGGCCAACCGCACGGACGCCGGCAGGCTGCCCAATTTTCCGGCGGCCGCCCTCCTCCTCATCGCTCTCCGTCGGCCGCCTTCCTCCTCCCCGCTCGCCGCTCCCCGCTCGCCGGCCGCCGCTCACTCGGCCGGCCCGCTTTTCCTCGGACGCGCCCCGAGCTCCTCCCCATCTCCGCCGGCTGATCCACCGCGGCGTCGCCCTCGCCTCCTCCGGCCGTCCTCAGTACTGACCTCCTGGTGAGCGGATCCTCCCCGTACCCTTTCCCTCTCCCTCTCGCCTCCGGTCGCCGTACCCATCATGCTCCGCCTACGGCCGCCGCTAGCCATGGTCGCCGAAGTAGCTCCGGTGACCATATGGTCCATTCCACCGCCACCCCGTACTCTTTTCGGCCTCCTCTAGCTCCTAGAGCCCATGCCCGTGCCCAATTTCAAGCCGATTGCACGATTTCGTGATCAAGCCGTGCCCAAGTTCATCGGTGACATCACCATGACGTCATGTGTTCATCATTTAGCAATTGTTAGCTATTTTAATAATTAGTGTTAGCAATTGTGTTAGCAATTTGTATTAATTAGTGTTAGCAATTGTTAGCTATTTTAAATAATGTTAGCTATTTTGAATAATTAAAATGTTAGCTATTTTGAAATGTTAGCAATTTGTATTAATTAGTGTTAGCAATTGTTAGCTATTTTAAATAATGTTAGCTATTTTGAATAATTAAATGTTAGCTATTTTGAAATGTTAGCAATTTGTATTAATTAGTGTTAGCAATTGTTAGCTATTTTAAATAATGTTAGCTATTTTGAATAATTAAAATGTTAGCTATTTTGAAATGTTAGCAATTGTGTTAACACTAATAATTAGTGTTAGCAATTGTGTTAGCTATTTTAATAATTAGTGTAGAATAAGAATAAGAATAGAATTAAAAATAAGAATAAGAATAAGAATGGGTTAATTTTCATTAACCACCCGGTCAATTGTCCTTGCAGAAACTATGGATCACAACAGAGACGAAAATCAGGAGAACATATTGCAAGATATTATCCGCGGTGAAGATGAGTTGGAGTTCACCTCGAGCTTTCTGAACGACTCCGGCGAGGGAGCGCAGATAGAAGCTGAGGCATCCGGTGATGATGGTGACCGGACAATTATTACTACAAACTCCGGCGCGGTATATTAACTAACCCTATATTGACTAAATCCACTATTTCATATATAGATATTATGCATTAACGATCTTTCTTCTTTTNGGAGCGCAGATAGAAGCTGAGGCATCCGGTGATGATGGTGACCGGACAATTATTACTACAAACTCCGGCGCGGTATATTAACTAACCCTATATTGACTAAATCCACTATTTGATTCATATATATATATATGCATTAATGATCTTTCTTCTTTTAGCCCTCCGGATCGAGCAAATCTTCTTCTATCCCCAAACGAGGCCCATCCAAAAGGTGTGATAAAGAAGAGAGATACAAGATCGAAGCAGTAGCTCCAGATGGCAGACCGCTGACACATTTTGTCAAGTTTGTAAGTCAGTGCGGAGTTGTTGTTAGGGACAACGTCCCGATCACCACTCAAGAATGGAATGAGCCGAAGGCGACAGAACGCTCGTCTCTCACTTTTGTTGACGATAGAGTGAAAGACAATCTTTGGACGACGCTAATGGCTAATTTCACGCTTCCTCGTCAAGACGACGACGCTCATCCGTTAGAGGAGGAGGATCCAAATTACGTGGATCCCATAGAGAAAAAGGTCAAGGAGTGGGCACTGAAGAAGATGGCCGAACAATTTGCAAACTGGAAGAAAAGATTGCACAAGGACTTTGTCCTTCAAAAAAAGACTCCGGAGTTCACTGGAGCGTATGAAAAGCTAAGGGATCAGTGGGAGGAATTTGTCAAGTACAAGAAATCTGACGAGGCTAAGAAAAGGTCAGCAACTAATAAGAAAAATGCTTCCAAGAAGGAATATCACCATAGCATGGGGTCAGGTGGCTACAGGGCTATCAAGCCTAAGGTGGAGAGACTTGAGAACGCCCTGCTTGAACAAGGGATAATTCCTGAGACGCTGCGGTGGGCTGATCGGGCAAAACTTTGGTTCTTCGGGCATGGGGGAACGTTGCACCCAGAAACAGGGAAGTGCATCTTTACAAAAGCACAACTTGCAACCCCTCTCGCTGAACTTCAGAAGATAATGAAGGAGGTAGAAGCCGGGGAGTTCGTTCCAAACAGAGAGAAGGACGAGCTGTCACGGGCCCTCGGGAATCCAGAACACAAAGGTCGGACACGAGGCACAGAAGGCTCCGTACCGTGGAAGTATGGATTTCCAGATGACGCTGACAGTTATAGAAGCCGAGGGAGGAAGAAGGCAGAGGAGGCAGATCGGCTGAAGCAGATTGAAGATAGATTAACTAGGCAGCAGCAGATCCTTGATTCACTTACCACCCGGGAAGCTCAGCGGCACGAAGATCCTTCTCAGCAAGATAGCGGCCCACCATCTCAGCGGAAAAGCAGCGTGGCTTCCACGGAGCTCTTTCGGCCAGATATCTCGGCTCGTCGCTACCCCGTGGATGATATCACGGAGAGGGAAAATTGTGAGCTACATGCTCCATTGATGAACATAACCGTGAAGGTGGCGGTCGGCGTAGTCTTAGCTGCTGTAACTAATGGTACTTACCATTCGCGGCCGATTCCAGATGGATATTCTGTTGTCTTAGTGGATGAAGTCATGAAAGGATACGAGGATCTGCAGCTTGACTACCCTACGGGTGAAGGCGAGACTGCACTGAGGATGGTAGAAAAACTACTGTTCTATGGCGGAAGGAACACATTGTGCTTCCAAATTGGAAGCCAAGGTCACCGTCTCCGCCGCGTCAGCCGTCTCCGCCACCTCAGCCGTCTCCGCCGCGTCAGCCGTCTCCGCCGCGTCAGCCGTCTCCGCCACCCCAGCCGTCTCCGCCGCGACAGCCATCTCCTCCGCAGCGTCAGCCATCTCCTCCGCCGCGTCAGCCGTCTCCACCGCCTCAGCCGTCTCCGCCGTGTCAGGCATCTCCTCCGCAGCCTCAGCCGTCACAGGCTCATAGTCGTGTTCAAAAGCGGAAGAGCACCGCCTGCGCCGCCTCTGCCTCGGGTTCTAGTGGTACAAGTCATCAGAAGAAAGCGAAACCCGCCAAGCCTATCGAGAAATTACCTTACGAAATGACCAAAGAAGAGCTAGAAGTGTGGGTTAAAGAGGATGTCACGCCAGTTAGCACCGAAGCGGTCACAAAAGGTCCCACTAGATCCGGTCTTAGTTGAGAGAACACTGAGAAACCTGACGCGACCAACGGCTGAGCAGAGATTTTACCGGACTACGACCGAACAATTATAAAGGCACGTGAGCTCCGTGCCGCCCCATGTTCTGAGGGCACGCAATATCCGAAGCCGAAGGACCGTCCATACGGTCCAAGGAGTTCCTCAGCCGGACAATACAGGAGAAGCAATCGTGCGCCCCGCTGAGGGTGTGTTCCGATGTCCCTCGGCCTAAACAATTAACTAAAAACAAATCAAAAAAAAGCCGCCGATGAGCTTGGTGTGACCATGGCGGAATACTTGGGCTCGCTAATAGAGTATCCCATTGCTGAGGTGATCACAGACAAGTACAAATACAAGCACGGGGAGCCTTGTCAAACCAGAGAAGGTCCCGAACCTTCCAACAAAAATGCGAAGATTGAATGCGTGGTACATGGAAGCAGCAAAGGAAGGGAAAAATTGGATCAACCTGGAGGTTAAAGAAGAGCATTACGGTCGTGGAACTGCCCAGGTCAGGTTGAATTTGAAGAACTGTTTCAGTTATTCCAACAAGATGCCATCGACAATCTATCGTCAGTGCCTATTGTCTGTAAGTATTTTTTTCTGTAACTAAGTCTCTAACTCAGGCTCGTTAAACATATTTGTAATTATCCTCACTCTATTATGCAGATTGAAGATTCGAGAATGCAGATTAATCTGGAATCTATGACATTGGTTCGTTGACCCACATGTCATTCATCAGTACAATCTTATACATAAAGAAAAGGAAACGGAGGACCTCTTGGTACTTGCGTTAAGGAAGCAAGAAACTAAAAACACAAATACTATTTCCTTACAACTTTGGGTGAGTGTTAGTGTCTATACACCTTCTATACTCCATGTTAATTAAGTGTAATTGACGAGTAATTCGTGCGCAGGTTCCACTATCTGTTATTTATCATTATTCCTAACAAAGGAATAGTACTAGTCATGGACCACTACGTGATCAACCAGAGAACTGGGAGGACATGAAGGGAATGATCCAGAGGTAATTTCAATCATTATGGCACTATATCGGCAACTTTCGTTCATTCCCTGGTATGTAGTAATTAATAAGTCATTTATTCTTTTTCATTGACTTCCAGGGTTTGGAAACGGTTCACCAACAGGGCTCCGGGTGAATGGACAGATGAGCTTGAATTTAAAGACATGGCGGGGTAAGTAGTTCTAGCTAGACCCGGGCATCTATTTGATTGAAGTTTAATAATATTATCATGCTTGATTATTATTTTGATTGAACTTTGTTCTTATAAAGTGCCCGAGACAGGGATCCGGAAATCACTTATGTGGATTGTATGTCTGCGAGTTCATTCGCCAGAGGTGTTATCAGAGGAGCAGACTCTTAGAACATCTTGAAGTAAGTAAACAATATTCACAATACTATTTTATTACAATCAATTGTGTTGAGATTCTCTCATATATATATCGAAATTGACCCCTTCCATAAATTATATAGATCGAAGGAATGCGGGACATGCTCCTACCACAAGACCGCTTGCGAGCAATTCAAGAGGAGCTGCGGCATTCTTCTTAGATCAAGTCATAGATAAAAATGGAGAATTTTATTCACCGGGCAACTAGGGTTTGTGTATGTTAATAGGGTTGGACAACTTATATGATACTATATGTAAAGATTCGACAACTTATGGCGATGTTTGTGTAATTCCTTCTTTAGTTGTTTTGTATATACATAGTATCGTCGAATTGGATCCTAAAAGAAAAACAATAATGAAAAAATAAACGAAAAACAGTAAAACAAACAAACAATATAAAGAAAAACAGCAAAACAAAAAAAAACTGAATAAACCTTTAGTCCCGGTTCGTGGCTAGAACGGGACTAAAGGTCCTCTGACAGGCGCGGCACTGCGCGCTGCCACGTCTTGACCCTTTGGTCCCGGTTCGTAACAGAACCGGGACTAAAGGTCGGGGCTTTAGTCCCGATTGCGCTGTCCCGGTTGCGCAACCGGGACTAAAGGGGCTGGGGAACCGGGACAAAAGCCCCGTTTTCCACCAGTGGGGGTTCATATCTCAAAAGGACAAGTCAAGCGAGAAGAAGGAAGAGAGGGAACAGAGGAAGCGCCGGTAGAGAGAGAGAAAGGAGAACACGAAGAACTACTTCGAAATACAAAAGAAGAAGCTCGAGATGGATGAGACCAATGCCCGGTCTAGGGCCAAGAAAGAGGAGCACGTGATGCTCGCCGAGGAGGCCTAGATCATGACGACCGACTTGAGCACCTGGCCCCGAAGAAAAGAGCTTAGTTTGAGAAGAAGCAAAAATGGTTTATGGAACGAGATGATTGAGATCCTCTAAATTGTGTGTTGTCTAAATGGGACCTCGTATTTTGGTACAATGTTGAATGTCTGCATGGAATTATTTATTTTGCTACTATGAAATTGCATTGCCTAGATATATATGTACGTTTGTTCTGATAAAAATAGATAATGAGCAAAAAAAAATGGTCAGGGGCGGACCAAATGGCTCCCCCATTGGGAGCAATGGACAGGGAAGACCGGATATGGGCCGGAGCATGCATGTTTGGCGATCCAAACGGACGAAATCAGGACACAATTCGTGTGCGTTTGGGTCAATGCGTTGGAGATTCCCTTAGTGGGCACTACGAAAATTAAGCATTTGATGTTCTCGAATAAAAAAGGTTCAACCATGAAGTTTGTCACGTAATTACATCCGAATGCCTCCCAAAAAAAGTTTCAAGGATGGTGGCGGTCAGGTAACAGGTAATGTTTGGGTACTAATGAAAAAGACTGCTGGGGTATTATGCTGCTGTTCACCATGTATATAATTTTTTTTATCTCTGCGAATAATACAGGCCACACATTTGTAACTGGATCCAGATATATTATTTATACAAGTCCTTCTGGGAGCGACGGCAGAACATGGGTATAATGTTCTCGCCTTTTATATCAAGTAGGCAATATTAGCAATGAAAAAAATAGCGCGCTACAGAAATATAGCGCCGGCCTAAAAATATGCTGTTAGCGTGCTATATCGCGTTATAGCGTGCTATTTTCGTTATAGCGTACACGATTTTTTATAGCGAGACAATTCTCAAAACGCTATATCGTGCTAATAGTGGCGATATAGCGCGCTATTTTTTTCATTGAATATTAGCAATGTTGTGGACCAAAGTGTTAATGGAGATGACTCGCGCAAGTCTTTTCATGTGTTCTGAAGAAGAATGGAAGTGATAACAGATTTTGTTTCAGCATCCTGGCTAAAGCTATCTAGACCTCGCTTGCCTGCCCGGTTCTTTACTCCGTCCATTTATTGGCATTTATACCTGCATAGCCTGTCAGTACAGTGGCTGAAACCAACGCCGTGCTCACCCTCCTCCTGGGTTAGAGGTGTTACCTGGGAAGATTTCTCGTCACGACATGACAACAGCAAATAGGTGGCGATCATGGTGACGACGAGCTTGACGAACCACGACAGTCCTGTGAAAGTCTGGCCTCTTCTTTTCTCCCGTGCGCTAGGGCCTAGCAGTCACTGGAGCGGTACTAATTTAGGCCAGCCTCTACTATACTGTATGTACATGAGTTGAAGACCGAACTAAGACCCCTCGATTTTGAGGACCCAGACAGCCGACCCTCTGGCCCTCCTCTAGGGTCGGGCCTAGTTCAAGAACTCCTGATGTCTCCTAGGCCTATCATACCGACCTATTATAATTTCTCTGTACATAGGTGAACCATGTCACTTGCCATGATCTGTCTCTCTACTTGCTTGAAACTTTTATAATTTCTTACATCGACAAAGATCTTAGCATTATCTGAATTGTGATAGCTATTATATATCACTGCTCAACAATGTATACCGTGTAGTTAATTGGTCAACTACTACAACATGGATCGTAAATTGAGCATTCAAGATGGAACCAACTAGGGCATTCGATCAATTATAAAAATCGAAATATTCGATATCCCCTTAAGAATTGTGTTTATGTCGAAATATTTTGTTTGATACTCCCTCTACCCCATATTAATTCTTGCACGAATATATGATCCTGACATACTTTAATGTTGGGTACATCCGTTTCTGGGACAATTAATATAGGACAGAGAGTATTTGATTCCTCGCACCCTCATTCAAATAAACTACAATAGCATCGGGTCATTAATTATGAAATATTCTGGTTGTTTGGTGTGATGAAAGTATGAAGTTAACGAAAAACAGGTTCTTCCAACAGGTACTAATATGTGTGATTAATCGCTTTTCAGTTCATGAAATCTGACCAGTGTGTTATGATGAATCGGAAGCCCTATTTCATAAATCCAACAGCCAATTAGTTTCCAGTTCAGATTTTAAAATTCAGATTACTATATTCCAAATGAAGCTCCTGTATATGGTTAGTTACAACTCTCCGTACTGACAATCTGCTAACAACACCAGACTTGACAAGGCGAATCACAGGAAAATAGATAATAACTAATTCGTGGTTGCATCACGTACAAGATCGACCGTACACGTGCTACACCTTGCCACTGCACCTCCTCTACCTATTTATGTTTATTTCGCCGTAGTCAGTAGTCAGTACCGTCAGTTGACTCAGTTTGAGCACCGCCAGTTCACTTGCATGTTACTTCCCCCTAACCCTAGCCGCCGGCCTCCCCATCTCCCCTCCCACGCCGCCAGATCCCAGCCGGGCAAAGTCTGTGC
This sequence comes from Puccinellia tenuiflora, assembly GCA_012064385.1. Classification (NCBI taxonomy): domain Eukaryota; kingdom Viridiplantae; phylum Streptophyta; class Magnoliopsida; order Poales; family Poaceae; genus Puccinellia; species Puccinellia tenuiflora. The sequence continues at coordinate 149,840 of QRDG01000103.1, read as the reverse complement.
GGGAGGATGATGGTGGCGGCGGGGCGTCCCTCCGCTGCGGCTCGGAGGCGTGGCTGCGTCGGTGGATCTTGAGCGGGCAACTCGGGACGACGTGTGCGGGGCCGTGACGTCGGTCACGCAGCGATGTGGCCTCCTCCACCTTTGACTGTCTTCATCGTCGGTATAAAGGGATCTGGCCACCGGTGGTGCTGCCTCTCGGCGGCTTCCCGGCTGCGGATCGCTTGGCTCGTTGGGTGCGGTAGATCAGGGTGAGGAGGAGACGGTGGTCCAGCGAATGAAGCAGGTAAGGATGCCACCATTGACGACGGCGCCCGTGGGTGTCGTATTCCTCATTGGAGGCGATGGTGGGAGGCTCTCGCTCCATTTTTTTTTGAGGGGGGGGGGGGGGGGGGTCACCATTGACGGTCGTGCCCGTGGGTGTCGCAGCCCTCATTCGAGGCGTTATGCGGGCTTCCTAGATCGGATGATGGCGACATCTGCGTCGTCACCCCCGTGGGGGCATCATCTTTGGAGACATTATGAGCTGGACGGACGTGTGGACGGCTTGGTGGCTGGGCGTCGGTCTCCGCGGGTTTCTCGCGTGGAGAGTAAGGTGGAGCGGCGTGTCATCTACCATCTACAACGACGAGTCTCAGCGGCATGGTGCAGCGTGGTCTCGGCGGCCGTAGTTGCGACAAGGGACGCGCAAAGGGCGGTGACGCTGCCTGGCGTCGTGACAGCGTCGACGGCAGGCCTAGCTAGGTCAATGCGTTGATACACGTTAGGCAGATGGTTTGGCGGAAGATAGTGGTGGCGGATTATCGAGCGGGTGCTGCGGTGACCCCGCACACCACTGCATATTGTAGTGTACAAGTCGTTGACATAACATCCACAAAAGGACTTATCCGTAAATATTACATCCCTCAGAGTAGTACAACAGAAACATTGCGGGTCCACTTTATTACACACTGCTAAAGATTACAAGCCAGAAATGTATAAAAGCTTCATCGTCTTCCTCCGACATGGGAGGAATTTCAACTATAGTACGGTTGACTGAGGTCAACTTATTAACGATAGAAAGAAGTAAACTAAGAACCATCGGGCTCAATAACCTAAGTAGTACTACTCTAGTATTGTTCGGCCTTGCCCCTAAGATAGGAGACTAAGTCTCGGGCTCATCATCATCGCCTCCATAAGCAATCAGGTAGTCGATGCCTTCCACTCCTCCGGATAGATCAGGTTCCTCGTAGTACACCTCGTCATCGTGGTAAGCTCCATAGCTCTCCTTGATTGCCTCCTCAAAGTCTAAGCATGGGGTCAAAAAGGAAAGGGTGAGCAACAGCGTTACTCAGCAAGTTCTGAATATATATATAGATAGGGTGTTTCATGCACTAGCTACTGCCAAAACCTCGGTTCTTTGGCATAGATGCAAGTTTTTGTAAACATTTCTTCAAAGGATAGATTTTATTCTGAAAACTATGTCCACAGTCTCCACCGGTCTTGTGAATCCAAATGGGACTCCATTCCGGCCTCGATCTCGTAGTTCCATTCCGGGAACACGGTTGTGATATCACAAATTTGTTGTTTGACTCTGCAGAGTTGCATCACTTTACCCAACAGTTGCCTGGCCTTATATATGCTCTCTTTACACTCCATGAGTGTTATAGCCAAGACTCAGGACATCCAGCCATGTGGAGCTTCTCCCAAATCAACACACATCCGCCCATTTATGATGCGGTAGGGGAATCATGTTCCACACATACCCATCACCCCTCCCAAGCTTCCCCACCAATTACCCCGTCGGGCAGGAAGAGCACGCGCTTCCACGCTGTTGGCCGCCGCAACGACCCAACCCGGTGTAGGCCTGCCGAGGATATGCGGATGAGAAAAGAAGCCTCTGACTGACCCCGCCCATACAAAGTCCGTTGGTTGATGCTTTTACTACGACGAAAGGATCACTGGAACAGGGGTTATTAGTTCCTAAGGATATATACCTTCCCATACGATGGAACATCGTACCTATTCATCTTACCATTGTTCCACCGCCAACCAATAGTATATACCACATCATTCGAAAATACTTTTTCTTTTTTAATGCAACTGAAAGGAACATATATGTAACTTTGCAAGTACTTTGATAAAAATACATCAAATGGTATGCAAGAATGAACTTGCCTTGAGACTGACAAGTAGTGCAGTCTAAAGCTTCCGGCGATTCGTGAACCTCGTGTTCTGAAAATCAACATCATTGTCTTTATAAGACAATGTTTGAAAATCCAATTCATGCTATTATGCATAGATGAAATGATTTTTGGAGGTTTTAGAAAATCCCCCCCCCCCCTTCATATTTTAAGATGATTTTCCTTTTTTGTGTGTTTTACCTAGGATGAGTTACGGAACAGTTATTTACAAAATGGTAATTTATTTTACTTTTAGAAAGATAATTCAATTCATTTCCACTGAAGGATCCTTGAATATTTTAAAAACAATTCAAATCATGTCCACTTAAGGATCTTTGAATATTTTGGAAAATAATTCAAATCATTTCCACTTAAGGATCTTTGAATATTTTGGAAAATAATTCAAATCATTTCCACTTAAGGATCTTTGAATTTTTCACTCAAGAAATATTTTCCAATAAATCAAGTAAAAATCATTTTTGAAATCCTTGCAAAATTTTGAGTTAAAAACCTATTTTTATTTGATTTTTAGGATTCTTATTTTGGGATTAAAATTTGAATCATAACTTGACTTTGATTTGAATTCATCAATTTCTTATAATTGCACTTAGGTCCTCGGGTACTTGGTTGAACCAAGTCAACCCGGACCGGTTTGGTCAGACCGAACCACTCTCCTCTCTCCCTCTCTTCTCTTACTCACTCCCGTGGTCGATGCGATCCCCTTTTCGCCTTCGTCGTCGCCGGCCGATTCCGGCGTGCTCCGGCCATCTCCGCCATCGTGCTAGGGTGCAATCGAAAGCTCTTTCGACGCTCTTCCTTCGCCTCCCCTTTGATCTGCTTTTCTCCCTCTGGTGTGTTCGTGCGCAACCCAACCCTAGGGTTAGGGTTTCGGTGACGGCGCCGCTCCGTCGTGCTTCTCCTTCTCTGAGCTGCTTCGCCATGACTAGGTGCATAGCTCCGCTCTCTGACTCCACCTAGCTGTTCCCCTCCTTCTCCACCGACGCGTTCATGCTGGACCTTTCCCCTGGTGAGGGTTTCGGTTGCAGCGCGATTTGTCGTGCTCTCGATTCCCGCTCTGTTCTGCCGCCGGTGTGGAGCTCGCCTCCGTGCCACGGTGGTGCTGCTGTGGTGCGGCTTCTCCCTTGGTCCTCCGTCATGACCACACGGGCACTGCCCCGTCGTCATGCCGTTACGGCCCCCCCCTCCTCTCTGCTATCTTCTTCTCCTAAATTCTTCTCTGGATTAGCTCAACTGCTATGCTGCTCAACTTCTTCTTGCTGGTACTTAGCAAAAATTCACACTGGTACACTGGATAGACTTTGTTGCTGATGATTTACTTTGTCCTAGATGTTTTAGTGCTTGATTCAGTAGTGTGCAGTGAAGAGTATATTTAGAGGAATTTCTTTAGTTGACAGAGATAAGATTTGGGTGAGAAGAATAGGGTTTTGGAATCTGATATCATGCTGTAGCTGTGTTCTGTGCTCTGTGCAAGTGTGGAATTATTTCTGTGGCTAAAAGAAAATAGCTATGCATGCTGTGATGCCTCCACTGGAGTTACACAGAAGCTGGCTAGAAAATTAGCTTGGAAATTTCCTTTCTATGCTTTCCTGTGCTTCTTCTAGTGAACAGATGTGCTAAGCTACTGGCTTGTGTGTAATTTATAAAGAACAGGTGCTGCACTTCCCTCTCATCTATCCTTAGCATAGTCCATGTTAAACATGGTTCTGATAAGAACAGATACTCCTCACTTCCTCTCTTCCCTTCCATGCATGCAAACATGCTTAGCTTGGCTCTGTCATTGTCAGAGCTAGCTGATTCTCTCCTTCTCTGCCTAGAGCACTCAAAGGATCAACCTGCTGTTGATGAGTAGCTTGGTCTTCTGGCTAAACTGACAACCTGCGTCTTGTGGTTAGCCTGCTCCTCCTAGCTGCTTCAAATTTCCTAGAGTGTATAATTCTAGCTGCAAGGTATGTTGTGGCTAATGTTCTTGATGATGAACATCTTCAGAAATGTGTGTGATGTGCTTGGTTGTGTTGTACCTTGTGGATTCGGCTGGCTGCCCTACTTATAGGGTTTTTGGGTGAATCTGGTGGTGACACCAGGATAAATGCATGTGTTGTGTAAGCTGCTTACAGTGGCCCTCCCCTACCTCGAGCTGCCACTCTTCTGTTAAACTAAGGAGGTTCTTATCCTCTAGAGATTGAATTTCTGTGCCTGGGCATTGTTTACTCCATTCTGGCTAACTTTTCCACCTCTTTGATCCTATCCTTGCTCTGGCCGGCTGCTGTTGTTCAATCTGGTTATGAGATGCCTCAAATCCATCTATGGATGAACTTGAGCTAAAATTTCAGTGCAGGGACGTATCCCTCCACCTCACTTGTTCTTATCTTGACTGTGCCGACTTGCTCCTTAGCTCTGAAGTAACCTTGATGGATTTTGGGTGGCTTTACAATTAGGCTGGAATTATAATTGGGTTGTGAATGGATTTGACTGTGGGCTTTTAGGAAATTGGGTCCATTTATCAATTAATGGTAAATGTGACACCACAACATTAATAAGGTTGGCTTAGAAATTATATTTGGCAGAGATGAATTATTCTGTCCCATTGTTGCCTTTGGAAAAATTGGAGTTGATCATGTTTTTATCCAGCTAGTCCCTCCAGGTTGCCTAAGTTGAAATGCTGGTTTTGCCTTTGCCCCTTTTTACATGCTTAAATGCATGCTGAGCATGATCATGTTGCCTCTGGTTGGATATTTGATTTGGTTCTGCTTTTTAAATTCAAATGCCAACTCCAATTCATGGAGTTTGGCAATCTGCCAAATATTAAAGCAAATAGCCAGTACCAAAGTACTTGGCTACATTACTAATATTAACAATTTCTTCTCTTTGTGAATTGTGTCTGATTTTGCAGGTTGAAGGTTTCAGAAGATTGCTACAGGATTTAGTGTTTAGGAAATTTTCTTTTTAACTTTCTGTAATAAAGTTGTATATGGACCTGATAAAGTATATTGTATATTATAATTTATTTGTATCAGAATTGTGTATTAAAATTTATTTGTATCAGAATTGTGTATTAAAATTTATTTGTATCAGAATTGTGTATTATAATTTATTGGATGTTGGAGAATAATTTTAATTTGTATGAAGAATTGTTTCTGGAGATGTGATGGTGATAATATTTTCCATATTTTTGAAGGTTTAAATTTTTTGAATTGCATAGAAAAAGATATGATGAGAAGTCTTTGAATGCTAAGGTATATTATGTTTGTTAAATAAAATTTGAATTCAAGAATTGAATCAAGGCTTGAGAAGGTGAATAAGATTGAATTATACAAGTGTTGATGTCCATTTTATTAAATTTTGAATTTTACCTTTGCAAATTTTAGTAGGGGTAATAACCCAACCTCTAATTTGCAAACTAGGGTTTTAAAATAGATGACTAAGGTTATAACGACTAGTCTCGACTACTGGTCAGTGATATGTTTCCAAATCATCGACGTTGGTCAGAGTTCGTCCTCTTAGTCCTTTTTGCAAAAAGCGCGAAAATTATTCGGACTTTTCAAATATGCATGAATGCAAAGATGCAAACTTTTTATTTCTACCCTTTCGAAACCTATAACTGCGGGGTATTACAGGTGCAGTGGTGTCCGCTGAGAGTTTGCTGGTCCGGTTTGTGCTCCTGACCTGCCGTCGGACGGCTTGGTTGAGGCCTCCGGTTTAGATTATGTGCGTTGGTGTGAGGTTTGGACAGACGGCCCCGATCGTGTCCACCCCCTTCATCAAGTTGGTAGGACTAACGACGGATGTTGTCAGAAAGGTGGCTTGAGACTTATTGATGTATTACTTTATAAGCCTTTGTTGAATAATTAATAAAAAAAGATTGTGTGCGTCGTTTTCGATGCAAAGGGCGAGGTACAACCTTCATTTCAATATATTTTTTACTTTAGTTATCAACCTGCAAGTCGATCAGGCAGGTTCTCATAGCTGGAGCTGTCAACGGTCGTTGCAGATGGATTGTAGTGGTTCTTGATTTGTTGAACCTACAAGATAGGCAGATATAGTAATGTTACGGCTAGGGCTTAGACATCATTATCTGAAATGAAATTCTACGACTTGGTGCACATCAGAATTATTCCAAGAGGCAGTTAAAATGGTAAAGGGGATATAAAGCTAGCTTACCATTAAGAACTGCACTAGTACAGTGCAGTTCTTAATGGATTGTGGTGGAAATAAACTATTGTGGGGAGAAACTGTATGGTATACTTCTTTTGCATAAGTAGATTCTGCCCACCCCACATTTTCTGAAAAATATTAAAATGCTGACAATGTGGTCCCACTTGGCAGTGGCACAGAGACGCACATAGGCAGGGGAAGGGGATGCGGACGAGCTCGAGCCGGCGTCGAGGAAGAGGAGGAGAAGGGCAGCGGGCCGGCACGGTCCGGGCGGGGACGAGCTTGAGCCGGGGGATGCGCTGCTCCGCATGCTCGACGCATCAGCCCAGTCGGCGCTGCGGGACCGTGCGGCGGCGGCCACGGCCACGGCAGGGATGAGCTCGAAGGCGGATCTGCTCGGGGACAAGCAGCGGCGGGGTGGGTGAGCTTGGGGGCGAGGGAATGGAAGTGGTGGGCGAGCTCGGGGGCGAGAGATGGGCGGGGTGGGCGTGCGGTAGCGGGGACAGGCAAGCGGCGGTGGGGAGGGCGTGTGGCGGCGGGGATGGGCAAGCGGTAGGGAAGGGCGTGCGGCGGCGGGGATGGCCGGGGCGGATCTGCTCAGGGGCGGCGACGACGTGCTTGGGCGAGCTCGGGGCTATGGGGATGGCGTGCGGCGGTGGGGATGGCGTGCGGTGCGGACGATGGGGTCGGGAACGATTCCTTTTTCTTTTTTCCTTAACTGACCGGTTCGGTCTGAGGAGAGGGGAAGCTCGGGAAACTGCTCCGGAGGAGTTTCTCGGTTCCTTCACGTTTTGAGTTTTGCGGTGGGGAGAATCTGCTCACAATCTAGACACTTCTTTTAAGTTTCTTTGGTTTGGAACCCAGAAACTCTCCAGAAACTTAAAAGAAGTCTCCCTAATACTGCAATGGCAAGTTGAGTCTAACTATGGTTTGAGATTGTCGGATCCATATGAATGAATCGACAATGAACTGACTGGCGATGCTTGAATAATCCGTCTATATATATCACCTTAGGGCATATCTTGCCGATCTATTATAATTTAGGTGCTCCGACGTCTCTTTATCCTTTAACTACTTATGTATTTGGTTTTCTAAAGAGAAGCGTTTCCTGGTCGTACTAAACTTAACTCCCTAAAAAAATTGTTATCAATTTTTTCTAGTTTTTCTTTAACAACTACATTTCAATTAGATATTTGCATACATATTAAATCCAAACATAATAGATGAGGTTCAAACAATTCACAAATATTTAAAATTTAAAGTTTACAAACAAAATTATTTAAGCTCAAACACACGAAAGGGTTCAAATGAGCTAAAGAGCAAATACGAAGTGATGTGGATTAGCCAGTAATGCTCAACAAGATCATTTTGAAGCTGTGTATGAATCTCCCGGTTCTCGTTGCTTTGGACGTAGTCGCCAACGGCATCGGCCGAACACGCATAGGCAGGCACTCGAACTGCCGCGTCACACTTCATAATTGGGCTCGCACTGATCTTACCAGACGCATGCAACCCTCCTTAGTTTAAACCAATCATCATGCTTCTCCACGGCTTTGGCAATGGTGAGAAAGAGGCTTGTATGCATCCGAAATATGCGACGAAAATACTTCTCCGCATAGGTTAGATTGGGATTGAATTACTCTTTCGTAAGTTTGGCATGTCGTTCCACTCTATCTCGATTGATGTATATACGGCCGAACTCTGATCCTAGCCTCGACCGCCAAAAATCCTCCTTCACTATCACTGCAGTGGTCATTTCGAAGTTATCATTGTCTTCTCCCTCCTCAACGGTGAAGAGTAGTCGAAGATCATCTCCCTCAACCCTTTCATGTACAAAATAAACTCACATAGTGATTTCATTGAGCACTTGAAGTGTGGTGGAGGTGAGAATCTTGGCAGGCGGTGTTGGACCCATACTGAAGCTTTGAGAGTGCATCGCGGCTGAGAAACAACTGGCAGTTGACGGAGGAGCTGGGAGGATCCGATACCTTGGCTGCCGGTGACGCCCCCAACTCACCGCCGCTGAATAAATGTGGCCGGAAGGTCGCCGACCTTCCCTTGATTCTGGCGCCACAAATCTCCGCGGTGGGCCTTCTATGTCTTCTCCTTCCTCCGGCGGTCGCGTTTTTCTCAAACCTAGCTTCTTGTATTCCGACGGAGACATTCCGGCGACAATGGACGCAGCGGATGGATATATTCCGTCATGTTGTGTTTTGTGTCAAATATTGTGTACGTATTGGGTTACGTTTGGATTTCGAGTTGTATTAGGTGTGGATAGGTACGAGTAGTATTGGAGTTGAACTCTTATACCCTGAGCCTCCTATATAATGAGGGGGCACCACACGTTGTAACTTATGATGACTTGATAGCAGCATGCGCGCAAGGGGAGCCGGCGGCTTGTGTCGGCAACCAAGGCGGCCGGTGCAGCGGTATCAATGGGGATGAGCGCCCGTAGTCATGCCCCGCAGAGTAGGCAAATCATGGCCGAACTGCGTTAACAAATCTCGGTGTCGTCATCGTGCTGTGATTGCTTGGTCCTCGGTAGATCGACAAGTGCGCCTACGATCGTAACAAGTGGTATCAGATCAAGGTTGAAGGCCGTGGATTGTTGATCTAGAGGATGGAGAAACTTGACGTTGTGATCGGGAGTTGTCCGCACGGTCATCGCGACGTATGGTGAGAACCAGATCGGTAAGTGTCGGGAATCGAAGAAGCAATCGGGAAAGCACATCAAGCTGATCGGATCGATCCCAGCAAGTAGTCTTCAGTGAGATTGATCGCACGTCATTGGACGAGATTGGATCGATTCGGTCGTCGAGGATAAGTGCAGATCGGGCGAAGCCGTACGCGCGCGTGTACGTGGTATAGGCGGTTTGCTCGCGTGGCAGCCGTAGGCGGACTAGGTGCCAGTGCAACCAGAAGATGCGCTGGAATTGCGATCCAGGCGAGGCAGGCCAACGGGCTGGCTGCTACAGTAGTAGGCAGCGGCAGCTGCTGGCCGAAGGCCAGGCAAGGGCGTGAGGTCCAGCAGACATGTGCGTACGGTGGATGCCAGATCGATCAGAAGCTTTTACGTGATGAGGTTTGTTACAGAAAAAAGGTCTACGTACACAAAAGCTAGTAGCTTACTACCAAACGGTGACAAGCAAAGAAAAGAAGAAAAAAAAAAAGGTGTGCAAAACGAATCCAAGGGGAGTCACAGCTTGCACGGAAGATTTTTTTGGGTCTGAAGTTTGACGAGAGGGCTTGAAGATTGTGTGACGTGGATGTCGATGCACCTATAAGGCCTGGAGTGCGTCGTGATGGATCATGCATATACAAGGCGTCAGTTAGTGCAGCGTCAATGTGACGGATGAGCTAGGCGCAAGGTTGAGCATGGTTGCAGACGGATACATTCGGCTGGGTTGGACTGGACAGTCTGACAGATCAACAGTGATGTCGGTCGGGACAGAAGACGGTGAAGACCGGCGACGATGACGTAGGAGCGTGAGGGCTGATGGTGTCCAAATTCTGTGGCGTGGCTACACGTGATGCATGTCTGAGGGATGTGTGTTTTGACATGGCGATGGCACGGGGTTGATTCAAGATGACGCGTGCATGAGAGCTTGAAGTCAACGGGGTGCAGATGGACTGATCATCCATAGAGTCATGTTGAAGGTGGAGCTGGAATCTGGCAGAAGATTTCAGTCGGCTGATGGAGGGGCTACGGCGTAAGCTAGTGGAGAGTCGAAGCCTATTTCAGCGGGAAGGCGAGAAGCACGTGGTTCGAACTGGAGCTCAGGTTTCGGAGAGATGCGTGGAACTCGGCATCGGTCGGGGATGACTGGTGTGGGTTGGCGACCCGGCAGATCTTGACCAAGATTGCGTATGCTCGGCACGGTAATAGTGGCGAGGTGTGAGGTAAGCACAGGACACAACGACAGAGCAGGGCACAGGCGGTCAGACATGTGGTCAGATAGGTGTGTAGGGGTGCTGAAGCAGTGTTGGCGAGTATCAGGTTTAAGTTGGTGACTGGGTCTATGGAGATTGACGCATCAGATGATAGACAGGAATCAACCATGGGAAATCTGAGAAAGTGTTGGAAAGTCTGAAATGTCGGAAGCTTGAGGGTACATGGCCGTATATTCTGTGATGTTCAGCGCACATGGCAAAGTGCGGGTATCTAGATACAGGAGGGACGGAGTGCTATAGCTGTGGGACATGTAGAAGACTATCTAGGAAAAGATGAGTTGACTGTGAATTTGATTCAAGGTGACTAAAAGTCGACGGTGAAATTCCTTCAAGTTGAAAGCATTTTTACGCAGACCACTGGTCGGTGTGTGATGGTGTTGAACGGGAAGAAGGGACTACAGTTGCAGGTGGAGTCACATGGAGTCTGGGAGTAGCAGCGAAGCTCATGGAAGACAACCAAGTCCGGAGTACATGGAGGTTTGACGCATTGACGAACTCAAGGTGGCGGACAATATTCGTCAAGGTGGAGTTTGTTGTGTTTTGTGTCAAATATTGTGTATGTGTTGGGTTACGTTTGGACTTCGAGTTATATTAAATGTGGATAGGTACGAGTAGTGTTGGAGTCGAACTCTTATACCCTGGGCCTCCTATATAATGGGGGGCACCACACGTTGTAACTTCTGACGACTTGACAGCAGCATGCGCGAAAGGGAAGCCGGCGGCTTGTGTCGGCAACCAAGGCGGCCGGTGCAGCGGTATTAATGGGGAGGAGCGCCCGTAGTCATGCCCCGCAGGGTAGGCAAATCATGGCCGAACTGCGTTAACAAATCTCGGTGTCGTCATCGTACTGTGATTGCTTGGTCCTCGGTAGATCGACAAGTGCGGCTACTATCGTAACACGTCAGGATTTGTTTTACATGTTTTCAGGCATTGTAAAGCTACGCACATCTACAAAGCGGGTGTGATGATTTTTGTCACACTAGTTTCTAGATTGTAGTCCTAAGGTTACCAGATTTGTATCGAACAGTTAACATGATAATGTACATGATTATCTAATAATGTCTAATGTATCCAATACGTAAGAAATACTTGGTATTATTGCACACAATATTTTTTCGAGAAGGGGAACGAAGCCCACGGCTCTCCATCAATCAATGCATATAACAAATTTTATTGCAGCTTTTTAAATTCAGTGTTTACTGTTTACAACTCATGGATCCCAAAGCGAACATAGACACCAACTAGTGGAGGAAGAGAAACATAAATTGTCTATACATCATATAATCTTCTGCAAAACTGTCAACATCCAGGTTGAAGATATCTTTAGCGACCGTTTGGAAACGAGTGCATCAAAATCCAAATTTTCCACTGCTTATCTGCATCTTCTCTGCCCTGACGCCTAGGTGGCCGCCCTAGCAGCTCTGCTCCGCCCACAACCAGCTGAGCACCGCCTTGGGTAGCTTCCGCCCCGCCCCAACGATCTTCGGCCAGAGCATGTCCCTGTCGATCGTCCGTCCCGGCGAGCTGAGGCTCTCCTCGCAACTCCTCTTGCGTTTCAATGTCACGCATTTTCTTGCCCAATTAAACATGTTGCTTCAGTGTTTCAACTCCACTTCAGAATGTGCATACATGCAAACTTGGATTCTTGGTTTTAAAGCGTCCGCATTAGAAGCTTATTTACTGTTGACGTTGCATCGCTGTAATATAGTAGAGATTATAGCATATAATAAGTTACCGGGGTTATATTTCTCACCAAATTTTGTTCTCACCAGATGCTCCTAAACTTCAAGCGGAAATCATGATTCAACTGAGACGGGCATTAACGTCAATTATATTTGCGTAAGATCCCAACAAGGATTAAGAAGAGTAAGCCGTCAATTATATGTTTGGAAGATTATTTTGAGTGCTTGGGTCAATTTGCCTAATAATAATACTACAAATGATTTTGTGTTGTAGTGTGAATTGGTACAAAAATCCATCATCATTGTCATAACCTAGTATAGATCAAGTATCACTAGTAGAAAACAGGGCTTTCGTCCAGGGCTTTAGTCCCGGTCTCCTTACGAATCGGGACAGTCCCGGTTCAAACTGCCAGGATGCCGCCGACAGGCTCTAGTCCCGCTTCGTAGGGAACCTTTAACCGGGACTAAAGGGTTGCGTCGATGTGGGGACAGCGCGAGAACCTTTAGTCCCGGTTCATATTACAAACCGGGACCAGTTAGAAATACAAACCGGGACTAAAGTTTTTTTTTACTTTTGGAAAAATTTCAAAATTTACGTCGACGTCGATGAAGCGGTGGCGCCTTTAGTCGCGCTTGGTATCTTCAACCGGGACTAAAGATATAAGAACCGGGATATCTTTAGTCCTGGTTGGAGATACCAACCGGGACTAAAGTTTTTTTTTTTGAAAATTTCAGGATTTTTGCAGGAAGATTTTTGCCAGAAATTCAAAGTATTTTTATTTTTTTAATTTTTTTGGAATTAATAATTGATTTCTACATTAAGATTAGTATTAATTAATCATTGTTGTTTATGTTAATATAGGTTTGGAATTCAAAAAATAATATCATGTGCCATCGTGCAGGAAGATTTAAGTTTTTGCCAGAAATTCAAATTATTTTAAATTTTAATTTTTTGGAATTAATAATTGATTTCTACATTAAGATTAGTATTAATTAATCATTGTTGTTTATGTTAATATAGGTTTGGAATTCAAAAAATAATATCATGTGCCATCGTGTAGGAAGATTTAAGTTTTTGCCAGAAATTCAAATTATTTTAAATTTTAATTTTTTTAGAATTAATAATTGATTTCTACATTAAGATTAGTATTAATTAATCATTGTTGTTTATGTTAATATAGGTTTGGAATTCAAAAAATAATATCATGTGCCATCATGCGGGAAGATTTAAGTTTTGGCCAGAAATTCAATTTATTTTAATTTTTAATTTTTTTGGAATTAATAATTGATTTCTACATTAAGATTAGTATTAATTAATCATTTTTGTTTATGTTAATATAGGTTTGGAATTCAAAAAATAATATCATGTGCCATCGTGCAGGAAGATTTAAGTTTTTGCCGGAAATTCAAATTATTTTATTTTTTTGGAGTTAATAATTGATTTCTACATAAAGATTAGTATTACTTAATAATTGTTGTTTATGTTAATATAGATTTGGAATTCAAAAAATAATATCATGCGCCATCAAAGTGTAATGGATAATAAGATTAATAGCATAGTATTATCAAGATGTACTCAATGCAATTTTGGAAGCGAGTTGGGAGGGAACTGAAAAGTTAAGCGTGCTGGGGTGGATCAGTGTGAGGATGGGTGACCGGTCGGGAAATTTGCCTACAAGTATGAGAATGGGTGGAGCAGTGCACGGTGCGGTGAGATTAGGGGTGATTCGAGATTAAACTGACAAATAATTTAAAGATTCGAAATATTGAAAAAATTCAAAAAAAAATTCGAAAAAAATCAAAAAAGAAAATCGAAAAAATAGGACCTTTAGTCTCGGTTGGTGTTACCAACCGGGACTAAAGGTTCTCCAAACCCAGCGTCCAAACGCGCCCACGTGGTACCCCATTAGTCCCGGTTCGTGGCCGAACCGGGACTAGCATTAGTCCCGATTTACTAGTCCCGGTTCGGGAACCGGGACTAATGGCTCAAACGAACCGGGACTAAATGGGGGTTTTCTACTAGTGTATATAACAAATTCAGTTATAAGAGCAAGAAGTGTTGCCAGTTTCTGTGCTAATTTCGGCCGAGCTAAAATGGTCATTGTTGTACTATTTTGAGCCTGCCGCGGTACTGCAATGAATTGTGATTTGCCAGTTTCTCATGTGTAAAATATGTCCCGGCGTAGTTTTATATAGAAGTTCTATTATGTTTTTTGTCATACAGGTTAAAATGAACGAAAGCAGACGTTGTATGTATTTATCTACAACTTTGCGTGTGGTCAATTGGTTATTAGACCATCCGAAAGTCACCGAGGTGAGTATGGATGGTGTATTACACATTGTCGTCATTGACCCTGTTGGTTTATTACCGGACTTCCCCGTCAACTGCTTGTTGGACTCTGCCGCCAGCTGGACGGCAACGTCCTCATCGACGGCATGGGCCTGACGACATGCGATGATCGGGTGAAGCCAACGCTCCATGCGCCATCTCGTCCTCGGAAGGAAGCACCCGAGGCAGCACCCAGGGCGTATGTAAATGTGGCTTCGAGACATCAAGGCATTCTCCTCCTCTCGCCACCAGCTCTTAACCATAATGCTTTATGGTGGAACAAGAGAACTAAATGTGAAGTGAATCTGACATTTTTTAACTAATTTAAAACAAAAATCAAAAGGAAACATGTTGTTTTCGAAGGTTATGAGCATGCACTACGGGAATGGCTGAAGATGCCGACGGCCATCCTCTACGCCGACGGCCAAAAGTCGGGGCCGTCGGCGTAGACCCCGGCCAAGCCAGCCCGCGACGTGAGCCGTCGGCGTAGCGGCGCCCTCGGCGTAGGCCATGCTACGCCGACGGCCACCCTCGGCATATAAAAGCCCTCGGCGTAAGGCAGTGCTACGCCGACGGCAGCCCTCGGCATAGCCTCCTCGCATTTTTTCTTGGCTCTACGCCGACGGCCACCCTAGGCGTAGCTCTTTTTTTAAATTTGTCCAAAATTGTAAAAATCATAACTAATTCATACGGTGTCAGAAAAATGCATATAAGATATCAAAATTTTCAGGAAAACATCCTCAATCCGTTTATATCAAAATCATGCATACACTACGGGAAAAAAGCTCGCTGCCGTGCGAGGCTTCATTGCCGTGCGCCGTTGTGGCCCTTTGCCGTGCGGCGTTCTATGCCGTGCACCTAACGCACGGCAACGACAGGTTTGCCGTGCACAAGTACGCAGACGCACGGCAAAGAATAGTAGACGGCAAAGAGTAAGAAAAGCGCACGGCAAAGAAAATGTCGCACGGCAAAGATTCGAAGAGGCGCACGGCAAAGAAACCTGCACGGCATAGAACCAACCGAGGCGCACGGCAAAGAAAATCGCACGGCAAAGAATTCTTTGCCGTGCGCCTTAACTGGACTTGCACGGCAAAGAGGGCATTTTTGTTTCTTTTCCTTCTATTGTATTTTTATTAGTACTTATTTTTGTTTTTAAATAAGTTTTACTTTTGTAGACTATTTGTTAGTGTTACTTGATACAATGTGTATAATGTATACAAATACAACAAGTAATCTACATCTTCATCGACCCCCCCCCCCCACATATCAGGGTTTGGAAGCAAAACAAGCTTCGGCCAATCTGCTAAGTGTTATCGCCCCCACATATTAGGGTTTCCAAAAACAACTTCGGAACGAAACAAAACGCCTGGAGAAAGAGGAACAACATATGAATAAAACATAGGTGGGCACACACACACAACACTCAACATAGGTACTCAACATAGATGAGAACACACACAGTACTCAACATAGGTACTCAAACTAACTACGACCAGGTCCTAAGCCGCGCGGTGCTGAGCCGCGGACGCTCTGCTTCCAAAGAGCCGGAACCATGAGAGACTCGCTCGCGTCATAAGGATTCTGAAGTAGCGACCAACGCCTGCTACTTGGATTATTGAACAAATACATGTAGCGAAGGACGTGCTCGTCCTCCTCCCTGATACGGCGACGTACCACCTCCTCGGGGGCCGGCGCTCTGAACACATTCCGTGGCCAATACCACCAAAGAAGATCCGGATCGACGATGCGACCTGGATCCCTCACCAAGGTCCCCGCCCCGGAAGGTAGCCTCTCCCAGTGCCAGCCCGGCGGATGCCAGTCCCGGACATCGCCATCCGGGTTGATCAAAAGGGGCATCGGAAAGGCTGGCGCGGAGGAGAAGCAGCGCGTGGAGGAGAGACGGCGGCGCGTGGAGGAGGGCGACGGGTTGGCTCGTTGTGTGATGTTCGCTGGAGGGACGTCGCTATTTATTGGCGATTAGAAGGTGTTGAGGTGGGACTGTAGATCAAACAGCTCACAAGCCCTCAAAAGAAACACACCCCTGATCCAACGGCTCACAAGCGCTCTAAAGAAACACACGATCCGTGTGCTTCCGATCAAACGGCTCACAAGAGCTCGAACGAAACACACGATCCGTGTGCTTCTGATCCAACGGCTCACAAGCGCTCGAAGGAAACACACGATCTGTGTGCTTCCGATCCAACGGATCACAAGCGCTAGAAGGAAACACACGATCCGTGTGCTTCTTCCACCGCTTCCCGCCTTCGTCTGCCGTGCATCGCTTCTTTGCCATGCGCCGTCGCACGGCAAAGAAAACTTTGCCGTCCGGCAAAGAGACGACGCACGGCAAAGATAGCGGCGCATGGCAAAGATAGCGGATGACGCACTGCAAAGAAGCAGGGACGGCAGCCTGTGGGCCCCCGGCGGTCTACCCCCCTAGATTTCTCCGCGCGAGGTTCCACCAACATACTTTTTCATAGGTTTGTTGCGGGCGCACGGCAAAGGCAGGAATTTTGGGAAAACTGTTTTAGGTCTACGACACATCATTTTAGAAAACCCTCCCAGGGGCCCCGTTTTGGCCAGATGACAATTTAAACGAAGTCAGAAAGTCCCGCGACTTCGCGTGACGTCATTTTATGTGTCCTAGTAACCACTCCAAAAGTCGGAATTGGGATACGGCAGTTATTTTAGAAAACCCTTCACGAACAGGGCTATCACGTCCGGAGTTCTATAACTTCTATGGGAAATGAGTAGGAAACGGCCTATGACACTGCATAGTTTGTCGGAACGAGGCCATATTTGGCACGTGTGTGGTCCCTGGGATGGGAAGCAAGACCCCGGTCGCGGATTCCAATCCGACCATCGGGCGACGGTATTTTCATTTTCGGGGTGTCGAAATGGCTTTTTTTTGTGAAGCAGCTACAAGGAACAAGTTAGGTGATAGCGCGAGACCTCCGCGCAGTGGTAGGAGACCGCCTACGTACCACCTATCACATGCCATATGCGCGCGCTAGCCATCTAGGAATCCCTGCGGCTTCCTGCGGTGTCCCGCCGAATCCGTTGGAAACTGACCGGATTTGAACTAGGGGTACACTTTTCGCCGCTCAAAAAATTCCAAGAATTTTTTTTAGGTCTAGGACACATCATTTTATGTGCTACGTTTTGTCGGTTTAGCACGTTGGCTAATGGGTGCACCCGCGCCCGGTAGAGCTCTCTCGGGGCCTGTTTTGGCCTGATGGCAAACTGAATGTCATATTTAGATTCCTCTATTTTTTAGGTTCAAAACATAATATGAATATTATATTTGGATTCTTATCATTTTTCTGATCAATTTAGACATATTATTTATCGAATTCCGATTTACGGATTTAAAGATATTAATTATTCCATATTAAATAAAAAAGATAAAAAAATAAAATCATTTATTGTTATTTGAATTCTATATTATTATTACTTTTATATTAATTGTTGTTTACTTAAGTAATTATTCGGAAGTCAAAAAATAAAGACGTGTGACATCACGGTCTAAGGGTTAATAGGATTGATATGGTAATATTGTCAGTAAGGTGTCATTTCTTTCATGGAAGCTCATCCGAATGGAACCGAGATGTTAAGCGTGCTGAGGCTGGAGTAGTGTGAGGATGGGTGACCGACCGGGAAATTTAACCCTGAGTGTAATTTGATCTAAGATTAATTGTACTTATAGAGTTAAAAGTGTCTACTCTGAAAAAGAAAAAAAAAGAAAAAAAGAAAAAAAGAAAAAAAAGAAAAAATAAAATAAATAAAAAAATTTGAAAAAAAAGAAAAAGCTACGCCGACGGCTGCCCTCGGCGTAGTAAAAAAATAAAATTAAAATTTGAAAAAAAAATTCGAACTTTTTTTTGAAAAATGAAAATTTGAATTTTTTTAAAATACTATGCCGACGGTTTTGCCGTCGGCGTAGCAGGCTACGCCGAGGGCCGGGCTACGCCGACGGCCCATGTGGCTACGCCGAGGGAGGTCTATGCCGAGGGACTACGCCGAGGGCTGCCCTCGGCCTAGCCTACGCCGACGGCAAAACGTGGCTACGCCGAGGGCAGCTGTCCGTCGGCATCTTCAGCCATTCCCGTAGTGATGTACTTGTTTATTCAAGAGTCGTTGCAAGGCACGGATAGTTTGCTAGTAATAACTAATACGTGATTGCTTCACGTACAAGGTCGTTCGTTCATATGCTACACCTTGCCACTGCACCACCTCTATTCCTGCTTGTTTCCCATATACAGGACCGCTAGTTGACTCAGTTGTAGCACCGCCAGTTCACTTACATGTTATGGCGCACTTTATTCTTCGTTATCTACCAACCTGCAAGTCGATCATGCAGGTTCTCAAAACAGGAGCTATCAACTGTCGTTGTTGATGGATTCTCTTTTGTTGAGGCTGCAAGATGAGGCAAACATTCTAGTTACCAATAGAGCTTAGACAACATTATATGAATGAATGTCTATGACTTGGTGCACATATCAGAATTGTAAAGGACAGTTAAAATGGTATGGTGTATATAGAGCTAAACTTACGAATAAGAATTGCGGTGATACTGTGTTTCCCGTTGCCTTCTAATCCTGCAACGGAAAAAGCAAGTCTAACTAGGGTTTGAGATCGTCGCATCCATATGAATGAATCAACAGCGCACTGACGTGCAAGGTTTGAATCACCCGTCTATATCACCTTAATTAGGAGCTATTCCGATTTGTCTTATATGGCCTCTGGGGAAGACAATGCATCTGATTATGTAGTAGCCGATGTCATCGAAACTTCACATTGGCATTAATGTACTTTCATATGAATACAAAGACAATTGTAAGTATTGTGTGCTAAGTTTAACTATAGGCACCCGCATAGCGCCTCCTGTCGCGAAATAACTAGCACATGCATTCTTGTACCTCATTGATGGCATCATCAAATTAATTGTTAAATCCATAAATTTAAATTGATGTATTTTTTAAACCGTTAATCTATTTAGATATTTTCACCACTGAGTTCCTCTCGACGAGAGATTTAAAACTAGATTCCATTTTCCTACAATAGCAAATTGCCAATTTTTTTTCTGAAACAGGCTTTTGCCCCGCTTTATAAATAAAGCAACGGTCAACATACAACCAACGATACAAACTCAATACCACACACACTGGGCAGCAGCACACACACCCAAAGTAAACAAAAGAAGAAAAAAGATGGAGACATAGGCAGATCGACTAAACTACGGTGACCTGCAACCGCTGCGCCCTCCCAAGAAGTACCACCACGCTCCTAGCATCGAACCGTCGAGTACCAAGCAGCACCTTGAAGAAGGAGAGCTACTGCCCGGACCAGTGCACTGGCCCTAGGGTTTCCCTCGGCACACAGGGAAGCGGATGGAGGATGGCCATGACACCCTTCAGGAAGGGGAGATGCCACACAAAGGCGTCACCGGGTCGGTGCCGGCCGAGCCAACAAGGATTTCTCCCGAAAAAACCCTGTCCGCATTCCCGAACGATCCGTAGCTCAGAAGCCCACGAGGACGAATCCTCGCCACCACCAGACACACTGCCCGCCAGCATGCTTCACTACGTACACGAAGCCACCACCGTCGTCTCACCGAAGCACCCGTCACTTGGTCAACAAACATGGGCGGAGTGAAGATTATACCGGGGACAGCGGAACCGTGGCTGCGCGGGAGGGAACTACCTCCACCGCCGAAGACGGTAGCCGACCGGATGCGGCCGCAAAGAACACCAGTGCCCATTAAGGTCCAGTCGGGCCCGACGGGCCGTAAAGCCCCCGCGGGGGCACACCAGTCCTAAAGGGGTCCGGCTGGACCCAGATCGGGTCCGTGAATCCCGCTGCCACGATGCAACAAGCCGACCGCCATCACGCTGCACCAACACCCTCAACCTCGCCAACCGCCGTTGAACGCGCTGCATATCGAACAAGCTCAACCACCATGCCGAACTGCGGCGCGCCGCCGCCCGCCTCACCGCAGTGCATCGCAGCTCTACACGCGTCGCCGCCGTCACGTCGCCCCCGGCCGGAGCCGGGCCGCCGCTGCCCGAAGGGCACCGCCGCCAGGGTCTGCCTCCCACGAGGCCACCCACGTGCGCGGTGAGAAGAGGACCTGCCGCTGTCGGCACGAGAGACGGGCTGCTCGCCTCGGTCGCCCACTCGGGCGACGCGAGATGAGGAAGGAGAGGAGGGGAAGAGGGGGAGGAGAGGAGGTGTTGCTCGCCGGCGGCCGCGCGGCGGCGGCTAGGGTTAGGTTTGCAGGAGAGGAGGGTCGCCGCGGGAGCGAGAAAGTGCAACCCAATTCTACCACAAATCGCCATACTTGTTGACACATTACAATACTATGGTTGCCACATGATCAGTGGACAATTACCAGGATAATTGTGCATGGTTATTTAATAATTGTTTTACATGTTTTTAGGTGTTGCCATGCTATGCACATCTACAGAGCAGGTGAGATGTTTTTTTTGTCACACTAGTTTCCAGATCACACAAAATAGGCTTATTAGAACTAATACTCAGTTTCCACCACGAAACGTTTATACACATGTTAGACTGCCACTGCACATACTCTATTCTTGTTTTGTTTCCCACAGGTGAGCACTAGTTGTTGAGTACCCGGTTCCAACACTGATAGATCCATAGGGATGTTGCACTGCAGGTTATGCCACATCACAGGCCTTGTGAGCATCTTAAGTAGTTGACCTAAAATAGGACACGTACCCAATAAACTGATTTTTGCATCACCAAAGCCTAAAAAACATGCTCCACAAGATGATGTATATGTATTTTGTGATGCAAAATTTTACATCACGCCCAAAAAAAGTATCTTCCGTACCCATATATACATCGCCGGTTGAGGCTGCCGCATATCCCCGCATGCAGCCCCACCGCCACCTCCCGCACTTGAAATTTTCCCACCGCTGCACCACATGGCCGTGCTGCCGCCGGTTCCCACTGTCTCCGGTTAAATCCGCCGCTGCCCCACGAGATTGAGCACGGAGAGATTGAGCATGGAGATTGAGCACAGACATTTCCTGTTGGTTTTATGGCATTGCACCTACTATACTCTAATGAGTATGGAGCACGGAGAGATTGAGCAGAGCACATTCATGTATCATGAAGTATGACCAACTTCACATATGATAAGTAATAGCTAAATCAATTTCCCACAACGACATGTCACATTGCTACCTTCATCTGTGTGTATATATATTTTCCCTTCTTAAATCGAATGACAGATAAAATAGAGTTCCAAGATATCTGACCAAGCTACATCAGAAAAATTACACAATTCTCCAATAGAAATAGCTAATTAGATAACAGCATTAGTAAATGAACTTAACAACATGGGAGGAGCGAATCTGCCATGCATTTCAGGTCTTTTGAAATAAGATGCCTGCTACATGCCATGCCTGAATTCAAAGTTAGCAAAGTAATCAGTTCATGTAATCGCATGGTTCATGAGTTAGGTTAGTTTAGTCGAAGCATATGATTTAGGTGTGCTAGAGAGATTGGTTCCACACCCTGCGTGGAGGGAACGACCCTGAATGATAGTAAGGTGGCTTGTAATGTTAACATGATTTTTAATCAGTACATCACCCCCAAGTTAAAAAATGATACCAACTACTAAAGCTCTTGTACGCCTGTATCATTTGGTAGTTACATGGCATCGACGTATATATGTGTCATATGGCCATTACACACGAGACACAGCTGATTGTGCATCAGGCATCAGTTTTGCTGTCAATTAAGATAAATGGAGCAGTTATAATTGATTGTAACAGATTAGACGTCCACCTGTGGAACCTACAAAACATTCGCCGACCCTGCGCAACACAAGGACTTGTGCACAACATTCCTTGGGTCACGCCCGGCGTGCATCCTACAATCATGCTGTGGACGACGTACGTGGCCACACATGATAGGTAATGGTGAATTGAGGGTCATGTTTCATGAATCTATCGGCCAATTAATTTATGACTTTGATCACGATTATTATATTGCAAATTGAGCTCTAATATATGGCTAGTAACAAGTTACAACACTCTGTACTTGAGAAACCTACAAAAAGCACACGTCATGCCAAGGGGATCGTAAGAAAAAAGGATAAAAACTAATTCATGGTTGCTATCACTCGTCGTAAGTACGTGTTTTACACCTCCTCTCCAACTAATTGCTCCATATTCTTGTCACGCTTTCGTGACGGTTCCAGCACGCAGTTCATCTCCGTCGAACCCTGAAGACCAGACCTCGGGCAGTCAAGAATGGTTGTGCAGGGATAAGAGACTGTTGGCCCTACAAGAGTCAGATTGGAGTCACTTGCTGTCGGGGCTTGACATCTTTATCTTAGGTTAACTTTTGGCATATTGGCATTATAAGAGTCAATTAAAATAGTAAAAGGGAAAATGAGCTAGCTTACTTTTCACTGATGACGTGTCTCTCGGATTCCTGTTGCCTTCTAATCCTGGCATGGCCAAGCACGCGACTCTGTCTAGAGTGTGAGATTTCCACATCCCTTATGAATGAACCTTACGATGTGCTGACCGACTAGGCATGAATCATACGTCTATATTACCTCAGCAGAAATTCTAATATGTCCTATATGTCATATGACCTCGAGAAGATACTGCATCTGATTATGACTGTGAATATGTAGTATCCGAATTCATGAACCCTTCCCGCTGCGTTTAATGTTTTTGCACCTACTGCTGCAAGTGGAGCCCTGAAAGATATTGATCACCTCCGTGACATCTAAGGCAACGCAAAGCTAAATTAATTTCCCACAACGAAATGTCATATGTTGTTTACCTTCGGCTGTGCATACATATTTCCCTTCTTATATTACATGGCCGTTGGCAGATCATAGTGTTCAAAGATATCCAGTGAAGGCACATACGGATTATTACATAACTCTCGAAATGATAGCTAATTAGATAAATTTGGTGACCTGATGGCCTGATCACTACAGGAAACATGCTATTTGCCGTAGGCCTTCTAATTTGCCGTGAGCATTTTGTCGAAGCCTATGGCAAATACGTAATTTACCATACATCGGTCTCAATACTCACGGTAAAGAAAAACATTCGGTACATTTATATAAAAACACATGGTAAACAAAAACCTTCGGTAAATTAGAAGAAAGCCTCGCGGCAAAGACAGAAAGACAATCTTTGCCGATAGCCTCCCACCTAACTCACGGCATTTTGATTGGTCCGCACAACACTCCCACGGATCGCGGGTATGCGTTCTAAGATTGGTCCGCACAAACTTCCCACGAATCGTGTCTGAGGGCCGTTCGATCCTCTCAAATCGGAGGGCTGGCACTTGGTTGTGCTTTCTCTCCTCCTCTCTCTCCTTATCTTCACATATCGGCAGCCCCGCCCCGACCACATCGGGATCTCGCCGCCCTTCGTCACCACCGCTGCTCAACTCCGAACCCACAGCCCCGCCGCGACCAATGGAGGCGACGGCAGCCCCGGCCTCGTAGGATCCACAGACGGATTAGACCGCCGCCCCGTCCCGGCCTCATCGCGACCTCGCCGCCCGTCGTCGCCACCACGTGAAAGAGGAACAACCCGACGCGGAGCTGAAATGTCCCTTCCGCCAACGCCTCACAGGTTTTGCAGGGCACCGTCGGTTCGGAGGGGAAAACCGCGTATACTCGGTTTCGGGCGGAAAGTTCTCGGGCGCCCAAATTTTTTTTTACGGGTCGGGTAGTTTTTCGGTCGCTAGTCTGTCTCGTTTTTCCTCACGCAGACCGTATCGAACGGTTGTTTTTTGAGTTCGAGGCGTTTTCGGTCACCGATAAAGATGCTCTTATGGAAACCAGTCTCGTAAGGTAGCAGGTTGTCGGTCCCTACATGCATGGTTTTGGACGCGGTGAGTCCTAGGAGTTCTCGATATCCTACAAGAGTCTCTTGTTTCTATCGTCCCAGGTATGCCAACGTACATGATCATGTAAGAAGCAAGACCCTGTACCACGGTTTCAAGGCCCTCACTAGTAGAAAAAGGGGCATTGGTCCCGGTTCCAAAGGGCCTTTGGTCCCGGTTTTCTAACCGGGACTAAAGGGTCGGGACAAAAGGGGGGGGGGGCCTTTCGTCCCGGTACCTTAAGAACCGGGACCAATGCCCCTCCACGTGGGCGGGGCGGGGCGGCTCCGGGCGGGAACCCTTTGGTCCCGGTTGGTATTACCAACCGGGACCGAGAGTTTTTACCGTACATATGGGGGCATTGGTCCCGGTTATTAATGTGCCGGGACAAAAGGGCAGAATGGAAGCCCCTTTTTCCACTAGTGCCTATGCTTAATCTTTTTTTTTCGAGGTAAATGGCAGTCGTTTGCCTTCCGATTAGTGAGAAGAGAATGTTTTTTTACAGAATTTAGTGCTAGGGAAACATCCCTTTACAGGCAAAAACACAAAAACAAGTCTCCAGGATCCTGCGTGTGGGCGAAAGCCCGCAACGCCATCTCCTCCCGCACCGAAGCTGCCACCTCCGTAGGCGAGATCGCCACAGTGCAGCCGGTCCTCCGGTTCCTCTCCTTCCAAATCCCCCACATGGAGTGGATGGTGGCCCCGCTAGTCGCTCTCATCTAGGCCATCTCCGGCGGCCCCTGCCGCGCCACCCCGGTCCCATACGTCTTCTTCTTCTTGGGCTTCTTCACGGAGAGGACAAGGTCATCGATGGCCGCCGCCGCCTGGTCCGAGAGGGGGCCATCCCACAGAGCCAAGTAGTCCTGCCGCAGACGCTATAAGGGGTTGGCCTCCTCAGGCCGCGAGCCGAGACGTTGCGCCACGGCCTCCATGGCGAGCTGCTCCATATTGGCGCCTTCCGGGTGAAGCTTAGCGATCCTGCCGCTCCTCCGCACAGACGACGCCTCCACCTCCTTCTTGTGGACCAGCGCCGTGGCCGGCGTGCCCAAAACGGAGACCTCGATCGGCGCCATTATGTGTTGCTTGACGCACTCCGACGCTAATGCCGCCAAGAACAGTGCTACTGTGCTACCTACTCTCTTTTGGGACTGGCCATGTTATTAGGGAGGCATGACAATTCCCAAGGCCTCCTAAACCTACAAGAGCCAACCAGGCGATCAAGCCGGTTGCGTTTTGCCTCAATGTCAAATATTCAACCAACTTAAAATGAGGAGTAACTCCGTGAGGGCTCATTTCAGAGTAACTCCGTGAGGTGCTTGTGCCTCATTTCAGAGTGGGCGTAGCTGTCTTATAAGCCGAAACAAAACAACTTATTCAGACTTGTTGGCCAGTGTAATTAATTATGTACGTACCAATAACTCTACATTTAATGGCGGGGAGCGGCGTCCAAGTTTCAGAGGTTGTTCACTCTCTTAAAATCAGGGAGAATATATTGACAAACAATATATGGAGCAAATAAGACTGATTTGGAGTCAGGTAAAAACTCTGAACAAATAAGTTTGTCTATGTGTGGCCAATCCTGAAATAAAATGAGAAATGCTCTGTTAAAAATGCCTTACATATATAGATGGTCAAAAAGAATATTTGTAGTGAATAACATCCCGTTAATATGTATCTTCACAAGAGTCAAGGATGTGTCAATCTGTAACGACAAAATGCCCCAATGCCTCTCCCACGAGATGGCTCAAGGTGAAATCCTAGCCGTCGCCATTGCGAACCTTCCTCTCACCCGACCTCCTAGCCAGAGGATGCTGATGAGGAAAACCCCACGCGGAAGATGGCACTCGGCGTGCCTTCGTCCCCTCACCTCTTTTGTTGTGGTGGACCTCCGTGTGTCGCGGTTGTTGGCAGGATGGGACGTTCTCTTCTGTGACCTTGAAGTTTTGAGGCCGACGGCAGTATAATATTGGTAGGTGCTACGCATGACTTATCCCCCGTGTTGTCAAAAAAATTCCTATTGTTGCTCGATCGAAGGTGGTATGATAGTTGCTGGGGCCGTGGAGGTATAGGCCGGATGTCATCGACTTACAATCTCTTCTAGTGGCATCCAGTTAGCGGCGAGTTGTTGGCCATACAAGTGATGATGGTATAAGCGGTTTCAATAACGAGTTTACACACTTAAGAGAAAACACTTGATTATGATATATCAATGTCCATACGGGTTTGTGTCGTGTCCTTGTTAAATCGGCATATGGTTGGACTCGCCATCATTTGCGCTTTAACGTGTTGCGATTATGAGTTGTGTAGTATCTCTTTGTTGATGACTTTACCATAGGGTTAGTCATTAGTGTTAGCCTAGTCAATATACTGCCGCGTGGCATGAGGTCGCACCGTTGTTTTTGTTTTCCTTTATGATTGGTTATGCAGTTATTTTTGACTAAGAATAGAGGCGCGTTATCCTGCTTACGAAAATAATATGTACCGGACCTTCCAGGTTTGTAGCATCTTGCGCAACTGCTTGTTCAACAGCAGCAAGATGGGTGCGCACACCTACAGAAAGCGGCGCTGCCTAGTACTGCAAAAACCCAACACTGAATATAGCCCTGAATTTCCAATCAGCAGCATCCACAATGCAAGGTGATCTACATGCATGATCCACAATGTATCGTAGTATGCTAACAGAGCTATACAGGTTCTTCTAACGATTGACCGTCAACTTAACACTCAGTCAAGCAAGCAAGGAGTGACGCAAAACTAGACCACTTCGTAGACGTTCCATTCATCTGGTGCATTTGAAGTGGCAAAAACCAGGGTTCTTTTATTTTTTTAAAGAACCCGTCTCCATTTTGCAGCGCCACCATGAGCAGGGAAGGCCGACAAGTGGCCAGGCCTTCTCTACTTCTTCACGGGCGTCCGCGAGAGGCAGGTGGTGGAAGGAGGACCAATGCGGCGGCGGTGGGGCTCTTCTCGGCCTAGGACATGCGCAGCCTCCACAGCGGCTGGTCGTCGTCCGATGGCGTGGGTCTTCTCCAGGAGTGGCGGTGGCCAGTGGAGATCGGGGTACGGCGACGGCGTGGACATGGAGGCGCTTGTTGGAAGTGTCCGGTGGTAGCTATCTAGAGAAGAGAGAAAACGTGCCGATGGGATTTGAGAGGAAATAGAATCCGACGCTAATGCGGTGACGAACAGAGCTACTGTGCTGCCTACCCTCTTTTGGGACTTGCCATGTTATTGTGGGAGGCATGACAATTCCCAAGGCCTCCTAAACCTACAACAACCAACCAGCCGAGCAAGCCGGTTATAGTTTGTGTTTATTTGCCTCAATGTCAAATATTCTACCAACAAGAAGACCCCATTCGGAAACGAAACCTTCCGCAACATGAGCAGTAACTCTGTGAGGTGCTTGTGCCTCATTTCAGAGTGTGCGCAGCTGTCTTATAAGCGCAAACAAAACAACTTATTCACACTTGTTGGCCAGTGTACTTAATTATGTACGTACTATACCAGTAACTCTACATTTAATTGCGGGGAGCGCTGGAGCAGCGTCCATGTTTCAACGGTTGTTCATTCTATTAAAATCATACATTCTAGTCTTGACAACACTGAGCACAAATGAACGTCTATGCGCTTGCTTTTTCGATAAAGGACGTTTTATTAGACTCTAACCACTTTACATCAAGCTGATACAACCAGAAACGTTCACACCGGTCTCTACATAAATAGGATGCACACAGCCACAAGGAGGTCGAGAAGTAGACTATGGATGATAGAGAAGAAAGACACATAGGAAAAAACACGTAACATGTGAGGGTACTCCTTTGGTGAAGGTGGCCCCATATGCAAATTATGCTGCCACACATGTCGGATAAAAATATATGTCGCTACTTGCTGCAACCACAAGCAGACCTCCATAAATAGGTCTCGGTGGACCGGACTCTGATGAATAGACCACTCATAGAGATAATGTGCACAACTGAAGATCACCTACATAGGAGTAGAAAATTTAGCGTTAAAAACTCTATCATTTCTACATAGCCACAATGACCATAGTAAAACGATTGCTCCCACCCGGATATGTTCTCTGAACTTGTGATCTATACCACGCAACTAATTGCCAAAAATATTAGAAACCGATCTAGGTGGATACAAATTCGAAGCCACTTGAATGGCATACCATATAGAGCGCGCAAACTGACATTCGAAGAAAAAATTCTTTATACTCTCATCGTGTAAAACACATTTTATACTTCCTTGCCATTTACGCTTTGTCATGTTGTTCTTAGTAAGGATTACTCCTCTACGGAGGTAGTCCAATCGTTTGAGTACTCCTTTCAGTGCTTGGAAAAAGGATAACATATATAAAAACATATTGTTGAGGACTGAGTTAATTAGAACTAACCGACCATTAACTGGAAGTAGTATTTTTACAGCTGCTAAGCCGTTTGTATCCCCAAACGGTTGCTTATGTTTCATTAGGAGTTTAGGACAGATCGCAATGTGTACATGGATCGACGAAATTCGGCAGCACATCCTTCAATACCAGGGCTCAAGGATGATGTGGTCATGCTAGCGCCAATTGGTGTCGCAAGTTGTGTCTATGATCTGCATGCCATCTCAGGTTGGGACTGGCTGCAATATCTGATTGATTTGTGCCCTGTCGGCTGGATCTGATCATTAGTGCAGAACTAACTAATGGATCTGATTGGTCCGTGCAGCGGCCGCTCGATCTGACTGATACAAGACTAGAAATTATACAACCCGACCTAATATTTCGTGTTGTATATCACAGGTTCTCTTGTGCAGAAACACCACACAAATTGATCTTGTGGGACAGCACACAAGGTGCGAACACATCCACCCCTGACGGTACCTCGTGACCTTCATCAATTGCAGATCCATGTCATACACGTCAACTGTAGATCTTTCATACAAATCTCCCATATTTTTTCAGTCAAGCGATTGCGGCTACACCGACTGCGGAGAATACTGCATCGACTAAGACTACAACACGATCGGCTACTTCATCGTCGACATCAAGAGTAAAGTCTTAAGCAACCCTAGTCAAGGTGTTCGCGTTGTCACCTGCGTCCATGACAATGCCACCATGATTGTTTGTGGCAAGAGAGGAGAAACAATGAAGGCACCGAAATGGACGCCATGGCCGTCATAGATGTCTGATAATTTAATCAAGACACGGTAGATGATGACGAAGCAGAGAAGATGACCGAAGCTCGAGAGTTTAAATCTGGACACACTCATACTACTATTGAGAGGGGAACGTTAAATGCATATATACATGTATGATCTAGAAATATATTAGGCCTTCAGAGTCTATCTTATATTTGAAGTCATAGACTTCTGACAAGCCAAACCCTGCTTGTTTGGCTAAGTCACTCACCACACATATATTCCACAATTGCCAAGCCAAACTTTTTAGTATGGCGCGTTTTTTATCGCACTACCATTCCACAGTTTAAAGAGTACTAAAGGAGCAAGTTTAGGAACCTAAGCTATGTGCAAGTAGTTGACCAGCCCGATGGTGTATTTGTCAATACTTTGAAATGCTCGGATACAAGTATCCTCGAGAACTGCTCCAATGTTGTAGGTTTTGGGTTTCTTGAGTACTCCAACTTTTTGTGGCAGTGATCCATGACTGCAGAGCGGCCTTGACTAGACCAACAAAGGTCTTGTTGTTGTTCTCCGCAAGCCTGAGTGGACGAGTACGAGCCGCCAATGAAACAACGACAACACTCCCAATTCCCAATGCATCCCATGCCAATAATGGGAAGATCCAAGTCTATAGAAATGTCCATCTCTCTGGTCATAGCACATCCCCATTTCTTCCTCTCTTTTATAGACCAAAATAGTACTATGAGATATTGCACAACAGAATCCAAATTTCACTTCGAGTCAATATGCACACCTACCTCATGTGGTTAATGTGATCAAAGGCTGGAAATGAAGAAAATGTTATGTAACATCTAAAGAAACTTTCTTGCCAGCCGTTACCCTTGGCTTGATTTTGGGTCATCTTGTAACATAATGTGGTAAAAAAAACTGTCCTTTGGGTTTAAAGATTTCTCATAAGCTGTGGCATGTGTTTTAAAACCCATCGACAAATCATGCTAGTTAAGAAATGTGGTGCTATCCTTGATTAAGCATTTATTTCCTTAAATCAAAATTCTCCTTAATGTATCTCGAAATAAATATTGATGGTTTAGGAAGTATTTGAGTGTTTGGGTCAATTTACCTAATTATAATACAAATAATTGTGTTTTCCTGTCTGAATTGGTACAAAAATCAATCATCATTGTCATAACCTGGTATAGATGAAGTATGTAACAAATTTAGTTATAAGAGCAAGAAGTGTTGCCAATTTCTGTGCTAATTTCGGCCGAGCTAAAATGGTCATTGTTGTACTATTTAGAGCCTGTTGCGGTACTGGAATGAATTGTCTTTTGCCTGTTTCTCATGCGTAATGAATATGTCACGGCGTAGTTTTATATACAATCAGTGCTCTGTTCTATTATGTTTTCAGTCATATAGGTTAAAATGAACGAAAGCAGGCGTTGTATGTATTTATCAGCAGCTCTGTTTGTGGTCAACTGGTTACAAGACCATCTGAATGTCACTGAGGTGAGTATGGATGGTGCATTACACATTGTCGTGATGGACAGACTTCCCCGTCAACTGTTTGTTGGACTCTGCCGCCTGCTAGCCGGCAACATCCTTGTCGACGGCATGGGCCTGATGACCTGCGATGATCGGGTGAAGCCAACGCGCCATGAGCCATCTCGTTCTCTGAATCAGGCACCCGAGGCAGTACCAAGGGCCTTTGTACATGTTGCTTTGAGACAGCGAGGCATCCTCCTCATCTCGCCACCAGCTCTTAACCATAATACTTTATGGTGGAACAAGAGAACTAAATGTGAAGTGAAATATGACGTATTTTAAATGGTTGAAAACAAAAATCAAAAGGAAACATGTTGTTTTCGAAGGTTATGAGCATGTACTTATTTATTCTATAGTCGTTGCAAGGCACGGACAATTCGCTAGTAATAACTAATACGTGATTGCTTCATGTACAAGGTCATTCGTCCATATGTTACACCTTGCCACCACGCCACCACTACAAGAAATATGCTAACTTATGACCTTTTAATAGTGACCCTGAAAATATTGGTCATAGATTAGAGACCATTTTGCACAATTTGGTCATGCGCTGTTTTAGAGGGTGTAAATCCTAAAATATAACGACCAAATCTGTCAAAAAGGTCATAATATCCACACATGGATTGGTCATAAACCAGATAGCACTAATCTAGAACATTTTTTCTACCCGGTTACGACCAATTTAAATCATCATTCCAATGAATTAACCGCCAACTCAGCATTCTTGCCTATGTGTCACTGGGTAGGTGTCAGTTTCGATTACGTGTCACGGCCAACTCAGCAGTTATGCTTATGTGTCACTCCTTAGGTGTCATTTTTGCTTACGTGTCACTGAGTGACACATCTTACTGGTGGGACCAGCACTGACATGTGGGACCAGTCCCCAACACTGACCTTATACATGCTAGACCCAACCATGCCCCACGTACTGACATGTGGGTCCCGCCCCCAAGAGACCTGACATGTGGGACCAGCACCATGACATGCAGGAGCCACCGGCGGCCTAACATGTAGGACCCGAACCATCCCGCACCCACCTACATGAGGTCCCGCATCTGCCATGGAAAATGTTTCGCAAAACAATGCCGTAGAGGACACTCGAACCCACCACCATGTAGTTCCTGGTATTGCCCTCTACCGATGGGACGAACCAGTGATGATGTTAGTAAGCAGATCGTATCTATAGTGAGTTACATACGGAGACAGGCCTGGGCCGAATGGCAAGCTAATGGGCCGGCTCGGTCCTTCTTTTTAGTTGTTCCTTTCAATTAGTCTTTTATGGGGAGACAGGCCTGGGCCGAACGGCAAGCTAATGGGCCAGCTCGATCCTTCTTTTTTTTTTGTTCCTTTCTATTAGTTTTTTATGTATTCTCTTATAACTTTTTATTTTGTACTCCAATTTCAACCAAATAAACTTTGAGAAGCTAAAAGATCACTGGCCTGAATTTGCGGCGTATAGGAAATCGGCCGTCGCTGTGGCCCGATCGACCCAAAATAAGTTGAATGCTCAGAAGAAGAAATATCACCATCGTTTGGGCTCAGGTGGCTACAAGACTGCCTTGCCTAAGTGGGAAGCCTATATCACTCCACAGACAGATGGCTGGCCCGACAGGTCCAAGTTCTGGTTGTTTGCGCATGGGGCAGTCTTGGACCCAGACACAGGGAAAATTGTTGCACAGGGAAAATGGAAGAAAAGAATTACAAGAGTCGCCAAAAAACTAGTTGACGCAATAGAACTAGTCCGACAGGGAAAATATGTTCCCGATAGAGAGGACGACGAGCTTTCACTCGCCCTCGGGAATAAAGAACACTGGGGACGATGTCGAGGCAGAGGAGGCGGGGTTGGTTTTCTTGAAGGGTTTCCGGAGGACGCTGCAACTTATAGAAAACATTGCAGAAGTAAAAAGAGGGAGGCGGAGAGGTTTACTGCATTAGAAAGCCAGATGCATGATGTGAAGGAGCAACTGGCTTTAATTACCCAGCAAAGGGAATCTCAGCCGCGAGTAGAAGATCATGCAGTCGAAGTCTGCCCATCTCAGCGGAAAAGCAGCGTGGGTTCCACGCAGCAACAAGATCCTGCAGTTGATGAACCGTCGGCGGCACGCTACCCCCGTTGATGATATCACGGAGAAGACAAATTGTGAGTTACATGCGCCAATGAATAACCTTAGTTTTCCGGTGGCGAATGGCTATGCTTTACCACATCAACCTGGAGCAACCTTCCATTTTGGTGAGATTCCAGCTGGATTTGCTCGTGTCGGGGTCACGAAAGTTTTGTCGGGATTCAACTCAATGCATCTTGACATTCCTGGAGCTGAAGGCGAGAAGACATTGGGAGAAGTCGAGCTTGGTATCGTTCTATGGAAGAAGAAATACATCAAGTTTCCAGACTCGGCGCCAAGGCCACCGACTCCTCCGGTTAGAAATTCACCACAGCAAAGTCCACCCTCCTCCCCCGACGATTGGGAGCCCACCGCGAGTCCATCGCCCGCGCCGTCCCGTCAGCCGACTGCTGCGCCCAATAGCAATTTCACAAAGCGGAAGCTGTTCACGTCGTCCCCTGTCAAGAAACGTGCAAGAAAACCCAAGGAAGTCAAGGCTCCTGAGAAGTTAGCTGGCGAGATGACTATGGAGGAATTAAAACTGAGCACACAAGGCGAGGCTAAAGCCTTTTTTGAACAGAAAAAAAGGAAAGACTGGAGGCAAGACTTGACCCCATAAAGGAACTTCTGAAGACTATACCAACCGAGGTAAAAGATCGCACCGTTGACAACCTATATAGGTTTCCACAGCCGCCCCTTTCAGACTATGAGCGAGGTATTGACAAGGTACTTTCCTCACAGACGGAGAAAGAAAAAGCGTGCGGGAAAAGAGTTGCCCAACTCGGAGAACAAGAAGCACAATCGATCGCCCCGCTCATTGTGCCTTCTGACGCTCGGGAAATCGAGCATGGAGAAGTTGTCATTGGCGACACAAGGTTACCAAATATCGCATATAACAATTCAACCTAAATTTGAACTCGGGCTGCCTCTGGTCGAAAATCCGAGTGCTCTAACAACACAATTATATAAATTGAATAACTGGTACATGGCCGCCGCAAAACAAGGGAGAGAATATCTCATGGCGGGAGTTAAGGAACAACACTACTTCCGAGAATATGGTGTGCAGATTGAGTTCTCCGAACTTTTTCAGATGTACAATCAACTTGCTCTCGACAAATCTATCATCAGCTGCTATTGTCTGTAAGTAATTTATTGTGTAATTTAATTATCTATAGTTAAGCTCGTTTCATTGCTTGTAATTATCCACACAACATTCTTTTGTACGCTATTATGCAGAATGAAGATTCGTGAATGCCGAATGGGAGGAATCTGGGACATTGGGTTCATTGACCCGGATAAAGTTAATGAAGTCACCGTAGAAAGGCCTTTTTATGTCCAGGACACAGAGGACCGTTTGCTAACGTTTTTTAAGCGACAAAGTACCAAAAAGGAAATACTTTTTCCTTACAACTTCGGGTTAGTGTTACTGTCTTGTACACATTCTATTTTGCTTTCCCGATAATAAGTGTAATTGATGAGTTCTGAATACCTGCGTATATAAATGTGCGCAGGTTCTACTACATTCTGTTTATCATTAGACTCGACGAAGGAGAAGTTGAAGTCTGGGACTCATTAAGGAAAAATCAAGATGATTATAAAAGCGTGCGTCTAATGCTCAAGAGGTAATTTCAATCGCAATATATCGTCCACTTTCGTTCATTTCCGGATANACGGTGAATGGAAAGATAAGCTGGAGTTCAAGGCTAACAAAGTAAGTACTACTACATATCTAGGTATGTGTATCTTTCTAATACCATTATCATTCTCTTGATTATTATTTGATTAAATTATATTCTTCTATAGTGGTGTCTGCGACAACCACAGGGGACATAACTATGTGGATACTACGTTTGCGAGTATATTCACATGAGGGTCAATGAGAGTCAATAGTGCAAGAAATCGAGAGGTGCGTAAACATCATACAAAACTTTTATTTTGCTACCATCAATTGTGTTTAGTTTCGATCATAACTGATTTGATCTCCTTCTTTTAAAGATGTCAAGGAAGCGGAACCAGCTCCTACCAGAAAACCGCGTAAAAGCTATTGCGGAGGAATTGGCGGGATTCATGCTGACGCATGTCATAGATGAATTCGGTGAATTCCACTATGTCAAAAAATAGACTCCCTCCGTGCATGTACTAGCTAGCGGTGATCTCCATTGTAATTATGACTTTATATGTAATTAACGAGAGTACTTTATATGTGTAGTGAGTACTTTATATGTGTAGTGGGTAATTTATATGTGCTCTCCTCCAAAACCCTGAAAAATGAGCGAAAAGGAAAAAAACAGAAACCCTAAACCCCGAAAAATAAGCGAAAAGAAATAAAACCGAAAACCTAAACCTCCCTGAAAAAATAAGGGGGGCAAAAAACCAGGAACCTTTAGTACCGGTTGGTGAATACCAACCGGTACTAAAGGTCCTCAGCTGCGCGCGCGCAGGCTCGCCCACGTGGAGGGCCTTTAGTACCGGTTGTATCTAAAACTGATACTAAAGGGGTACCCCTTTAGTCCCGACCTTTTAGTACCGGTTGCACAACCGGTACTAAAGGCCCAATAAGACCGGTAGTGATTCCCTGTTCTCTACTAGTGCTAGCTGGAAAAGCCTTCGATTGGATATTAAGATGGCCACCTGGAAACTTTAGCACTTGGTTCAATTTAAAAGCTTCATTCATTGAAAGATTTTGTTCCACTGAAACGGTTTGTAACCTTAGACAAATAGTTATCGCCTTTAAACAAGAAGAGGATGAACCTTTGGTAAAAACTTGGGAAAGGTTTAGAGGTATAGCTTTTGGAATGGAACATGGTCTTAGAGATTGGATGCTCATGCATATATCTTATAGAGGATTATCTGAAAACTCTAGAGTCTTTTTAGATAATGAATGTGAGGGTTCTTTCATAAATACTACTGCTGCTAATACTCATATTCTACTTGATGGCTTGCTTTTGGAAGTAAAAATTAAAGAAAGTTTAGAAAAAGCCCAAGTACCTGAAGATGTTTTTGATGACCGTTATGAAATATTTGATCTATATAATAGGGGAAGAAAAGTTGAGGAAGTTAAAATGATTAGTGAAGTCAAGAAACCACTATGTGGTTTAGATAATTGTATCTTGCATGAATTAATATCTATCTTACAAAAAGTTGCAAGTGGTCCTTCCATTAATGTTAACCAAGGAGGTTTTGGTTCTTATATTGCTAATCATGTGTTAAAGGAAAAGATTGCTAGGTACAACCAAGAAGCTATGATACCACCTAAGCTTGGGGATGTATGGATTCCCAAAGTACTGGTAACCATTGGAAAAGAGACACACCATGCTATATTAGATCTAGGATCTAGTGTCTCTGTTTTATCTAAAGAATTATATGAAGTACTTGAATTAAAGAATCTTGAAAAATGCTCTATTGAACTTGCACTTACTGATGATTCCATTAAACATGATTTGGGAAAAGTAAGTGATGTTATGATAGAGTTGCATATGACATTTGTACATGTTGATTTTCTAATCATGAATATGGGGAATAAAACCTCTAGTCCAATTATTCTTGGAAGACCTTTTTTTCTTCATACCACAGGTGCTATCATTGATTCAAAAGAAGGGAATGTGAAGTTTCAGTTTCCACACAAGAAGTGCATGGAACACTTCCCAAGGAAGAGGGACACACCAAAGTTCAAGTTCTCTCATGAGCTTCGTCCACAATAAATATCAAGTAAGAAGCCTAGCTATATGGCTATAAAGAAAGCGCTTTACGGAGGGCAACCCGGTTGTTTTTATTTTTGATTTTCTTTGTGTCCTCCTGCTGTAGCAAGAGACTTAGTTTTTAGTGTAGTTTCTAGAATTTTTAATAAAGTGCCAAGTTTTACCCATTTTGGATTAAAAAAATTGCTTATTGTATTCGGAGATTTCATTCAAGCACGAATCTATGCACGGTATGATTTTTCATTCCTAATCCGTAACTCTGAATGAGCTCATATTTTAACTGTAACTGCAACTTTTCATCCTCTGTAAGCATGAATGTTTTCGTAATTTTTAGACATATATAAGTCAGGTAGAAAATGCGTTACGCTGCTGCTGTTTTTCTGGACAGATTCTGTCCCATTTTGTTTGATGCATTCTTTGAACTTTTAACTTGAATATTTTTTATCCAATTGAGTTTATAAGTAGGCATACAACATTATGCACTTTAAGGACATTCATATTAATTTTTGTTTAAGAATTTTATGCAGCAAGCAATTCATTTGTCTATCACTAGTAATGTCAACCCACAGAAAAGAAATGGGAGAAACAGTGTTTTGAAGTTTTTTCACAGGGATTAGAGGAGATGCACCAAGAGCTATCGAAGGATGGTGAAGACCATAATCTTGGGGATGTGAAGACAACCCCACTGGACCAACACACTCTCGGTTTGCACACGTCTAACTTCTGTTTTTCGATCAATGCACTTTATCGCATAAACTTGGAGCGTCTTTTAGTTTGATTTTTTGTTTGTCTTGAGACCACCACTATCATTTATATATGAGAGAGCTACTGGAAATTTGGGTTGAATTAAGTTGGATGCTATTAAAAATATTGGGAAAGGGATGTTTGAGTTGATCTAAAAAGATACATATAGTTGCATGATTCATGTGCTTTTTAATGAATATTAAAATTGCATGTGTTTTATCAGGAGCTATCTCTTATTCATGTTTTGATGCTGAATGTTACTTTACTTGGTTTAACATAGATTGGTTAGTTCTATGGACACTTATGCATGCGTTTAGATGGTCAACTTTCTCCCTTTTGCTAGCCCAAAAATTGCAACAAGTAAAAACTTGTTTTCCAACACCTTCAACCAAAGTTTTTCCAGTGAGTCCACCATATCTACCCATTAGCTTTATGCTATTCCGAGTATGTTTATCATGTTATTTTGTATTATCTATACCTCTGAATTAAAATTCTTATGTTATTGATTGTTCCTGGAAAGTTGGTTAAAAAGCTCTCGCGAACTTGATGCACACCTTACTTTTATTGCACTTAATAAACATGAACCATTGTGATTAAAATTATGAAGTTGTGAGCTTGACAAAAGTCTTGGTTGGGGGTTAGCCCATATGTGCTGTCACATGGCAAGCTTTCAACATGCTCTTAATTGTATTAAGTTGATATCATGTACTTTTGTTTATGGATGCCTATCATAGTGCGAAATAAATGTGGAAACTAAGTAAGTTTAAGTAGTTTGTATAAATGGCTAGAGAGACACCTGGGCCGCTAATCTAAGCCATGCATCATTCATGGTGGAAATTTACTTACATGCTATTGTGAACCTTCAGTGATGCACCTCATAATAAAAAGCTATACCAATAGTAAATAAAAAGGGTGTTGAGATTGTTCATTATGTTTGTTTGTCTTGTCATTTTGACATGGGCTTGTTCCATGTCCTGGGACAAGAGGTACCCCAGTTGATCCTCTTTATGACGCTATTTTTACAATGATTTTAACTTGAACTTGCTTGGTAGCCCAAATTGAGTAACACCATGGTGTAGGTACTCGTATTCATGGGGCATGAAGCTTTCAACCCATACTTTGTCAAGCACACTACTCATATTTGCTTTCACTTTAAACTTTAACCATTCAAGATGCTATGATAGGGGTAATGAGAGCTTGACACCAATGAATACCACATTGCAAACATGACTTAAGCAGAAGCATTTGAAAGTTAGATGAAACTTATTCATGTTTTACCCCTACTCATTTATATATCTTTCCAAAGTGTCCACCTTTTATATTCAGATTTACAAGAGTACTCTATGACCACTATAGGATGTTTTTACTTTTCATTATGCATACATTTGATCCATAGTACTTTCTTCTACGTTACACTTTGTGAATTATCATTGAACATCCTTACCTTGAATATTTGATATCACTACATAATTTATCTTGTATATTGCTACTCCTTTGAAGAATGAATCATTTGACTTTATATAGCAATAATAATCATCTTTGATATCCATTGATAGAATTAAAATGCAAAGTCCATGTTAGT
>QRDG01000103.1:35990-103703 GCA_012064385.1 Puccinellia tenuiflora | reverse complement strand
ACATTGCAACCTACATTCATAATCATGCAATTCCATTCACACATACCAACCAAATCGTCCTGTTAGCCGCTCTCCATGGCCGCAACAAAGGGGCCTAAATAGCACATCTGTATGGCCGTATGAAAGGGGAAATCATCCAGCAATTACCCTTGCCAAACCCAAGTTCAATTACCCTCGCCAAACCCCCAACAAATTCCAGCCGATCATGGGTACCATGAACCCTAGCTAAACCCCACCCAAACGCAGCCGCAGGGAAGAAAACGACCGAAACAGGGGAGGGTTTGGGGAGAAAATTTCATACCGTAGTCTGGAGCTTCTTCGTCCCATCCACGGAGGTGAGGATCAGACGCCATCGCCGCCGAGGTCGGCAGCAGTTTCGCGACGCCGCCGATGTAATCGCCCCGCGACGGAGACGAAAAAGGCAACGCAGCGCTCGACGAGACGATCGCGTGAGGAGTTATTATTAAATATGACAGAAAACGGGGACCGTGTCCTCAATCTGCGTCGGACAGACCGGTGAAGGACCTAAATCTTCGGGTCTGACGACCTAAAGGATTAATGTGCATAATCATCCGTCCCTACTAGTGCCATGCTGTATGCCACGCTGTACGCCATCATGTCAATTCGGACTAAACTGACCAATGATCACAGGCACGTTAAGATTATGTACCGCGGCACCACAAAATCAGAGTTCATGTATGAAATTGCACATGAGAGACAAGTTTGTGTATGATGGGTGTAATTGCCACCTTTACAATCGCTGTGACAACTCCCACCGGGTTCAGAGTGGCCACCGAGTAGCTGACCTTGGCGACGCGGTAGGCGACTTTGCAGAAAAGCTTCAACTTGTCCCGCTTCCTCCACCTCGGCGGCGCGCCCTGCACCGTGGCCAGCTCTGATCCTGTCGACGGCGTGCTCACCAGCGTGCGATCGCTTACCTCCCCTGCCGTCGTGGAGCTCGCCGCCTGCAGGACGCCATCGTCGCCTGAGTGCTTCGCCTCCATCAAGCACGCGATGTGGAGGTACACAGGCTCCCCGTCGTCGTCGTCCTGGATGCGGTAGGAGAAGCGCCGGCCGCGGTAACCGTCGAGCCCGCACAACCCGCAGATATGGCCGGCGGCCTTGTGGAGTTCCAGCACGCGGCCCTCGTCCTCCACGATGCGCTTCGGCAGGTTTGCGCAGAAAGGGTGGAAGTCCAGGTCGTGCTCGCTGTTGTGGTACAGGAAGCCCTGCACCGGGTCGCCGCAGGCGTCGCAGAACGGAACGACACCGGCTGGCGCGGTCGCGGTCGCTGGACGGCTGGGGAAGAAGGTGAGCGCACGGCCCTCGAACATGGAGTGCTCCATGCTCGCCGGCGCTTGGGCGCAGCAGGCGTGGAGGTCGAAGTCGCATTGCTCGCACCGGTATCTGAGCTCGTCGCCGAGCTGCCTGCAGCCGTCGCACTGGAACAGCTTATCAGTGGCTACCAGCTTCAGCCCGTGCTGATGGCTGGAGTGGGTAAACAGTGCCCGGACATCATCGCCGGTGAATGTAACCATGCTACTGTTAGCTTCTACTCCGGCGAACTGCCGCTAGCTAGCTCAACTCAGACGACACTGGATGCTCAATTTTTTGTGCAGCCGCCTGCTTGCTGCATTTCTACTTACTTCTGCTCTCTATTTATTAGCAGAGCAAGGGACACAGTAACGTGTATGTACAAGGGTACAGCGGGGGTGGACTGACTTAGTCAGTCTCCTCTCCTATTATATATATAACCGTACTACTCGTTTTTTATGAAAACAACAATTTGTTAATGAGATGATTTCAGCCAATCTCAACGACAAAATAATGTTAACTCTAGGCTTCGATGATTTGATGTCGATATCGGCCGGGGGCCTTGGAATTGAATTGAGTGAAATTGACATAATACCAATCCCAATGTTTGGTCGTACAAAATATTCCTACATGCAATCTGTAAAGATAGCAATACCAAATTCATGTTTGGATGTACATGTCACGGGAATGTAACCATGCTACTGTTAGGGCAACTCCAACGGGCCGACCCAACGGATTAAAACTGATCCGTTTTTTATCCGTTTGGATCGGTAAACGGACAGTGCTCCATCCCTGTCCGGCCTTTTTCTAGCCACTGCACCCAACAGGCCGACCTATTTCGTCCGCCCATTTCTTTTTTAGACAATAGATTTCAAAATAATTTGTAAATAACTAAACGTAGACAATGATAGCAAAATAATAGTGTCATATAGGCATCAACATAGTATCCAAAAGAGCAGCCCGAGGTCCCATTTGCCTCGGCATTACATAGTACCCAAAAGAGGAGCCCGAGGCCCCATTTTGAACATAGTTTATGGGCAACACACAATTGAGATGAATCAAACATCTCGTTCCATGAAGATCTTTTGCTTCTTCTCGTGCCATGCCCGTTTCCTCGGGGTCATGTTGTTGAGGTCGGTCATCATGATCCGGGACTCCTCGGCGAGCAACGCCTGTTCCGCTTCCATGGCCCTAGACCGGGCATTGGTCTCATCGATCTCGAGCTTCTTCTCTTATAATCGAAGAAGTTCTTCATGTTCTCCTCTCTCTCCCGCTGCTTCCTCTCTTTCCTCTCCTTCTTCTCCTCAATTGCCTTGTCCTTTGGGTTATGAACCACTTCAAGGTCTCTTGCAATGCAAGTGTCGTTGCATCATGCTTGGCCTCCATCTTGGAGGTTCTCTGTCCCCTCGGTCGTTTCCCATCATTTAGGCGAATGGGCTCATTGTCGTCGGCCACCGAGTCCCCTCCTCTCTTCATGCTTGCGATGAGGTCCTTCCATTTTGGATAATCCTTGAGCTCATTCCAACAATGAGTCAAGGTAAAGGCTTTGCCCGCATGTTGG
The DNA here is from genome assembly GCA_012064385.1 of Puccinellia tenuiflora. Lineage (NCBI taxonomy): Eukaryota > Viridiplantae > Streptophyta > Magnoliopsida > Poales > Poaceae > Puccinellia > Puccinellia tenuiflora. The sequence continues at coordinate 100,828 of QRDG01000103.1, read as the reverse complement.
GCCTTGAATATCAACAAAGCTTCAAGTACCTATTGACAACCCAAATTGCAAACACATATTGATATGGATAGTATGACTCGAATGGATAGAGAAAACGAACGAAAACATACCAAATCCGCCACCCCAATGCCACTCACGGGCCGGGCAACAACATGCTCGTAGGAGCCAACAAACTTGCTACACTCCGCTTGGATGAAACCTCATCTCTTTTGGAGTGAACACTCAGTCTGTTTGCTCTCGAATGGCCAGCCAAGATCCCGGGTTTGTAGCAAACATCCGGTTTTCATGGAAGTAGTCACGGCACCTCTTCCAAAATTGTTGCCTCGTTTGCTCGGCCCCCTTGGTTGCATCTTGCCCAATCTTCATCCATGCTTCACAGAGCATGATGTCTTCCGCTTGGGAGTAGGCCAAAGTCCTTTGCGAGACGACCCTCTTTTGCGCGGCCGCTTGACAAGATAGCCCGTCAGTGAACAATGGCTCGTCCTCGACGTTCATGGCCTCCTCGAGGTCGACGACCTCGTGGGTCTGGGTCTCGTGGCCACCTTCATTGATCATGTCGGCCATGTAACCCTCCCCATAGCCATGGCCGTTGTCATCGTAGTACCTCGGGTCATTCGGGGCGAGCGGGGTCATTTTGTCGAGCAGGTTCTGTGCGGCAGGAAGATTGGCCGCAAAGATGGCTCACGGGTGCTTTCCTCCGACCACCGGCGAGTCGCTGGTGAGAGGGACCGCGTTCAGATCGAGGGACACGGAATCAACCAATTTAGATGAGGTGGACAACCTGGACCCTCCGGCTAGGGTGGGGGCGTGGCCAGGCAGATAGCCATATGTTGGCGAGCCTGACGCACCGGGTGACTGGGACTTCGGCGGACACGCTAAAGAAGATGAGCTCGCCGGCCGCAGCCGCGACACCGGGCATGACCTGGTGAGATGGGACGAACCCTCGCATGAGGAGAGCCATGGTCTTGGCGGCGATGACCTCGGGGTATGGGGCGGCATCCTCTTCCTCCGCATGCCCCTCTTCTCCATCTCAGACTTCCTCTCCTCATCGATGATGACTTTCCTTGGCCTCTTCGGCTTCGCGTCGGCTGTGGTGCTATCCACGGCGGTCGGTGGGGCTGAGGTGGTGTTCACGGTGAGTAGGAGGGTGCTTTCCTCATCGGTGCCGCCGCCAGCCATGGGGTTTTCGCGGGAGAGGGAAGGATATGGCAGGAGGGGAAGGGCAATTGGGAGGGTTCTGTGGCTGGTGGGTGGGCCAGGGGTGAAATGGTGCGGAATCCGTGCGGCGTCTAGACACGTCTGTGCCGACGCAGACCCGACTCAAATTTGGGCTGGAATTGGGTCGGCGGACGAAAAAACGGACGTCGATCCGTTTGCGTCGACGCGTTGGGCCGTGGATTCCACCCAAACGAACGGAAACGAATCAAACGGACCAAATGGGTCGACGCGTTGGAGTTGCCCTTAGCTTCTACACTCTCTACTCCGGCGAACTGCCGGCAGCTAGCTCAACTCAAATGACACTGGATGCTCAATTTTTGTGCAGCCGAGCGTGGTAGCTGCTTTTCTACTTGCTCCTGCTCTCTATTTATAGTGCATATGCGGAGGGGGGGGGGGGGGTGGAGGATTGACTTTGTCGGTCTCCTCTCCTATATAAGTGCACTATTTTTTTATACACCCAATTAAAAAGGCATTACAATTCACAAGGAGATGAATTTTTCTACGCATGGGTACACATTTACCCTCACTTTTTTTAGACATTTTTGGCGTACCAAAAATATAAATAGATTATACATATTGTAGTACAAAAGTTATACGATTAATCTATTCAGCGTACATATCCTACGAAAGTTTGTGTCCGGCGGGTGGATGTTGAGATTCTTCCCTATAAGAAAGGAGGGACCAACGACCTCATGCATGCAGGGATCTTTTTCAAATGCAAAATTTTAAAATTAATTATCTCTTTAACCTTTAATTGTTTAATTGAATATACGATCCGCTTTCACCGTTGGATTCATCTCGATGACTACTTTAAAACAAGATTCCATCTTAATATGTTTTGACAAATTATTTTTTCGTCGTCAGTTGCCAGGTTATTATACTGTAGTTGCCATCTTACTAGGTAACAAGTTGCCATCCAAATAATACATAGTCACCAGAATTTTTTTACATGTTTTATCTCGTACCAATGATAAACATGTCCAGAGAATAAGTATTCAATCCACTCTAAACACGTAAAAGATCACATTAACATCATGAGTAGCGAAGTTCAAAAAAACCTGGCAACCGTTTGATTTTAACTTAGTTACCAACATGACTATACCTGGTGACCAAGTGACTATAATCTGGCAACTAAGTCCGAAAAAAAAAGTTGTCGAAACATATTAATATGGGATCTATTTTTGAAGATCTCAACGCGACAAAGCTAACCGTGAAAACGGATCGATATTGTGACTTACGGTTTAAGAGATAAAACATTTTAAAAATTGAAACCTAAAGTGAATCTACGTGGCTGCATGCATGCAAAGTTAGTTGCCATGGTTTGAACCGTGCCCACGGAAAATTAATCTAAGGCACGTGTCCTAAGTAGCATGGTCCAAAGTTATATTGATTCGTGAAGTTTGAGGCAAATAAGTTGGGCTATTTGAGCAAAAGAAAAATGTGAACATTGATGACTTTTTAATTTGCTACCACTTGTCATTTTTGTGTAGGACACATTCTACAAATTTCCCCTCTGAATATTTTTTGCTTCACATGGTATAATATAGTACTATCCTCATTTTTTTTGTTATTTTTGTTGTTGTTGTGATTTGGTTTCAAAACAAAAATCAAAATTTAATCAGGGTGTATGTGGCATATGGTGCTCACTCACAACTTTTCCATTCACAGCAACATGTATCACTGTAGACTATTAAAGCGCATCACCAACAGCAACGTCTCTTTAAAGGGAACAATCCACACAAATGCAGTCGATGCCCGAGCTAACTAGAAAGTAATATCTCGTCCGATCTAACTACAAATTCATATCATGGATTCTCGGTTTCTCACCCGAACAATGTCCGAGCATCTTCAAACAATGCCTTTAACCATAAAACGACAAGAAGTGCAACCTTACCGGGTACAATAAATTTAAATCAGACATAGTGTTTTCACACCGAAACTCGCTCCTCGAAGATCACCATCAAAAAAGGAAGTCGCCAATTGTGCGAGACACTCTTAAGATGGCGGCGACGGACCTATTGAAACATCAAGAACGACCCCAGATGCTAAGTCCCACCCAAACCGTAGTACACCAAGTCATGTCTCAACAGTAGATAAACACACTAATAATAGATAATTGTAACAGTAATATTGTTACTTGGAAGGATTTAATTTTTATTTATGAGTAAAATCTTGAGAGAACACAAGTTTGTATCCTCTTTTTTAGCGTCCACTTCATGGTCTTCTTCCGTTGGATAATTGGAAAGATCTAAAAAAACTGTACGAGAGTAGAGTGCTGCTCAGTCTCAATAATTGTACATTTCGTGCAAGTGGACACCTGGACATAAATTTATCAGAGGTGACGTTGGGCACGTATATGCATTGCGTATTTTTTCTATTAAAAAAGGCCCAATTAACTTGAGTGTCGTCATATGGGAAATATTGGTACGTTCATGTTTGCTTCGCAGATGGCAGAATAGTCGTTACAATTTCTAACGCCATTTGATATGTCACGCACTACTGTATTACATCAAAAATTGTGTTGACCAGAATGCACTAGTAGAATCTGAAACAGGGAAATATATCTCTGCCGGGATAGCCTCTATCGTGAAATAATGTGGTGTTCAACAAGAAAGATTATTTGTCCTCCTACGATTCAGCCCTTTGGGGACAGGCCGGAGAGAAACAACTATCTTCTCTAAGGAATCTTTTCACAACGTTTTACTCCGTTCCATTTTAGATGATTCTTAAATAGATGTATCTAGATATAAAATATGTCTAGATACAAGGTTTAGGGTTTAAGTTTAGGGTTAGGGTTTAGGGTTTAGTTTTAGGGTTTAGGGTTAGGGTTTAGGATTTAGGGTTCTAAGACAAGGTGACCCATTATCGCCTATACTATTTAATATAGTGGCTGATATGCTTGTTGTCATGATCGAGCGGGCCAAACTAGATGGCCAGTTTGAGGGAGTTATCCCACACCTTATCGATGGTGGGCTTTCTATCCTTCAATATGCGGACGATACAATCCTTTTTATGAAACATGACCTCGAAAAGGCTCGGAATCTGAAATTAATTTTATCAGCGTTCGAGCACCTATCAAGGTTAAAAATTAATTTTCATAAAAGTGAATTGTTTTGTTTTGGCGAGGCTCAGGAAGCTGTTGCACAATATGCCAAATTATTTGGATGTGCACAAGGCCAATTTCCTATTAAGTATTTGGGTATTCCCATCTATTATTGGAGATTGTCTAATGCTAAATGGAAGCACGTCGAAGAGCGGCTGCATGCAAGGCTAAGCAGTTGGAAAGGAAAATTGCTATCCCTTGGTGGGAGACTGGTACTCATTAACTCAGTCCTAAGTAATATGGTACTGTATATGATATCATTCTTCCAGCTACCAAAAGGGGTCTTGAAAAAATTGGATTATTTTCGATCAAGATTCTTTTGGCAAGGGGACAGCAAAAAAAAAAAAATATCGACTGGCCAGATGGGATGTAGTTTTTCGCCCCAAAGATTAGGGAGGGTTGGGTATTCATGACCTACAGGTCAAAAATACATTCCTTCTAGGTAAGTGGCTTTTTAAGCTACTCACTAAAGACGGGGTTTAGCAAACGCTTCTCAAAAGGAAACACATTGGTTCGAAAGCATTGTCACATATATATTGGAAACCGGGTGACTCGCATTTTTGGGCGGACCTCATGACGACGAAGGCACACTTCTTTCGCTTTGGGTCTTTCAAAATCAATGATGGAATGGAAATTCGTTTCTGGGAGGATAAATGGTTAGGTGATATCACTCTCCGAGAACAATATCTAACTCTATGCAATATTGTCCGTCACAAGAGCGATACAATAGCTACTGTTATGCAGTCTTCGCCTCCTAATGTGACGTTCAGACGAACTATTTATGGACAACGCTTGCGATGTGGAATGCCCTTTTAGGGCGGCTGACTACGGTTCAGCTTTCGCAAGAGTCTGATGAGTTTCGTTGGAGTCTACTTAAGAACGGGATGTTCTCTATAGAATCTATGTATAGAGCTTTGGTTCACTCCGACGTGTCGTTCGACGATAATAAGAAAATTTAGAAAATGAAGATACCTCTAAAGCTGAAAATTTCCGCGTGGTACCTCCGTAAAGAGGTCATTTTAACCAAAGATAATCTTGTCAAATGCAACTGGCATGGAAGTAAAAAATGTGTTTTTTGCCCTCAAGAGGAGACTATCAAACACTTATTCTTCCAATGCAAGTTTGCTCGTTCTATTTGGCCGCTCATCCAAATAGCTTCTAGCTAATATCCACCACGCTCATACAATATTTACACGACATACACCGATATAGTTTCCCTGTTAGTTTTAGTTTGGACTTGGCCAAAACAACTAGAAATAAAAAAGTTGCACTGTTACAAAAAAGAAGTTGCACTTCATTACATAAACCTCTGCGAGAATTACGTAGTGTAACTAGTAGACGGTCTACTGTAGACCCACACATATGAACTCTCACATAATGGTATGTATGCATGTGTTTGGAGATTAAATAAAAAGACACGTCGCTGCACATGTGAACCACAAGTAGTAGGCCACCAAGTTGTGTAGGCCACCAAGGCACAGGGAGTGAAGCTGGGGTTTCATGACTGACGGAGTGAACCGCACAAGTAGTAGCAATCCGGCCAATAAGCTAACAGCTGATGGGCTTTACAATCGCTGTGACAACCCCCACCGGGTTCAGAGTGGCCACCGAGTAGCTGACCTTGGCGACGCGGTAGGCGACTTTGCAGAAAAGCTTCAACTTGTCCCGCTTCCTCCACCTCGGCGGCGCGCCCTGCACCGTGGCCAGCTCTGATCCTGTCGACGGCGTGCTCACCAGCGTGCGATCGCTTACCTCCCCTGCCGTCGTGGAGCTCGCCGCCTGCAGGACGCCATCATCGCCTGAGTGCTTCGCCTCCATCAAGCACGCGATGTGGAGGTACACAGGCTCCCCGTCGTCGTCCTGGATGCGGTAGGAGAAGCGCTGGCCGCGGTAACCATCGAGCCCGCACAGCCCGCAGTTATGGCCGGCGGCCTTGTGGAGTTCCAGCACGCGGCCCTCGTCCTCCACGATGCGCTTCGGCAGGTTTGCGCAGAAAGGGTGGAAGTCCAGGTCGTGCTCGCTGTTGTGGTACAGGAAGCCCTGCACCGGGTCGCCGCAGGCGTCGCAGAACGGAACGACACCGGCTGGCGCGGTCGCGGTCGCTGGACGGCTGGGGAAGAAGGTGAGCGCACGGCCCTCGAACATGGAGTGCTCCATGCTCGCCGGCGCTTGGGCGCAGCAGGCGTGGAGGTCGAAGTCGCATTGCTCGCACCGGTACCTGAGCTCGTCGCCGAGCTGCCTGCAGCCGTCGCACTGGAACAGCTTGTCAGTGGCTACCAGCTTCAGCCCGTGCTGATGGCTGGAGTGGGTAAACAGTGCCCGGACATCATCGCCGGTGAATGTAACCATGCTACTGTTAGCTTCTACTCCGGCGAACTGCCGCTAGCTAGCTCAACTCAGACGACACTGGATGCTCAATTTTTGTGCAGCCGCCTGCTTGCTGCATTTCTACTTACTTCTGCTCTCTATTTATTAGCAGAGCAAGGGACACAGTAACGTGTATGTACAAGGGTACAGCGGGGGTGGACTGACTTAGTCAGTCTCCTCTCCTATTATATATATAACCGTACTACTCGTTTTTTATGAAAACAATAATTTATTAATGAGATGATTTCAGCCAATCTCAACGACAAAATAATGTTAACTCTAGGCTTCGATGATTGGATGTCGATATCGGCCGGGGGCCTTGGGAATTGAATTGAGTGAAATGGACATAATACCAATCCCAATGTTTGGTCGTACAAAATATTCCTACATGCAATCTGTAAAGATAGCAATACCAAATTCATGTTTGGATGTACATGTCACGGGAATGTAACCATGCTACTGTTAGGGCAATTCTAACGGGCCGACCCAAACGGATTAAAACTGATCCGTTTTTTATCCGTTCGGATCGGTAAACGGACAGTGCTCCATCCCTGTCCGGCCTTTTTCTAGCCACTGCACCCAACGGGCCGACCTATTTCGTCTGCCCATTTCTTTTTTTAGACAATAGATTTCAAAATAATTTGTAAATAACTAAACGTAGACAATGATAGCAAAATAATAGTGTCATATAGGCATCAACATAGTATCCAAAAGAGCAGCCCGAGGTCCCATTTGCCTCAGCATTACATAGTACCCAAAAGAGGAGCCCGAGGCCCCATTTTGAACATAGTTTATGGGCAACACACAATTGAGATGAATCAAACATCTCGTTCCATGAAGATCTTTTGCTTCTTCTCGTGCCATGCCCTTTTACTCGGGGTCATGTTGTTGAGGTCGGCCATCATGATCCGGGACTCCTCGTGGAGCAACGCCTGTTCCGCTTCGATGGCCCTAGACCGGGCATTGGTCTCATCGATCTCGAGCTTCTTCTCTTATAAATCGAAGAAGTTCTTCATGTTCTCCTCTCTCTCCCGCTGCTTCCTCTCTTTCCTCTCCTTCTTCTCCTCAATTGCCTTGTCCTTTTGGGTTATGAACCACTTCAAGGTCTCTTGCAATGCAAGTGTCGTTGCATCACGCTTGGCCTCCATCTTGGAGGTTCTCTGTCCCCTCGGTCGTTTCCCATCATTTAGGCGAATGGGCTCATTGTCGTCGGCCACCGAGTCCCCTCCTCTCTTCATGCTTGCGATGAGGTCCTTCCATTTTGGACAATCCTTGAGCTCATTCCAACAATGAGTCAAGGTAAAGGCTTTGCCCGCATGTTGGGCCTTGAATATCAACAAAGCTTCAAGTACCTATTTGACAACCCAAAATTGCAAACACATATTGATATGGATAGTATGACTCGAATGGACGGAGAAAACGATCGAAAACATACCAAATCCTTCACCCCAATGCCACTCACGGGCCGGGCAACAACATGCTCGTAGGAGCCAACGAACTTGCTACACTCCGATTGGATGAAACCCCATCTCTTTTGGAGTGAACACTCATTCTGTTTGCTCTCGAATGGCCGGCCAAGATCCCGGGTTGTAGCAAACTTCCGGTTTTCATGGAAGTAGTCATGACACCTCTTCCAAAATTTTTGCCCCTTTTGCTCGGCCCCTGATTGCATCTTGCCCAATCTCCATCCATGCTTCACAAAGCATGATGTCTTCCGCTTGGGAGTAGGACAAAGTCCTTTGCGAGACGACCCTCTTTTGCGTGGCGCTTGGCGAGATAGCTCGCCGATGAACAATGGATCGTCCTCGACGTTCATGGCCTTCTTGAGGTCGACGACCTCGTGGGTCTGGGTCTCGTGGCCACCTTCATTGATCATGTCGTCCATGAAACCCTCCCCATAGCCATGGCCGTTGTCATCGTAGTACCTCGGGTCATTCGGGGCGAGCGGGGTCATTTTGTCGAGCAGGTTCTGTGCGGCAGGAAGATTGGCCGCAAAGATGGCTCACGGGTGCTTTCCTCCGACCACCGGCGAGTCGCTGGCGAGAGGGACCGCGTTCAGATCGAGGGACACGGAATCAACCAATTCAGATGAGGTGGACAACCTGGACCCTCCGGCTAGGGTGGGGGCGTGGCCAGGCAGATAGCCATATGTTGGCGAGCCTGACGCGCCGCGTGACTGGGACTTCGGCGGACACGCTAAAGAAGATGAGCTCGCCGCAGCCGCGACACCGAGCATGACCTGGTGCGATGGGACGAACCCTCGCATGAGGAGAGCCATGGTCTTGGCAGCGATGACCTCGGGGTCTGGGGCGGCGTCCTCTTCCTCCGCATGCCCCTCTTCTCCGTCTCAGACTTCCTCTCCTCATCGGTGAGCACTTTCCTTGGCCTCTTCAGCTTCGCGTCGGCCGTGGTGCTATCCACGGCGGTCGGTGGGGCTGAGGTGGTGTTCACGGTGAGTAGGAGGGTGCTTTCCTCATCGGCGCCGCCGCCAGCCATGGGGTTTTCGCGGGAGAGGGAAGGATATGGCGGGAGGGGAAGGGCAATTGGGAGGGTTCTGTGGCTGATGGGTGGGCCAGGGGGTGAAATGGTGCGGAATCCGTGCGGCGTCTAGACACGTCTGTGCTGACGCAGACCCGGCTCAAATTTGGGCTGGAATTGGGTCGCCGCGGACGAAAAAGCGGACGTCGATCCGTTTGCGTCGACGCGTTGGGCCGTGGATTCCACCCAAACGAACGGAAACAAATCAAAACGGACCAAATGGGTCGACGCGTTGGAGTTGCCCTTAGCTTCTACACTCTCTACTCCGGCGAACTGCCAACAGCTAGCTCAACTCAAATGACACTGGATGCTCAATTTTTGTGCAGCCGAGCGTGGTAGCTGCTTTTCTACTTGCTCCTGCTCTGCATACGCGGAGGGGGGGGGGGGGGTGTGGAGGACTGACTTTGTCGGTCTCCTCTCCTATATAAGTGCACTATTTTTTATACACCCAATTAAAAAGGCATTACGATTCACAAGGAGATGAATTTTTCTAAGCATGGGTACACATTTACCCTCACTTTTTTTAGACATTTTTGGCGTACCAAAAATATAAATATATTCTACATATTGTAGTACAAAAGTTATACGATTAATCTATTCAGCGTACATATCCTACGAAAGTTTTGTGTCCGGCGGGTGGATGTTGAGATTCTTCCCTATAAGAAAGGAGGGACCAACGACCTCATGCATGCAGGGATCTTTTTCAAATGCAAAATTTTAAAATTAATTATCTCTTTAACCTTTAATTGGTTAATTGAATATACGATCCGCTTTCACCGTTGGATTCATCTCGATGACTACTTTAAAACAAGATTCCATCTTAATATGTTTTGACAAATTATTTTTTCGTCGTCAGTTGCCAGGTTATTATACTGTAGTTGCCATCTTACTAGGTAACAAGTTGCCATCCAAATAATACATAGTCACCAGAATTTTTTTACATGTTTTATCTCGTAGCAATGATCAACATGTCCAGAGAATAAGTATTCGATCCACTCTAAACACGTAAAAGATCACATTAACATCATGAGTAGCGAAGTTCAAGAAAACCTAGCAGCCGTTTGATTTTAACTTGGTGACCAACATGACTATACCTGGTGACCAAGTGACTATAATCTGGCAACTAAGTCCGAAAAACAAAGTTGTCGAAACATATTAATATGGGATCTATTTTTGAAGATCTCGACGCGACAAAGCTAACCGTGAAAACGGATCGGTATTGTGACTTACGGTTTAAGAGATAAAACATTTTAAAAATTAAAACCTAAAGAGAATCTACGTGGCTGCATGCATGCAAAGTTAGTTGCCATGGTTTGAACCGTGCCCACGGAAAATTAATCTAAGGCACGTGTCCTAAGTAGCACGGTCCAAAGTTATATTGATTCGTGAAGTTTGAGGCAAATAAGTTGTGCTATTTGAGCAAAAGAAAAATGTGAACATTGATGACTTTTTAATTTGCTACCACTTGTCATTTTTGTGTAGGCCACATTCTACAAATTTCCCCTCTGAATATTTTTTGCTTCACATGGTATAATATAGCACTATACTCATTTTTTTTGTTATTTTTGTTGTTGTTGTGATTTGGTTTCAAAACAAAAATCAAAATTTAGTCAGGGTGTATGTGTCATATGGTGCGCACTCACAACTTTTCCATTCACAGCAACATGTATCACTGTAGACTATTAAATCGCATCACCAACAGCAACGTCTCTTTAAAGGGAACAATCCACACAAATGCAGTCGATGCCCGAGCTAACTAGAAAGTAATATCTCGTCCGATCTAACTACAAATTCATATCATGGATTCTCGGTTTCTCACCCGAACAATGTCCGAGCATCTTCAAACAATGCCTTTAACCATAAAACGACAAGAAGTGCAACCTTACCGGGTACAATAAATTTAAATCAGACATAGTGTTTTCACACCGAAACTCGCTCCTCGAAGATCACCATCAAAAAAGGAAGTCGCCAATTGTGCGAGACACTCTTAAGATGGTGGCGACGGACCTATTGAAACATCAAGAACGACCCCAGATGCTAAGTCTCACCCAAACCGTAGTACACCAAGTCATGTCTCAACAGTAGATAAACACACTAATAATAGATAATTGTAACAGTAATATTGTTACTTGGAAGGATTTAATTTTTATTTATGAGTAAAATCTTGAGAGAACACAAGTTTGTATTTTTTTAGCGTCCACTTCATGGTCTTCTTCCGTTGGATAATTGGAAAGATCTAAAAAAACTGTACGAGAGTAGAGTGCTGCTCAGTCTCAATAATTGTACATTTCGTGCAAGTGGACACCTGGACATAAATTTATCAGAGGTGACGTTGGGCACGTATGCATTGCGTATTTTTTCTATTAAAAAAGGCCCAATTAACTTGAGTGTCGTCATATGGGAAATAGGTACGTTCATGTTTGCTTCGCGGATGGCAGAATAGTCGTTACAATTTCTAACGCCATTTGATATGTCACGCACTACTGTATTACATAAAAAATTGTGTTGACCAGAATGCACTAGTAGAATCTGAAACAGGGAAATATATCTCTGCCGGGATACACTACGGGAAAACACTACTTCGCCGCGTGGTCAAAATACTCGGCATAGGCCGAAATCAAGCTCGGCGAAGGCATTGCCGAGGTTGGCACTCGGTGCTTTTTATCGGGGCGACTCGGTAAACTTTCGCCGAGACGTTTCGGCTACACACCCGGCGAAGAAAAGGCAATCCGGTCCACCCCTTGTCAGATGTGTGGCAGGCGTGTGTCAGGCCTTCGCCGAGTTGGGTGCGGACCATCTCGGCAAAGAACACCCACGTGGACACGGGGTTTGCCTCGGCAAAGTTTCAAACTTCGCCGAGATCTGGATTCGCCGAGTGCCGTCGAGCGTTTCGCCGTGCGCACTGCTTCGCCGAGTGCCCTCTTCGCCGAGAGATCGAGATGTTCGCCGTGTCCTCCTCTTCGCCGAGATCCGTCTTTGCCGAGGCCATACCCGCATTTCGCCGAGGCGGGGCTTCGCTGAGTGCCGCTTCGCCGAGACCAGCCCCACGTTTCGCCGGGCCTCCATTTCGCCGAGACTGGAGTTTCGCCGAGGTGGGATTTCGCCGAGCATGCACCTTCGCCGAGTGCCGCTTGCTGGAATCTGGCTCGGCAAACATGGACCAAATGGTCACCTGGGAAGCTTCTTCGCCGAGAGAAGCTCTCGGTGAAGATGCACGTCTCGGCGAAGCAAAATCCCAGGTGACCATTTGGTCCCTGGGAACACCTCTTCGCCGAGTGCCCCTCTCGGCAAAGGGCTCTTCGCCGAGTGCTTTACTCGGCGAAATGGGTGAAATTTTCCAGAATTTTTCTGTTTTTACAGAAAACCCTGCATTTGCAACAAAATATGCATACAATACCAGTTTCATCACAATATCACTCACAGTTTCATCACAATATCACTCACAACAAGTTCACAAGTATATATACACACAATTAACTAGTCCAAATGCTTCACAAAGTATATACACACAACAAGTTCGCAACAAGTTCACAGCTAGCATAAAATGGCACAATCCGAGCTAGCACAAGTCCACGAGTCCACAAGTCACCGAAGGCCTCGTCGATGCAATCCTACAAGTTTGAAAACTATAAGCATTAGTTTCAAAACATGTGTATGCAAGTATTGACATATAGAAATTAGAGTTTTGGGTGTGGGATGTGGAGTGTGGGTAATGAAGTGTATTTGGGACCTTGAGCTTACCTAGAGTCGTCACTCGGGCCTGTTGGAGGTCGATGGCGCCGACGAAGGGCTTGCTGCTCCATCTCCACCATTCCCTCCTCCTGCACCATCCACGGGAGTGTGGGATCCAGCCGATCGATTTTCCTACGAAGATTCGCATTAGACGAGTAAGCAAAATAAAATAAATTGTTACTGAGCTAGTTTCAAGACAACTTACCAACTGGAGGGGGGCTAGTGGAGGAAGAGGAGGAAGCGACGGATCCAGGGGCAACCTCTGCATACCGAAGACGAGTTTAACTTTGCAAAGTTCAAGCACATGGGTTAGTTGAAAGAAATAGTTGAAGCACTTACCGCCACAATCGCCGCCAGGTATGTCTACAGTTGCATCACCTTTTCTTCTGTTGCCTGCACCCTCTGTTCCGTCGCCTGTGCCCTCGCCGTAGCCTCCTTTGCAATGTTCCTAGCCTTCTCAAGTTCGGCCTATGAGATTGCAACTATGTAAGAAGCGGTCATCGCAATGCAAACATGTAGAATAATGGAAAAGAAGGTTAAAAAACAACATACATACCTCCATTGCAGCCAAGGCTCCAAGTCCGACCCTTGGGCGGCGCTCGATCTCGGGCGCTGAGCTCGTACGACAAGCACGCATCTCGGGAAGTGACGAAACCCCCGAAGACTCGAAGGAACCATTGCCAATATAAGGCCGGCCGTTCAGCCGACCTTGTCCCGCGTACATAGCAACCTTGGGGTCGAAAGGAGCGGCCAAAGGATCGGACGTCTCACCGTAGATCTCCTTGAACTTGGAGCAGTAGCTCTCCTTCTGTTTCCCCGCGGTGGTGCTGATCCACTGGTCTTCCAAGGGTTTACTCGGGTCCGGATCCTTTGGCCTCCGGGTCTCAACGAATGCTTGCATCTTGGTCAATTTCCGGCCCTCCTTTGCCTCCTACAATTAATTGACAAAAAAGAAACACACAATTGAGGTCAAAAGGAAAAATAAAAAGAATATCACACAAATAAAAACTTGTATGGAAAGAACAAATATAATTTATTACCTTGTTTGCAATAACGCCGTCGAGTGTGAGGGGGCCTTGACGGTGGACTCCGTGCTCGCCTATCAATTTCCGCCGGTCCGATGCCACCTGGTGCTGCTTTTTGAATGCATCCGACACCCACTTGTCTACAATTTTCTTGTAGCAAGGCTTCTGGGCGGCTAGCCACTCAGGAATCACCTATTTAACACAATATAGAATTATTCATCGATCATGTGGAGAATAATAGGAAAATATATGTGGCTACCTTCATGTACTGGGCTCTCGACAGGTGTATGGGCCTGGCTATCTCTTTGCTGATCGACCTATGCATCTGCTCGGCATAGAACTGGACAACACAGCCAACACGCGCCTCGTACAGCTGGTCGGGGATGAGCTTCTTCGCCATTTTAATCAGCACCTTTTGAGCCGCCTCCGCTTTACCTTCACCTTCGACGAGTGTGAAGTAATCCTACAATCATTGAGTATAGGACAAAGGAATTAACACGATGAAGTCCAAACTCTTGGTATTAAGTAGTAAAGTTCTCATAATTACTTACCCAGAACTCATTGACCAGCCGCATGCCGAGGTGGCCGAAGGTGGGGTCCGGCACCATCGTCCAGTGGTTCCAAGACCAAGCAGGCACCCTTTGACCAGTGGGGACTCCATCCTTCTTGAGGTCGATCAAGCCAGGGTAAAGCTGCTTGATAAGACGGCCAAGGACGCCTGCAGGTAAGCGTTTCGACTTTGGGCCCACCCACGTAAATGACCTGCACATACCGAAAACAAAAGTCAGAATGTTTGTGATGAAAAGATAACTAAACAGGAAGGTAACAACATTTTCAACCACCACTTACATATCTCCTGTGATGTCAAGAACGCCATTTGACCCACGAGCCGGCATGGAGGAAGGACCTCGCAAGTAGGGCTTACGCTCACACGGAATGCCGACCAATGGTAGTGGATGAGCTGTCAACAGATCCTCATCCGCCACGGCATCCTCATCCTCCTCACTCTCCTGGTGCTCCTCCTCTGACTCCTCTGACTCCTCCGAGCGCCGGTCGTGGTAGTCATAATCACTCTCCTGGTGCTCCTCCTCCTCCTCCTCCACCTCGGGCTCCACAGGCCGCTCCTCCTCCTCCTCTGACTCGGAAGACGAAGCCGAGGGCACGGGACTACTCAAGCGAGCCCGAGGGTGCTTATTACCCCGGGGCGCCTGGGTGGATCCCGAAGGTCTGCCACGCCGAGTGCTGGTCTTCTTTGCAGCCACCCGATCACGCTTTCTTCCAATGAGCGTGGAAGACCCATCAGCGGACTTCGCGTATAGATTGGCAACAGTGCCAACCTTGGCGACCCGCTTCTTCGCCGCGAGCCACTTCTTCTTGGCGACACTCTTCTTCGCCGCGAGCTGCTTTTCCTTGGCGCTCGGCTTCTCCTCCCCCCCCCCCCCCGCCATGTCTCAATCACCTGTCATCACAAAGAATGTGTTGATTAGTACAAGTAAAAACACAATAGTAATGAATAGGCTTAAATAAAACTCATAGAAAAAATTGCAATATTAATAAACTAAAAGAAGCATGCAAAAACTCATATTAGTACAACAAAAAACAAATCAAGCTTAAGAAGTGGCATACAAATGATTCATAGAAAATATTGCATAAAAAATATTACAAGTTCAAAAGTGGCATACAAATGGTTCATAAAGAATATTACATCACAAATATTACAAATTTAAAAGTGGTATACAAATGGTTCATACAATCAGAAGCCATTGTCTACATCATTTGGATCATAACTTGGACCAGCATCATCATCATCATCACTATCACGATTGAACCACCAATCTTCTACGTAGCCTGGAGGTGGACCGCTCGGCTCCTCTACATCGGGTAGGTGCATCCGTTCAAGAAGCTCCACGTCTTTCCGGTTGAGAACCGGCTCACCGTCCTCTTGCCCGTCGTCGACTCCAATGCCATCGTCGTCGTCTTCTTCCATCTCATCTATTGTAGGCAAGATGATGTTCAATTGGCCAGGCAGCCCATCTTCTTGATAAAAATCTCCCTCGTACGTGTTTGGGTTTATGCGGTGGTGGTAGTCGTCATCGTTAGGGGTAGGTGGTTTATTACGCGGTGGCACCGAGATCACTACATCCCACCCAAGTAGACGTTTCACAGTTTTGCATGGGTACGGGAGATAAAAAACTTGGGTGGCTTGGTGTGCTAGGATATAGACATCATCTCCCGCATAGACGGATTCTCGCTCAATTTCGACCAACCCAATTTCAGGTCTTCGTCTCACTCTTCTTGGATTGAACCAATGGCATTTGAAGACAACAGGGTTCTTCTTTTTGCCAAAATCACAATCCAGTTCAATTATTTCCTTGACTATTCCATAGTAATCAAGGCCGTCTTGGCCTTGGCATAAGACCTCGGTATTTGTTGTCTTCCGGTTTGGCCGAGTGTTTTCGTATTCTTGAGTATGGAAGCAGAACCCATTGACGTCGTAAGAATTATAGGTCTTGACGGCATAGGTGCATGAGGTAAGTTTCTTCAACTCGGGCATCATTTCCGGGTCGGAAATTCCTGTTGGGAATATGCCCTAGAGGCAATAATAAAATGGTTTATTAAGCATATTCACGTTTATGATAATAGTTTATTATCCATGCTATAATTGTATTAAATGGAAACATAATACATGTGTGGAATATCAACACCAGGAGTCCCTAGTGAGCCTCTACAGGACTAGTTCGTTGATCGAGAGATAGTTAGAGTTTCCTAACTATGGACTTGTTATAGTCACTTGATAACGGAGTCATATCATTAGGAGTAATGGTGTGATGGACATGACCCAAATAAAGAGTTGCAATTAATCGTGTCACAAAAGTTTTGTTGTCAACACTTTTAATATGCCAAATATAGTTTCCTTAGACCATGAGATTATATCACTCCCGTTCACTGGAGGAATACTTTGTGGACATCAAATGTCACTTCGTAACTGGGTGATTATAAAGGTGGCTTTCAGGTATCTCCGATGGTGGGTTGTTGGGTGATATGTATCGAGAGTGGGATTTGTCCCTCCATGTGACGGAGAAGATATCTCCAGGCCTTCTCAGTAATATAGCATCAAAAGTCTGCAGACATGTGATTAAGTTGTAATCACGGAGATCCTATATTATGGACGAGTAAAGAGAACTTGCCGGTAACGAGATCAAACTGGACATGGGGATGTCAACGATTATATCTCGGGCAAGTAAAATATCGTGAGACAAAGGGAATCGTATATGAGATTAATTGAATCTCCGGCATCGTGGTTCAATCGAGAAAAGGTTTTCGTTGAGTGTATAGGAATTAATATGGGCATCCCGGTCCCGCTATTAATTATTGATATGATCATGTCTATGCATTCTCGAACCCGTAGGGTCACACACTTAACGTTCCGATGAAATTAGGTTTTGCGATGAATTAAATGATGAAATGAACGAATGGTGATTCGGAGTCTCAGATGGGATCCCGGACGTCACGAGAGTTTCCGGAGGCGTCCGGAGAATAAGATTCATATATGGAAAGTTGTTTCCGGAGGTTTCGGAAAAGTTTCGGAAATTATTTGCAGGGTATCGGAAGGTTCCGGAATGTTCTAGAAGGTTCTATAAGTGGGACCACATATTGTATGGGGCCCACATGGACCAAAGGGGTGCAGCTGGCCACTTGGGCCAGCCGCACCACCTAAGGCCCACATGGGCCAAACCGAATTGGCCTAGGTGGGGGAGCCGGCACCCCCTAGGAGGAGTCCTAGGGGGACTTGGCTTGGGGGCCAAGCCACCCCTTGGACGGCCGGCCCTAGGGCTCCCCCTCCACCTATATAAAGGGGTGAGTGGAAGGGGGTGCGGCACACCAAGAGGCTGCCCCCCAAGCACCCTAGCCGCACCACCTCCTCACCCAAAACCCTAACCCTAGCCGCACCCCTCCCCGAAGGGCTGCGCCACCTCCACCTCCACACCATAGCCGCACCACCCCTATGCCCTAGGGCTGCTGCGCCTTGTTCCTCTCCCTCTCCTCTTGCTTGGCTTGGCGAAGCCCTGCTCGTGGAGATCGTCATCGGCACTACCGTCGTGCTGCTGAGATCATCAAGGCCACGTCCTCTCACTTGCGGGATCAAGGAGTTGACGTCTTCATCGAGCCGTACGTGTGGACACCGCGGAGGTGCTGCCCGTTGCTGCACTTCACCGGATTGGATCTCGAGGATAATACATCTCCTCGTGACTAGACGACTCTAGTTGCGGGGATCGACTAGCCAACCCCTGCACCGACAAAACGCGTTTGTTGATCTTCAAGGGTAAGAGATTGGATCTCACCTTCGCTATCTTCATCTCGTAGATCTAGATCCTTGGGGTTTATTCTGCTTGCCGCGTAGGAAAATTTTTGTTTTCCATGCTGCGACCCCTTCAGTGGTATCAGAGCCTAGATTTATTCGTAGATGTTGGTGCGATTAGAACACAAGGAGTTGTGGGCGTTGATATTTATGTTGCTACCTTCTCGCGTGCACTTTGCATCTTTGCGGTATTGTGAGATTGAAGCGGCCCGGACCAACCTTACTCGTCCACGCACGAGAGACCGGTTCCACGAGTGACATGCAACTTGTTTTGCATAAGTGGCTGGCGGGTGTCTGTTTCTCTTGCTTTAGTGAGGATGCAATTTTCAATGGAAGGCCTTTCAAAAGGATGAGTAAATAAGCAACTATTATATCACCGTTGTGGTTTTTGCGTAGATTAGAACGGTTCTATCTTGTTGACCCAAGCCACGTAAAATTTGCATAAACAAAGTAGAGGACGTCTAACTTGTTTTTGCAGAGGGGGTCAAGTGATGTGATATGGCCAATGTGATTTGTGATAATGTATGCAATGATCATGTTTGTAATATTTCGCGACTTGCATGTCGATGAGTACGGCAACCGGCAGGAGCCATATGGTTGTCTATTATTTTATGTGACCTGCGAGTCATTGAATCACCATGTAATTGCTTTACTTTATTGCTAAGAGTAGCATTAGTTGTAGTTGCAATAGTTGGTGGACAACCATGGTGATGGCGCCACGATGATGGAGATCATGCCGGAGATGGAGATCTTGCTGGCGCTTTGAAGATGGAGATCAAAAGCATAAGAAGAAAGGCCATATCATATCACAATTATGAATTGCATGTGATGTTAATCCCTTTTATGCACCTTATTGTTATGCTTAGATGTGATCGCGACAGGTAGCATGATAAGGTGATCTCTCATGTTAATATCAAGATAATTAAGTGTTCTCCCCTAGTATGCACCGTTGCGAAAGTTCGTCGTTTCGAAGCATCACGTGATGATCGGGTGTGATAGATTCAACGTTCACATACAACGGGTGTAAGCCAGTTTACACATGCGAAAATACTACGGTTGTCTTGACGAGCCTAGCATGTACAGACATGGCCTCGGGAACACGGAACCGAAAGGTTAAACACGAGTCATATGAATGATATGATCAACACTGAGTTGTTCACCATTGAAGCTACATCACCTCACGTGATGATCGGTTGTGGTGTAGTGGATTTGGGTCGTGTGTCACTAAACAACCAGAGAGATGTTGAGTTTAGTGGGAGTTCATTAATTTTGATTAAGTTGAACTAAAATTTTCATAAGCAAGTGTCCTAAAGATGTCTTTGCAAAATCCTTGTAGATCATGGCCGACTACAGTAGTATGTTTCTTGCTGAGGAGCTGCATCTCGATGGGTCAAACTTTGCTGAGTGGTACATGCGTTTGAGAGAAGTCCTACACACCAATGGCGAGCTCTACGTGATAGATGAACCTTTAGAAAAACGCCCTGATGTTACTGCTGACTATGAAGGGTACATGGAGTGGTACGATCAAAAGACCACCTACTTGAAAGTCGAGTGGCTGATGTGCACCTTCGTGGATTCTAACCTTGGTAGACAATTTGGAAACTTGAGCGCAATGGAGATTGTCGATGAGCTGAAAAGAAGGTTCATAGCACAAGTTAGAGTTGCAAGGTTTGAATGCTTGGATGATTTTCTTTCAACTAAGATGGAAGAAAACACTTGCTTGGAACAACACCTGAGGAAGATGCACCGGCTGTATTTTACTATGGTGGATGTTTGGAACCATGAGATAACTGACGAGATGGCAATAGATGGGGTGTTGCGCTCGCTTCCCCCCAGCTATAAGAATTATGTCAGGGACTATGTCATGGGAAGGGATTCGATCACTTTCTGTGAGTTTATTTCCCAGCTGCGTCATGTTAAAGTGGAACCCATAGCAGGAGAAGTAGTCAATGCAGAAGGTATATTTTGATATACTAGTTATAAATGTTTAAATGTCCCATTTACACTTGTGGTGAGCTAAGTATTTGATACTTGTGCTGTTTTGTGAAAACAGGGCCCGCCGTTTGAGAAGTGCATGGAGGGACTGAGTGGATTTCGCGGGAAGATGGCAATCAAGGAGTTGATGCTGGCGTCATTTCACTTCTACATTTATCGTTTTAAATTAGAGGATTTGAATGAGTTTTGTAATCGAATTAAGTGTGATCTTAAATTAGTGTGTCTCGGTTTGTGAGACGGTCATTCATGTTAAAGACAAGTGGTTGTTCTGTTTTCATGAGTAATCCTTTTTGGAGATCACGTTTCGATTATGAGATTATTGTCCTTTGTTAGATTTGAACGATAATTAGTTAAACACTTATAAAAACGAAGCATGCTAAAAATGTCCAATACTTGATAATGTTTTTGTTTTAGTTGTGCTATAGTGTTGATGAGTATTCTGATGCGCATCACCTAGTAGCATGATTAAAAATGCCATTTTCTGAAAATGCCATGAGTAGCTGAAAGTAAACACAAGTGTTGGTTGTATTTTTCAGTGAATAAGAGACATTGTCATTTTATGTTCTTCATCGTGAATGAGTAAATAGGAGTAGTTATTCATGTCATGATGAGACCATGGAAGTAAAGTATATTAAGTTAACAAGATAATTGAGTCTTTTTGATTTGATCAAAAGAGTCAAAATATTTGAGTTATTGTTTAGTATGGAGACTTGTGACAAGTGTTATCACAAATTACAATATTTAGAGATTATTCAAAAGTGTTTTGATAAACCTAAAGTGTTGTAGTCACATTATATTTGATATTATGTGGTCATAAAGAAGGGATTTGAATTTAAGGGTTTATTTGTATCATTTAGATTTATTTTGATAACACTCTGTTTTAAATAAAGGATCTATTTAATGATTTGCGTTTCGCATATGAGTTATGTGAAATAGTGGTTTCAATAATTATGAGATAATTAAAAGCCAAAGCAAATGAAGTTTTGTAGAATTTCATATGGGATTATGAAATAGAGATTCCACAATGTGAGACTAAAAGGGACAAAACAATGTGTTTGGTTGTGTTGTGTATTTTAGTGGGTTTATCATGAAATGGTTTCATGGATAAAAGATTTGTTGGAATAAATTTAGAAAGCTTAAATCTTGCATGTTTATGTATCAAGTGGCACATATGTAAAGTGCTATGTTGGTTAAAACTTGACACATAAAAGATTTTAATGATGGTGATCATTGAATTTTGGTTTAGCTTATCTAAAGAGAAGTGAGATTCAAGAATATGAAATTTTGTCAAAGGTTGCAAATAATATTCATGATTTACTTGTCATGTTTGAGAAACAAGACATACCTGCAAAACTACAAAAGAAGAAATTGAAACTTTAAAATACAAAAGTGACTAAAAGTCATTCTATATTAAGTTTAAATCACAAAGTAATTGGTACTTGATTTTGTGAAAAGAATGTTTCACATATTTATTTTGCAAAAAGTTTGTGTGGAATAAATAAAACTTAAAGCTGGCAAGGTGCTGGCGTTTCGTATATGAGTTCTTGAATCTTAAGAGTTAAGAATTTTTGGAGGAGTCCAAAGTGTCGAGAAAGTGCATAAGAAACTGAGTGAGATCTAATTAAGATATGTGGTGACATATATTAAGTTAGAGCAGAAACTGATTTCCATAATCAAAATATGTGGTGACATATGTTTGAGTGGGAACTAGTTAATGATGGTCAAATATAAAGATAACATATTTCTGAGTGGGAGCCATAGTGGTTTCACAATTTAATATGTGTATGGTGTATATTTGAGTGGGAGTTTACAACATCGTGTTTGAATGAAATGGAGATTTCATAAATGTTGTCATGGACCAATGCATAACTTATGAAGTTAGTTTGAACGTCAAATATTCATGTAGATGGATGTATCTATGAAGGATAGATAAGTTTGATAAACATTAAGGTCAGGATGTTTTAACCTAAACAAGTTTTGAAGGAGTTCAAAATAGAAACAAGAGAAGAATGGTTCATCTCATTGTAACATATAGGTGAAACATTGAGTTGAGAACTCAGTACAAAATTGATGGTTGGAGGATATGTTGGAATTCACTATGAATTGTTCATAGGTCTCAACATATAAGAACCATGTGTTTGTATATGACGATATGTGACCCAAGTTCTTAATTGTAAGAACATGTTAAATGAGGAATCATTTTTCATGGAATTGAGATGAATTTAGAATATGGTAGACTTGATTGAAGTCATAAAGCCAAACTAAATTGGAGATCTCTTAATATCAGAGTAGCACAGCGAAAGCATGATCGGAAATATCGAAGTGACATGATACACTATCGATTTGTTAAGTCTACAACATATAGGAGTATATGATTAATTCAAGGATTGAAATAAGATATAATATTTTGGTTTGAGAAAGTTGTTTCAAGATCGAGTGAGTTCCAGATGCATATGTTATGAGAAAGTCCATTTGACTGATCATACATATAGGCATAAAAGGATATGAATATCTCACTCTATAACCAAACATATTATATACATTATATGATAATGAGTTTTATCATGGGATGATAGGAAGTTTATCATGTGATGATAAAGTAATGTCAAATTAGGTGACAGTTACAAATTTTTGCAAAGGACATAAAGAGCTGTAAAGTACAGAGCACGGACAGAACCTCTTCCACAAGCAAACATGATCAGCACTAAGACTTCATGAGTGAGACTACATGGGTGTTGGATCGAGGAAATGTAAACTAGATTATTGACTCTAGTGCAAGTGGGAGACTATTGGGAATATGCCCTAGAGGCAATAATAAAATGGTTTATTAAGCATATTCACGTTTATGATAATAGTTTATTATCCATGCTATAATTGTATTAAATGGAAACATAATACATGTGTGGAATATAAACACCAGGAGTCCCTAGTGAGCCTCTACAGGACTAGTTCGTTGATCAAGAGATAGTTAGAGTTTCCTAACTATGGACTTGTTATAGTCACTTGATAACGGAGTCATATCATTAGGGGTAATGGTGTGATGGACATGACCCAAACAATAAAGAGTTGCAAATTAATCGTGTCACAAAAGTTTGTTGTCAACACTTTTAATATGCCAAATATAGTTTCCTTAGACCATGAGATTATATCACTCCCGTTCACCGGAGGAATACTTTGTGGACATCAGACGTCACTTCGTAACTGGGTGATTATAAAGGTGGCTTTCAGGTATCTCCGATGGTGGGTTGTTGGGTGATATGTATCGAGAGTGGGATTTGTCCCTCCATGTGACGGAGAAGATATCTCCAGGCCTTCTCGGTAATATAGCATCAAAAGTCTGCAGACATGTGATTAGGTTGTAATCACGAAGATCCTATATTATGGACGAGTAAAGAGAACTTGCCGGTAACAAGATCAAACTGGACATGGGGATGTAAACGATTATATCTCGGGCAAGTAAAATATCGTGAGACAAAGGGAATCATATATGAGATTAATTGAATCTCCGGCATCGTGGTTCAATCGAGAAAAGGTTTTCGTTGAGTGTATAGGAATTAATATGGGCATCCCGGTCCCGCTATTAATTATTGATATGATCATGTCTATGCATTCTCGAACCCGTAGGGTCACACACTTAACGTTCCGATGAAATTAGGTTTTGCGATGAATTAAATGATGAAATGAACGAATGGTGATTCGGAGTCTCGGATGGGATCCCAGACATCACGAGAGGTTCCGGAGGAGTCCGGAGAATAAGATTCATATATGGAAAGTTGTTTCCGAAGGTTTCGGAAAAGTTCCAGAAATTATTTGCAGGGTACCAGAAAGTTCCGGAATGTTCTAGAAGGTTCTAGAAGTGGGACCACATATTGTATGGGGCCCACATGGACCAAAGGGGTGCAGCTGGCCACTTGGGCCAGCCGCACCACCTAAGGCCCACATGGGCCAAACCGAATTGGCCTAGGTGGGGGAGCCGGCCAACCCTAGGAGGAGTCCTAGGGGGACTCGGCTTGGGGGCCAAGCCACCCCTTGGCCGGCCGGCCCTAGGGCTCCCCCTCCACCTATATAAAGGGGTGAGGGGAAGGGGGTGCGGCACACCAAGAGGCTGCCCCCAAGCACCCTAGCCGCACCACCTCCTCACCCAAAACCCTAACCCTAGCCGCACCCCTTCCCGAAGGGCTGCCGCCACCTCCACCTCCACACCATAGCCGCACCACCCCTATGCCCTAGGGCTATTGCGCCTTGTTCCTCTCCCTCTCCTCTTGCTTGGCTTGGCGAAGCCCTGCTCGTGGAGATCGTCATCGTCACCGGCACTACCGTCGTGCTGCTGAGATCATCAAGGCCACGTCCTCTCGCTTGCGGGATCAAGGAGTTGACGTCTTCATCGAGCCGTACGTGTGGACACCGCGGAGGTGCTGCCCGTTGCTGCACTTCACCGGATTGGATCTCGAGGATAATACATCTCCTCGCGACTAGACGAGTCTAGTTGCGGGGATCGACTAGCCAACCCCTGCACCGACAAAACGCGTTTGTTGATCTTCAAGGGTAAGAGATTGGATCTCACCTTCGCTATCTTCATCTCGTAGATCTAGATCCTTGGGGTTTATTCCGCTTGCCGCGTAGCAAAAATTTTGTTTTCCATGCTGCGACCCCTTTCAATTCCCTACAAGTGCAATAGGAAGATTTATGATATATTAGTGTTGACGAAACGTCTTGCACTAAAATCAACGTGTAAAATAGAGAAATACTTTAGCTTTGAACCATGGAATGAAACCGCCGCCTCCTTCACCCCCCTTTTTAAAAAGGACCAACTTGTCATTGTCGGTAAGGGGTCTTCGATGTTTCCAGGTTTCTTTCTCAAATAAGCTATGAATGGCAACGATCAAGAAACGGAGTTAGTCCACAAACTAGGAAATGAAAGTGTGATGAACAATACACCGAGCACTTACTCAATGTAGGGTTGTACTTCCGTCGTGTTCTTCAAGACATAAGATGTAATGCTCGTCCACTCATCATATGATAATTTCCTCTTCTTGTGGCCACTTGATTTGCCACCGGCCCCGATGAAAATGCTAAGTTCGGGCAGATCTTCCGGGTTGGCGATATTCAAACGAGGCACTGGATTATGAACAGTGGTAAGAGCGTCACTATAGAACTTCGTGGTGAAGTTTGACACCTCCTCGTTTAGTGTTGCCTCAGCTATGGATGCTTCGATTTTGCATTTGTTCATGCTTTTCTTTCGAAGGACCTTCTGCTCTCTCTCAGTTGCAAACATCCAACGGGTCTGCACAGCCCCCCCCCCCCCCAATCTTGCCTCAGTCGGGAGATGCAACAACAAATGTTGCATGGGATTAAACATGCCTGGTGGAAAGATAGCCTCTAGCTCGCAGAGCAACTCAGGTGTCTGTGCCTCCAACTCTTTTACCATGGCGACATCTAATTCTTTAGCACAAAGCCGGCGGAAGAAATAGCTCAACTTTGCCAAGACTAGCCAAATTTCCTCATCTATATAGCCTCGAAACATGACCGGCATTATCCGCTCGATCCATACGTGATAGTCATGACTCTTGAGCCCACCTATCCGTAGCCCAGACAAATTCACTCCCCTCATTATATTAGCTGCGTACCCATCAGGGAAGAATAGGTAGTCCAGGACCCACTGGAGAATTTCTTTCCTTTGGGCCCTTGTTGGAGTGAAACGGGCCTTTGGCTTATACCATCCTCTTCGGACTGTGCCGGGAGGGTCCATATTCATATGTGGCCTATCACATAGCTTCTCCTGATCGACTCTAGCCTTGACGTTATCCTTTGACTTCTCGAGGTCCATTAGTGTGGACCAAAGGGCCTCGGCGATATTCTTTTCAGTGTGCATTACATCAATGTTATGAGGAAGGAGAAGATCCTGAAAGTATGGGAGCTTCCAGAAGCATATGTCCATTGGTGTGTGTCTTCATAACCCACAAAGCCAGTCCCATCAGCATTGGGCACAAGAGCATCTAGCTGAGCCTTAATGGCGACACCATCTATTTCAGGAACTGGTACATGAGCATCGACAACTACACCTTTCAGGAACTTCTTTGCGTCTCTCTTGAATCTATGACCAGGTCTAAGGAACTGCCGATGCTTATCAAAATAGGAATACTTGCCACCCTTCGTCAGCCAAACGAAAGTCATAGCCTGCATACACACTGGGCAAGGCCACTTACCGTGCGTACACCATCCGCAGAATATCGCACGTGCCGGTAAGTCATGCAGGGATGTGTGGTACCAAACGTACATAGTGAAATGCTTCTTTGCTACGGCGTCGTACGTCCGTACCCCTTCTTCCCAGGCAAGATACAAATCATCCACCAGTGGCTCCATGTACACACTCATGTTCTTCCCCGGATATTCAGGCCCTGGAATTATCAGCGACAAGAACATGTTTTGTCGTTGCATGCACACGCCAGGGGGGAGATTCATCGGAATGACAAACATCGGCCAACAGCTATATGTGCAAGCAGACATACCATATGGGTTGAACCCATCTGTTGATAAGGCAACTGCTACACTCCTGTTTAAGCCCGCTTTGGGATGCTTAACAACGAACTTCTTCCATGCCTCACCATCAGACGGATGTACCATCTTCTCAGGACGATACCTCTTCCCATCTACCGGCCATCTCATTTGTTGGGCAGATTCCTCGGTCATAAAAAGCCGTTGGATCCTTGGTAAGAATGGAAGATACCGAAGGATCTTTTTGGCCACTTTGAGCTGTGTCTTCTGACCATCACCGTTGTCGACCTCAATATACCTAGAGGAATTGCACTTGAGACAGTATTTTTCAGCGATGTGTTCTTTTCTAAATAACATGCAGCCCTTTGGACAAGCATCTATCGGCTCATATGGCATCTTAAGTGAATCGAGGATTTTCTTTGACTCTTACATGTTCTTTGGCATAAGGTGTCCCTCCGGTAGAAAGGAGGCAATAACATGCAGGAATGCATCAAAGGCATTAATGCATACGTTATACTGACACTTGACAGCCATTAGGCAACTTATGGAATCAAGTTGAGAAACCCTTGTATGGGCGTGGAGGGTTTTCTGTGAGGCAAACAAAGTATCATAGAACTCCTTCGTGCGCTTGTCCATCTCCCCTCTGCATCTTCGGCTAGAATTTCAGGTGCATGTGCATTAGCGAATTGATCTAGCATTCTATCAGCCCCAGTATCAAAAGCTGTTGATGCCTCCTCGGTGCGCTGTCGCGCCTTCTTTCTCCGAGGTACACGCTCGCCATGCAAGGTCCAACGATGATAGCCTGGCATAAACCCATACTTGCTAAGGTGTAAACCCATGTCGTCCTTTGTTTGATTTCGCTGGTTTTTGCAACGGCTGCACGGGCACCAAGTTCCAGCTACCCCATGGTCTTTAGCAAATGCAATCTCCAGGAACTCTTCAGTCTTACTAATCCACTCCAGAGTGATTTGACTCGCACTAGATCGACCGCTGTACATCCACTCACGATCCTCCATATCCACACTGATTAATGCAGACATATATACAATATGTTTTATTTAACAAAGAGATTCATGCATCATAAAATTAACTATTTACAAAACTATAGATTTTACGCGTTGAATGCACTCACCTATATCTACTAGGTAAAGATAGGTCCTAATCCCACTCGAGTATGTGTAGCTTGTGTTCGTTTCCCTGTCCTACTCCTATCCAAGACAGAATTTTGGCAGCACCTCCCCGCTGTTCTCCAAATACACGTCTCGACAAAGGTCGAGAGGATGTGTATCCAGAGAACAACATGGGAGGCGCCACCGAAATTCTGTCTCGGATAGGAGTAGAACATGGGAAACGAACACAAGCTACACATACTCGAGCTGTCCAAAAACGTGGACAATTCGAAACGGCCACGGTTATAAATGATATAGCTCTTTGTATATAAATATATACCCTTGACAAGGCGCATACATAAATATATACAAACAGCTCTTTATATATAAACATATACCCTTGACAAGGTGTATACATAAATACATATAAAGAGTTTCATCTTTATAACTATAACCCTTCCAAATGGGAGACGCCTAGGGTTACGCGACTAGTTTGGTGAGCTACAAAATAATACAACCTAGCACGAGGAGGGGAAGAGCGTCATTACCCTCGAAGCGTGACCGGCGAAAAGACAGGGGAAGTAGCTCCTGCCTGAGCCCTGCCCTACAACGACTCTCCCGTCGTCAACCTCGCTGCATATCCTGCAGAAATGAATTAACAAATGAGTGCACAAAGCAAGGAAAAAAATTTACTAAGCTAACTAACCCTAAACAGCTAAACTACTAAGCTAACTAAGCAACTAACCCTAACCAGCAGCTAACTACCTAGCAACTAACCCTAACCAGCAGCTAACTACCTAGCAACTAACCCTAACCAGCAGCTAACTACCTAGCAACTAACCCTAACCAGCAGCTAACTACACCTAGCAACTAACAAATGAGTACACATAGCAAGAAAAAAATTAAAACTAATTACCTAGATCGATCGGGTGGTGGCGGGCGACGGCGAACAGGGCGGCGGCGACCGGGGCGGCGGCCAGGGCGGGCGGCGGCGAACGGGGCGGCGGTGACCGGGGTGGGTGGTGGTGGGCGACGGTGAAGGGGGAGGGCGGTGACCGGAGGCAGAGGGCAGCGGGTGGTGGCGGGCGGCGGCGGACGGGGCGACGGCGAACCGGGAGAAGGAGGGAGAGCGGAGCAGGAGGGTGGTGGCGGGCGGCGGTGGATGGGGCGACGGCGAACCCTAGCTGGCGCGGGTGGTGGCGGGCGGCGGCGGACGG
The DNA here is from genome assembly GCA_012064385.1 of Puccinellia tenuiflora. Taxonomy (NCBI): domain Eukaryota; kingdom Viridiplantae; phylum Streptophyta; class Magnoliopsida; order Poales; family Poaceae; genus Puccinellia; species Puccinellia tenuiflora. Next base: position 71,669 of record QRDG01000103.1, on the reverse strand, counting down.
GGCGACGGCGAACCGGGGAGAAGGTGGGAGAGCGGAGCAGGAGGGTGGTGCGGGTGCGACGGCGAAGGGGGAGGGCGGTGACCGGAGGCAGAGGGGCAGCAGGTGGTGGCGGGCGGCGGCGGGGGCTGGGGTCGGGAGAGAGACCGGAGGCAGAGGTTGCGGGGGGACGATTGGGGAAATTTAGGTCCGGATTTGGCAAAAATTTCCTAAGTCCCCGCGCGAATTTCGCCGAGTAACCCTTCGCCGAGTGCCTAACTCGGCAAAGGTCTATTTATTTGACAAATTAATTAAATATTTGAACCCCAATTTAATAATTCATATATTTTATTAATTATTCATATATTAATTAACCCCACACTCTCATGCATATTATATGACGCCACCTAGGTTTCGGTGTGGTTCCGACACCCCGAATCCCCCTCCTCCATCGAACCCCACCCTAGAGTTGACCGGAAGACACCCGTGTCGTCTACCCCTGCCACGGGCGTCGAAAGGGGGTAGCTCCGAGGACTTTTATACTTTGTTGTGTTAGGGTGGGCCATGCGAACATAAGGAACCCAATTTGGGCACACGTTATCACATGATTCCATCCGTTGCATCCGAAATGGGAGTTTCCACCTAGAAGAGCAGAACCTTCGAGGGGGGTAAGTGCGGTGTGTGAAGCGGGTCACACCTCGGAGTCTCAAGATGTCTCTAACAACCTCCCACCACACTCTCATGCATATTATATGATGCCACCTAGGTTTCGGTGTGGTTCCGACACCCCGAATCCCCCTCCTCCGTCGAACCCCACCCCAGAGTTGACCGGAAGACACCCGTGTCGTCTACCCCTGCCACGGGCATCGAAAGGGGGTAGCTCCGAGGACTTTTATACTTTGTTGTGTTAGGGTGGGCCATGCGAACATAAGGAACCCAATTTGGGCACACGTTATCACATGATTCCATCCGTTGCATCCGAAATGGGAGTTTCCACCTAGAAGAGCAGAACCTTCGAGGGGGGTAAGTGCGGTGTGTGAAGCGGGTCACACCTCGGAGTCTCAAGATGTCTCTAACAACCTCCCACCACACTCTCATGCATATTATATGACGCCACCTAGGTTTCGGTGTGGTTCCGACACCCCGAATCCCCCTCCTCCGTCGAACCCCACCCCAGAGTTGACCGGAAGACACCCGTGTCGTCTACCCCTGCCACGGGCGTCGAAAGGGGGTAGCTCCGAGGACTTTTATACTTTGTTGTGTTAGGGTGGGCCATGCGAACATAAGGAACCCAATTTGGGCACACATTATCACATGATTCCATCTGTTGCATCCGAAATGGGAGTTTCCACCTAGAAGAGCAGAACCTTCGAGGGGGGTAAGTGCGGTGTGTGAAGCGGGTCACACCTCGGAGTCTCAAGATGTCTCTAAAAACCTCCCACCACACACCTCGGAGTCTCAAGATGTCTCAAAATGGGCATGCAGACGAACAAACAAATAAAAAATAAAACAAACAAATAAAGAGATATTTTATTTAATATTGACTGACAAACAAACTAACGAACATAATTGAATGACAAACAAATAAAAAATTACAAGAGTCACGAATAACAAATTAATTAAAACCTACGATCTTCTCATCAGTTATCTTCTCCTCCGGCCGATCCCATGCCAGATAGCCCTCCGAAGCAGTGGCCTCCTGTCCTGGAGAACGGACCCGGGTCGACTACCTGCTCCACATGGATTCGGATAGTATGAACTAGTGACGGCTTCGTCGTGGTTGAGTAGGGGTCGGCAAACTCAGAGGGTGGAAGCTCAGGCTGTGGCACCTCCACATCGTAGACGGTAGGAACTTCTGATGGGTTCTTCATCCACGCCATCACACTCAGGTACCAGCTGTCCTTCGGCTTTAGCATTTCCACAAGCTGCCCACCTAGCCTGTTGATGAACTGGTTCACGGCTTGGGGCTCCCACATCTCCCGCGGGAACCTCTCAAACCTCAGCTTCGTTAGGTACGACAGCTCTGATTCCCGTCCTCCCTGCCCACGATGCCAGCGGCTCATCGCGAGCGTCTCGCCGTTGATGACGAGGCCGGGGGAGGCATGGAGGACGCGAGTGCAGTCCTCGCTCAAGCGGAAGCGCACGAAGAAGTCGAATGGCGGCGCGCAAACCTCCACCTTGACGTTGTGGCGGTTCACACAACACTGCTCCACAACCGCCTCCACGACCGTCTCCGGCGACACCGGTGGCCGGCTACCTCCCACCGTCGCCATTAGTGCGCGCCCGCTCCACTTCTCCTCCAGCTTGCGCATGCCGGGAGTGCGAGACAACACGCAGTGCCCGCGCTCGGGCACTGCGTCACCGGAACTCCACATCTCCTTCAGAGACGCGCTACGACGACTATGTATGAAACAAAACACCAGGTTTCCCCTAGCTACAGCCCAACAGTGATTAACGGTCGAATGCCTTGGCATTCACTGTTGGGCGTAGCTAGGGAGACCGAATGTTTTGTGTTTCAGTATGAGAGGTGAGTGAGTAACCTGTCTGAGATGTGGACTATTTATAGGGCTGAGAACCGGCGCCAAAAGAGGTGAAAAGAGTGGGAAAAAACGCAATCTTTACCGAGCTGGGCACTCGGCAAAGATGTGATCTCGGCGATGATTTGGCGCGGGGGGGGGGGGGGGGGGATATTTTTCCCGCGTACCGTCTTTGCCGAGTGAGGCTCTCGGCGAAGTAGACATCCCGGCGAAGAAATGGCGCGTCCCGAAATTTTGTTTCCCGCCCTAAACTTTGCCGAGTGCTTTCCACCGACACACTCGGCAAAGAGTATCTAATTTTCGCGCCAAACAAAAATAATTGCGCGCGCATTCTTTGCCGAGTGTCCCCCCCCCCTCATACTCGGCGAAGAGGAGGAGGAAAAGGCGGCAAAACTAATTTTTTTCGCGCGCATTCTTTGCCGAGATGGGATCTCGGCGAAGAAAATACCAGCCACGTTGCCCTCCTCGTTGCCGAGAGGGCATCTCGGCGAAGAGAAGCTCCGGCACGGCGCTCGTGGGGCCGATTGTCAGGTGCCACGTGGCCGTACGTTTCGCCGAGAGTTGTTCTTTGCCGAGTGCTTTTGTGCTTCTTTGCCGAAGGTCGTTTTTTCGCCGAGTGCATTTTCCTTGATCACTCGGCAAAGATCGCGTTCGCCGAGCTTGCCTATCGTCGCCGAGAGTTGTTTATCCTGCGTCGGCGTAGGGCCTCTTCGCCGAGAGGCCCCGCGTTTCGGCACTCGGCGACGGCGATACCACTCGGCGGAGATGAATTTTCCCGTAGTGATAGCCTCTATCGTGAAATAATGTGGTGTTCAACAAGAAAGATTATTTGTCCTCCTACGATTCAGCCCTTTGGGGACAGGCCGGAGAGAAACAACTCTCTTCTCTAAGGAATCTTTTCACAACGTTTTACTCCGTTCCATTTTAGATGATTCTTAAATAGATGTATCTAGATATAAAATATGTCTAGATACAAGGTTTAGGGTTTAAGTTTAGGGTTAGGGTTTAGGGTTTAGTTTTAGGGTTTAGGGTTAGGGTTTAGGGTTTAGGGTTCTAACACAAGGTGACCCATTATCGCCTATACTATTTAATATAGTGGCTGATATGCTTGTTGTCATGATCGAGCGGGCCAAACTAGATGGCCAGTTTGAGGGAGTTATCCCACACCTTATCGATGGTGGGCTTTCTATCCTTCAATATGCGGACGATACAATCTTTTTTATGAAACACGACCTCGAAAAGGCTCGGAATCTGAAATTAATTTTATCAGCGTTCGAGCACCTATCAGGGTTAAAAATTAATTTTCATAAAAGTGAATTATTTTGTTTTGGCGAGGCTCAGGAAGCTGTTGCACAATGTGGCAAATTATTTGGATGTGCACAAGGCCAATTTCCTATTAGGTATTTGGGTATTCCCATCCATTATTGGAGATTGTCTAATGCTGAATGGAAGCACGTCGAAGAGCGGCTGCATGCAAGGCTAAGCAGTTGGAATGGAAAATTGCTATCCCTTGGTGGGAGACTGGTACTCATTAACTCGGACCTAAGTAATATGGTACTGTATATGATATCATTCTTCCAGCTACCAAAAGGGGTCTTGAAAAAATTGGATTATTTTCGATCAAGATTCTTTTGGCAAGGGGACAGCAAAAAAAAAAGAAATATCGACTGGCCAGATGGGATGTAGTTTTTCGCCCCAAAGATCAGGGAGGGTTGGGTATCATGACCTACAGGTCAAAAATACATTCCTTCTAGGTAAGTGGCTTTTTAAGCTACTCACTAAAGACGGGGTTTAGCAAACGCTTCTCAAAAGGAAACACATTGGTTCGAAAGCATTGTCATATATATATTGGAAACCGGGTGACTCGCATTTTTGGGCGGACCTCATGACGACGAAGGCACACTTCTTTCGCTTTGGGTCTTTCAAAATCAATGATGGAACGGAAATTCGTTTCTGGGAGGATAAATGGTTAGGTGATATCACTCTCCGAGAACAATATCTAACTCTATGCAATATTGTCCGTCACAAGAGCGATATAATAGCTACTGTTATGCAGTCTTCGCCTCCTAATATGACGTTCAGACGAACTATTTATAGACAACGACTTGCGATGTGGAATGCCCTTTTAGGGCGGCTGACTACGGTTCAGCTTTCGCAAGAGTCTGATGAGTTTCGTTGGAGTCTACTTAAGAACGGGATGTTCTCTATAGAATCTATGTATAGAGCTTTGGTTCACTCTGACGTGTCGTTCGACGATAATAAGAAAATTTAGAAAATGAAGATACCTCTAAAGCTGAAAATTTCTGCGTGGTACCTCCGTAAAGGGGTTATTTTAACCAAAGATAATCTTGTCAAATGCAACTGACATGGAAGTAAAAAATATGTTTTTTGCCCTCAAGAGGAGACTATCAAACACTTATTCTTCCAATGCAAGTTTGCTCGTTATATTTGGCCGCTCATCCAAATAGCTTCTAGCTAATATCCACCACGCTCATACAATATTTACACGACATACACCGATATAGTTTCCCTGTTAGTTTTAGTTTGGACTTGCCCAAAACAACTAGAAATAAAAAAGTTGCACTGTTACAAAAAAGAAGTTGCACTTCATTACAGAAACCTCTGCGAGAATTACGTAGTGTAACTAAGGGTGTGTTTGGTTCAGGGGATATAGTTTGGGGGATGAGGATATCCCCAACCACCTGGTTAGGGATAGCCACTTTTTGTGTTTGGTTGAGAAGATGAGAGATGGTTAGGGATAGCCGTTTTTTTGTTTGGTTGAAAAGATGAAAAATGGATAGATTATTGTGATGACCTCTTTGCCATGAGGGGGTGAGATTACCTCTACAAATGTAATTTTATTGCTGCAAATAGCTTAATTACACAGTATATTTCATAGCCAAATCTTTATTTGTACAAGTTGAGCCTAAAAAATAATTTTATATCAACGTGCAAGCAGAATTATATGTGAGCTGAAAGCTCCTAGCTCCTAGCATCTCTGAGCGCTCTAGTTCGCCCAAATTGACGAGACGCTCCGGCCGAACGGCGTACGGACTGGCGCCTCACCATATTCTGAAGCCGGTGCTACAGTCTACAGGGGAGGCCGTCCTGCCGCTGGCCTGCAAGCGGCGTGTGCACGGCCGGCCGGCCGCTGCGCAGCTTGGCCTTCGACAGAGAAAACGAGAGGGAGGCGGCAGCGCGGGCGCCATAGTGTGCAGGGAGCAGCGGCAGCGCAGGCGCCATGGTGTACAGAGAGCAGCGGCAGGGACGCCGTGGCGCGGTCGCCTCGATTTGGAGCAGCCGTCGTCAATCTGGATTTGGAGCAGCCGTCGTCGCCTCGATCTGGAAGGGAAAGCGCATCGTTTCTTTCAGACAGGAGGGGTGAGCGAAAGAAAAAACGATTCGGTGGTGAGAAGCAAAAGTGGTTATCCCCATCCGGCACTTTTGGTGGGATGAGCCCAACCGCCGTTTTGAGAGAATATTCTCACGATTTGGTTATCCCCATCCCCTCTCAACCTCTGAACCAAACATAGGGCAACCACTAAAAAGTGGCTATCCCTAACCACCTGTGGGATAGCCACTGAACCAAACACATCCTAATAGACGGTCTACTGTAGACCCACACATATGAACTCACATAATGGTATGTATGCATGTGTTTGGAGATTAAATAAAAAGACACATCGCTGCACATGTGAACCACAAGTAGTAACAATCCGGCCAATAAGCTAACAGCTGATGGGCTTTACAATCGCTGTGACAACTCCCACCGGGTTCAGAGTGGCCACCGAGTAGCTGACCTTGGCGACGCGGTAGGCGACTTTGCAGAAAAGCTTCAACTTGTCCCGCTTCCTCCACCTCGGCTGCGCGCCCTGCACCGTGGCCAGCTCTGATCCTGTCGACGGCGTGCTCACCAGCGTGCGATCGCTTACCTCCCCTGCCGTCGTGGAGCTCGCCGCCTGCAGGACGCCATCGTCGCCTGAGTGCTTCGCCTCCATCAAGCACGCGATGTGGAGGTACACAGGCTCCCCGTCGTCGTCCTGGATGCGGTAGGAGAAGCGCTGGCCGCGGTAACCATCGAGCCCGCACAGCCCGCAGTTATGGCCGGCGGCCTTGTGGAGTTCCAGCACGCGGCCCTCGTCCTCCACGATGCGCTTCGGCAGGTTTGCGCAGAAAGGGTGGAAGTCCAGGTCGTGCTCGCTGTTGTGGTACAGGAATCCCTGCACCGGGTCGCCGCAGGCGTCGCAGAACGGAATAATCCCGGTTGGATGGGCGGCGGTCGCGGGACGGCTGGGGAAGAAGGTGAGCGCACGGCCCTCGAACATGGAGTGCTCCATGCTCGCCGGCGCTTGGGCGCAGCATACGTGGAGGTCGAAGTCGCATTGCTCGCATCGGTACCTGAGCTCGTCGCCGAGCTGCCTGCAGCCGTCGCACTGGAACAGCTTGTCAGTGGCTACCAGCTTCAGCCCGTGCTGATGGCTGGAGTGGGTAAACAGTGCCCGGACATCATCGCCGGTGAATGTAACCATGCTACTGTTAGCTTCTACAGTATTCTCTACTCCGGCGAACTGCCGCTATCTTCTCAAACGACACTACTGGATGCTCAATTTTTGTGCAGTCGCGTGCTTGCTGCTCTGCTACTTGCTCCTGCGCTGCTCTCTAGTATTTATTACTCCTGCGCTGCGCTAATGGGACGACACAGTAACGTGTATGTACAAGGTACAAGGGGGGTGGACTGACTTAGTCAGTCTCCTCTCCTATATAAGTGCACTACTTTTTTTTATGTAAAATCAATCTTATATATATATATATATATTTACTAATTGGAAGCACCGTAGGAGCCTCCACGTTAACTCTCACGCACCAAACAAAATCATCCGTACGATCAACTTATAAGCCATCTCTAACCGTTAGATTAATTATGTTTAGTTGCACGCACGGACTCCGCCAAACTGCACGTCACAGCCAGAAAAACTACTTCCGTCCCATGCCCTAAACGTCCTAGAGTGCAATGTCACCACTCCGCCGCCTCCCAAGCTTACCGTCGACAGTCCAGCGCTCTCGCCGCATACCGTCTGCACGCCATCGCCAGACCCATTGCTACGGCCATCTCTGTCCGGATGACGCCTCGATGCATGTTCTTCTCGCTCCAAACTCCATATGAGCAGATCGAAGTGTGATTGGTGCGCCAGCGGAGGGAACAAAGAGAATGGCGACAATCACAATGGTGGTAATAGTAAGATGCGACTGAGGCTGATTTTTTATCTGCTCTGTAGGCTATGCTTAGCGGACGTTTACTGTCCCACCAGTGCCTTGATCCACCTGTGTATTCTCTCACTTTAACCCCTCTTCTGATTTGATGTATCTCCCGTGATGTTCCCCAAGAGTTCCATATACAATCCTCCCCCAATTCCTGTACATCCAGAAGAATTAAACCTCCCATGCACTTTATGTTATTCTTCTTGACATCAACGGTTCCATCTGAGTGAACTTTGTTTGTTATTTCTCAGGTCAGCAACAATTGCATATCTAAAATCCAAAGAAACCACTGCCTTCAAATTATAATTTTCTCAGTTTACTTTATTTTCTTCCTTCAGGAAGCAGCGATTCGACACAATTTCCCCTAGCAAACAGGTAGTTGTGAACGTCCATTAATTAGTTATCAATATCATTCAGCTTTACTCAAATTGTTTTGTTATTCATGACATATATGTCTACAGGAATGGATTATTCTGGCCGAGAGAGGAAGTGGATAAAGGCCATAGTGCAGAAGGTGCACAAGCACGTAAGAAAATGTTAGGTTTCATGCTTCAGCTCCCTTTTAATTGTAGCGTGGTACAGTATTACCCTATATATCCACACAAATATGACGTTTTGGTTTCAAATATTTATCACAAGCACTGAGAATAGGTTGTGGAAAGAGGTAAAAAGCCACATGGATTATCAGAAATCATGTGAACTAAAGAGATTCATACGAACCGAAGACTTCGGGAATTATTGTATAATTAAATTGATTGATGCATCTGCTACATAATTATTTACCGGCAGCCTTCAAGCCCACAACTCCCCACTCAGAGGACAAAATTACATTTTTTTTCTTCAAATAGTCTATCTACAATGAAGTCCAAATGTCTTAGATTATAACGTGTTCTCTTTTCTTGGTTATAACAGGTTGATATTGGTTTCTTTGTTTTGGTTCCCGTTGTCTCACTATCTGCATTTAGGTGCAACAAATTGTTGGATGCCATGGTTGTCTCCTTTATAGGTGAGATCTCCATTGGATGACTTGATAAAGGCTGTGACTTAAGGGTTGGATTTCTAAGATGGTGTTGCCCGCTATGATTACGAGCTGTTAAATGGTTTGTAGTTGTGAATTGACAACATGCATTATTAGGCTTTTTGCGATCTATATTTCTCAAAGTAGTAAAACTTCTTGGATTCATGTCCTCAAGTTTCCACCCTAGGTAAAGCTTCTTTGAAATTATATATAATGTTTAAACTGCTCATCTACCAGAGTTCCATCACTCTAATTTACTGTAATCATGTGTTGTTAAATTAATTTCATAGAATGAGTGTATGTACACTTCTCAAGCATTAGGCGATACGTATTTATCTAGAAAAGTGTTCTGTGTTATGATATTTGTATTTCCAAGGCAACTTCTATACTTTTACTGCATTGTGGTTACATAGTTTAATATTTGCCTACTAAGTAGATTTGTAATGTCACATTAAAGAATTTTATATAAATATCTATGTGGGGATCAAATCAATTCTTAGAAGAAATGGCCATAATTTTCCCACCGAATCTCTTAGCTAAATCATATAAAATTATTAATGGGTTATAGGCTGTGTCACTGATACTTCCTATACAAACCCATGAACTGACTTAGTTGCAACTGCATTGCCTTCAAGAGGAGGGCCTGTAAGGCTGTAACTATCGGGAGTTCTTCCATTACTTTTATAAATAAAATGCCCTAATTCCACCTGTCACGGATCTCAATGGCCGAAGTTTGATGATAAGACGGAGCACACTCCACCGCCACCCGACTCCGGCGAGCATTGGCTCATGCACTTCGATGGATCCAAAAGATACTGGGGACTCGGCGCCGGAGTCGTCCTCACCTCACCTAAGGGGGGCCGACTCGAGTACGTGCTACAAATCCACTTCACGGCGTCCAACAATGTAGCTGAATATGAAGCTCTCGCGCACGGCCTCAAACTCGCCAAGGCCATGAACATCAAGCGAATCCTCTGCTACGGCGACTCCGACTTGGTGGTACAGCAGACCATCAGTCATTGGGACGCCAAGGACCCCAACATGGCCGCCTACCGTTTCTTCGTCCAGCAGCTCGCGGGATGCTTCGACCGATGTGAATTTCACCACATCCACCGCTCCAACAACGAGGCGGCCGACACCCTGGCGAACATTGGCTCTCTCCGCGAGGAAATACCACCCGGCGTCGCCCTCGAGAAGCTCTACAAACCATCCATCACGCCGTGTCCCGGCTCCGATTCCATCCGGATGCCGCCGGACGTGGAGTCGGCTGGGCCGACTCTAGGTGAGACGGAATCCGTCGAGGTCCTCGTCATCGAAGAAGCTCCGCCATGGACCCAACCGTTCCTCGCCTACCTCGCCAACGACGAGCTCCCGGCGGACGAGATCATCGCCAGGCAAATCAAACGCCGGGCAAGTGCGTACGCCATCATCAACAATGAGTTGTACAAGCGCAATGTCTCTGCGATATTTCAACGTTGTGTGAGCCAAGAAGAAGGAATCAAGATCCTCAAGGAAATCCATCAAGGCGAATGCGGTCATCATGCGTCCTCGAGAGCAATCGTGGCTAAGGCGTTCAGGCACGGGTTCTACTGGCCGACTGCGCTGGCGGACGCAAACCAGCTGGTCCGGCTTTGCAACGGCTGCCAACGATTTGCAACGCAGAAGCACACTCCGGCTTCAGCACTCAAGACAATTCCCATCACTTGGCCGTTTGCCGTCTGGGGGCTCGACATGGTCGGTCCGCTGAGAAGATCCAGTGGAGGCATGACACACCTGCTGGTAGCAGTCGACAAGTTCACGAAATGGATTGAAGCCAAGCCGATTAAGAAGCTGGATGGGCCAACAGCAGTCAAGTTCTTCAAGAGCATCATCTACCGCTTCGGCTACCCCAACAGCATCATCACGGATAACGGGTCGAACTTCGTCAAGGGAGAATTTGCAAAGTTCTGCGGCAGGACCGGCATCCGGCTCGACGTGGCCTCTGTTGCACACCCGCAGTCAAATGGGCAGGTCGAGCGGGCAAACGGCCTCATCCTATCCAGCATCAAGCCTCGGTTGCTCGAGCCACTCGAGCGAGCAGCCGGCGCATGGGAGGAAGAACTACCTTCCGTCCTCTGGAGCCTAAGGACGACACCGAATCGCTCAACCGGCTTCACCCCCTTCTTCCTCGTCCATGGGGCTGAAGCTGTCATGCCAACTGACATCGAGCACGATGCGCCCCGGATTGTGCTGTACATGGAAGCACAAGCTAAGCAAGCCTACGAGGATGGAATGGACCTGCTCGAGGAAGCACGCCAGATCGCCGAGTCAAGGTTGGTGATGTACCAGCAACAACTACGCAACTACCACAGTCGGCGCGTCAAGCATGTTCGCTTTCGCGAGGGCGACCTCGTGCTTCGGCTCATCCAGGATACCAAAAACATACACAAGCTGTCATCGCCATGGGAAGGACCATTCATCGTCAGCAAAGCGCTCATCAACGACGCCTACTACTTGATCAACGCCCGCGAGCACAAGAAGGACACGATGGACAAGGAAGGCGATGAAACGGAAAGGCCATGGAATGCGTCACTCTTGCGTCGATTCTACACCTGAGAAAGAACCATGTATGTATCACCTATGCTATCAATAAAGGAATGAGAATGATGAGCGCATGAGCAATTTTTCACAACTCTTTTCTGCATCTCCTTTCCGGTTTTTCCGGAAGCCGGCAAGCTTGCCTTTAGCGGCCGTGTAGCGTGACTAACCCCTAAACGGCTAACTCTTCGAATCCGGTTAAGGCCGGCAAGAGAATAAGCTGGAGGTGGCAAACAACGTGAAAAACGCATAAAGGGAAGTACTGCCGGCTGAAAAAAGGCTGTTCTATAAACTTGGCCAAGTCGGCAGTCGGCAACCGCTTCTCCTATTACGGACGACTAACTACACGACGCTAAACGGCTAACTCTTCGGATTCGGTTAAGGCCGGCAAGAGAATAAGCTGGAGGCCGACTGTATGCGAAAGACGTAAGAAACAGAAATCGTTGCCGGCTGAAAAAACTCTGGCCCAACAAACTGGACCCTAACGTTGTAGTAGTGTGCATGATCCCGCCAGACGGTGAAGTGCACACGAAAGACGTCGGGAGAGGCTACAGGCGAGTGCGAAATTAACTAACGCTAAGTAAAATGCTATCCATGAGTAAAAGCAGTGGCGGAGCCAGGATTGGAGCAAGCCCCGGGCCAAAAAAAACCTACCTAAAAAAATTGAGAAAAATTGAAGCTCAATCAGTATAAACAGAGCTCAAATCGAAAGAAAAACTGAAGAAATGACTTTTAGGTTTCAGCAACAGCAACAGTTCTTCAGTTTCTCAGCAGCAACCAACAATAGTTCTTCAGAATTCAACAACAGCAGTTTTGCTGCAGCCCGCAGGCACGCAGCGATGGAGAGCCTAAACCTGGAGCATGGGACTGGCCACGAGCAACAATAGGTGCGCGGCGGAGGAGTTGACCCGTCGGAGCCAGGAGGCGGCGGCCAGGCAGGCCAGCGATGGGGGCGGCGCCATGTGGAGGAGATGCGGCGGTAGTCAGGCAGGGAAGATGGGTTCCGGGGAGGCCGGGGCACGGGTGCGACAAGCCGGCCTGGGCGGAGCTGGGCGACGGGCGTCGCCACATGCCCACGTCGGCAGGTTACGGGTGGAGGCGTGCTTCTGTGTTCCGTCGCGAGCGCACACACGATCAAGCGAGACGGAAACACGAAATCATCGCTGGATTCATTCGTTAGCGAGCAAATAAGTTGGGCCATGCCTGGGCTGCGCCCCGGGCCAAACATTTTTTTCCCCTGATGGTAGGCTGCAGTTTTTGCTGCGCCCCGGGCCATGGCCCTGGTTGCCCGGGGCCCAGCTCCGCCCCTGAGTAAAAGAGCAGGCTAACCACTTCGTCGTTTCATTTCACGCATGAAAATGCCGCCAACCGGCTTCGAGAGTTCAAGCCGGACACAAGCATGACGAGCAGGAAATTATAACTGCGTGCAAGTAAACAAATACAGGAACAAAAGCGGGTGGCATTCAACATCAAGGGTAAAACCTTACAGATGAAAGATGAACAACAAAACAAAAGAGGGAAGTCCACAGGCAGACTTTCCCCGCGCAACTACAAGACCAAGCTGGCAAAGGGCTCCCTAGGAGGCATCCGTCGACTTCCCGGCTCCACCTTTCTTCTTGCCAACCCAGGGATTGAGGCAGAGGGTGCCGTCGAACACCTTCACATAGAAGATGCCTCGGTCGCGCAGAAGGCGGAAGCGGAGAATGAAGCCGGCTTCGAGCTCGTAGAAGTCGGCAAACTCGTCCCACCCCCGGACGAACTCCACCTTGTTGACAACGGCATCACCCTCCACCTGGGAGGTGAATCGCACAGTGGCATTCCAAGGGCCCTGGGTAGCACCCTCACGGAAGAGCTTGAACATGAAGTGGCCAACGCCCGGCAGCGCGTCGGCGAAGGCATTAGGAAGCCTCTGCACCGGCCCAATAACCGGCGGGTGCAGGATCATGAGGAACTCTTCGATGGGGAACACATCCCATCCCAGGCGCCAGGGATTCTCAAGGGAATCAGAAGAGGCGGAAGACAACTCCGCGCTGTCTTCCTCGCTGTCAGCGACAGCAGAGGGAGCATACTTGGGAATCGGATCAAAACCCGGAGGAGGAAGAACAGGGGTGGCCTCCTCCTCGCTCGACGAGTCATGAAGAACAAGGAGACTCTTGCCGCGACCAACGCCACCACCAACGCCGCCACCGGCGGCACCCGCCTTCTTCGAGCCAGTGCGGCCGCCGCCCTTGCCGCGGCCAGCGCTGCTACCGGCGGCAACGGTGGCGATCGCTTTTCCCCGTCCCCGTCCACCCTTCTTAGGAGGACGGCCGCGAGGACATTTCGCCGGAGGCGCAGCGGCGGTCCCCTCGGCAGCAGTGTCCAGAGGCTCGGACTTCACCATGGCGGAGCTGCGAGGAAACAAGAGGAAGAAGGTGAAGGGAGCGTAAGCAAGCGCAGGTGAGTAAGAAGGAAGAAAACTGCCGAGTTTTATAGCAGAAACAGGGGACAACGTGGGAGACCCAACCGTCACCCACGATCCCATGGTCTACACGTGGCAACAAAACTCAGACGATGGAACCGTTCAGTAACTGTAGCCGGGCCCACGCATAGAAGCCAAGGAGCCAAGCCGTCAGCCGGCATAAAATACCCGGGGGCTGCGCACCCACCAAGTCGGCTGCCCAGACCCGGACGCATATCTATATCACCCCGAGTCACGAACTCGGGGGCTGCGCACCCGCCAAGTCGGCTGCCAAGGCCCGGACGCATATCTATATCACCCCGAGTCACGGACTCGGGGGCTGCCAAGCCGTCAGCCGGCATAAAAATACCCGGGGGCTGCGTACCCGCCAAGTCGGCTGCCCAGACCCGGACGCATATCTATATCACCCCGAGTCACGGACTCGGGGGCTGCCAAGCCGTCAGCCGGCAAGAAATTCCCGGGGGCTGCGCAGCCGGCAAGCCGGTTCCGCAGACCCGGACGTATATCTATAACACCCCGAGTCACGGACTCGGGGGCTGCCAAGCCATCAGCCGGCAAGAAATTCCCGGGGGCTGCGCAGCCGGCAAGCCGGTTCCGCAGACCCGGACGTATATCTATAACACCCCGAGTCACGGACTCGGGGGCTGCCAAGCCGTCAGCCGGCAAGAAATTCCCGGGGGCTGCGCAGCCGGCAAGCCGGTTCCGCAGACCCGGACGTATATCTATAACACCCCGAGTCACGGACTCGGGGGCTGCCAAGCCGTCAGCCGGCAAGAAATTCCCGGGGGCTGCGTAGCCGGCAAGCCGGTTCCGCAGACCCGGACGTATATCTATAACACCCCGAGTCACGGACTCGGGGGCTACCAAGCCGTTAGCCGGCATAAAATTCCCAGGGGCTGCGCAGCCGGCAAGCCGGTTCCGCAGACCCGGAAGCATAACTACAACACCACGAGTCACGGACTCGGGGGCTGCACGACATAACGACGACGAAAGAAAAACGAAAGACAAACAAAAGGCGTGAAATTTCGACCCGGCCAGATGCTCAAGCCGGCCCAAAATTCGGGGGCTAGGCATGGTGATTATCATCACCAAAACGAGCACGAATTCTGGCACAAAGACCCAGCAATCACAGAGAAAACGACACTCATGATAACAGTCTACGGCAGGAAGCAGAATAGCGAATTTTTACAAGGCAATCTTCGAGAATGCCCAAAATAACAAGGTGAATAATGTGGCAGGACAGTTAATAGTGCAGAACGACAGCTACACCCGGCATTCCGGGGAAACAAGCAAATCAGGCGGTAGCGGCATCGGTGGCAGCAGCGGCGTCGCCGGCTCCAGTATCTTCAGCTGGCTACGGCGCCGAAGACGGTTCAGCAGGCACAAGCTTCGTCAAGTCCACCGCCTCGGCGACTCGCCCTGAGGCTACGGCGATTTCCGGACGCAGGCTCGCGAGGGATGTTCCAGTGCGGAAGCCATCCAACAGCCTGCTCATCTGCACGCCAGGATACCATGACTTCACCACGGCCAGTGCCATGTCGGTGCCTCCACACGCCGCCATCTCCACCTGCTCGTTGATGCCAACTGGTGCCCCTTCAAGCCGGGTGGACAAATCATGGAGAGCAGCTGGCAAGGGAGCATCCGGCCACAGGTTCTCAAGCACGCCGCCGGCCGCCTCTTTCAACCGATTGAACTCCTGGCCGAATCGAAGAAGACGGGAGACGGCTGTCGGAGTAGACCCAGCAGCAGCATCGGAGGACTCAGGTCGGGAATGAGCCCAGGCAGCATATCTTGGATTTGCGCGTCTACCTCGGGATAAAGGCCTGCATTTCAAAACAGTGAGGCCGAGTAGAAGACCCCAAGCAAGAAATCAAGGAGAAAGGAGACCTCACTTACCGAGGATCAGTTCGTTCACGCGTTCAACCTCCTTGACCAGGCCGCCCACCAGCTGCTCATGCTCAAGCTCACGCGCCTTGGCCGCCTGGACGATCTGGTCGTTGGCCTCGACGGAATACTTCAGCAGAATCCTCAGCTCGGTCGCATTCTCGCGGAGGGACTCAATCTCGCTCTGTTTCTGATGCTCAGCTTCCTGCAGTGTCGCCGCTTCCTCGTCCAGCCGGACGACCTCGAGGCGGCGCTCCTCCGACGTCCTTTCCGCCGCCTGGAGATCGGCCTT
Source organism: Puccinellia tenuiflora (assembly GCA_012064385.1). Classification (NCBI taxonomy): domain Eukaryota; kingdom Viridiplantae; phylum Streptophyta; class Magnoliopsida; order Poales; family Poaceae; genus Puccinellia; species Puccinellia tenuiflora. The sequence goes on along the minus strand of QRDG01000103.1, from coordinate 55,665 downwards.
AGCCACGGACAGGGCGGCGTCCCTCTCCTTCAGTTGCCTCTCCAAGCCGGCGCGGGAGGTGGTGTCGCCTGTGGAGGCCGGATCATCATCAAACCAAGACACGCAAGAAAAAATGCAGAACGACATGACAGAGAGTGCGAGCAAGAAAGAAAGCTAGACCTTTAGCCGCCTCGAGCTCTCGCTTGAGCAATGCCGCCTCCTTAGCTGCCTCGGCGAAGCCTTGCTCTATGGAGGAGCGGAACAACGTTATGTTGGCCAAATTCTCCTTGGCCGTCTGCTCCGCCAGCGCGGCGAGGGGAATCCTCCCCGATGCGTCGGGCAGAGCCGGCACCGGCCCAGAATACGGCGAAGAAGACACCAAGACCGACTGGCGAGGACCGGGGAGCGAAGCCGTCGCCCCCGCAATGGCCTTGTCCTTGGCCGTCTCGGCCACCGACGAGGAAGGAGTGGGGAAGGCGAGATCTCCGACCCCGGCACCGGGCCGGAGAACTATCTGGAAGGAGTCCACCGACGCCTCAGCATCACCTGCCGAAACTGGAGGGTTGGAGTCGACCGCGGGAGGAACGGCGCTTGCCGACACCGGGTCGACCACTTCCACATCAGCCGTCACTGTCGCCGCCTCAGAAGGCGGATCAGCCGCCTGCGCCACAGGGGTCTCAGTGGCAAGCACTAGGGCCGATTCCGCCACCACGACATTTGGCGCCGTCTCCGCTATTGGAAGCGGCGCTCTACAAAGCGAGGAAAGCGTCACCACTAAGTACAAGTAGCAAGATTTCTACCACAAGACAAAGACTTACCCGTCACATGAGCCCAGAACCCTGGGTGTCCTCCTCTTCAAGCACTTCGGCGGGGGAGATGGCGCATCGTCGGACGGGCGCTTCACGTCTCCGGAGGGCACCTCGCCGCCCTTCGCTGGAACAGCAGAGTCTTCAACCGGCCGCTCCGCGCGGGCCGGCACTACTTCAGCCCCAGCACCGGCCTCCGCGGTCTTGCGGGCATCCGTGCCCGCTCCCGCCCTCTCCTCAGCCGCCTTGGCAGCCGCCGGTTGCCTCGCGGCCGCCTTGGCGTCCATCTCCGCCCGGATCGAATCCGCCTGTGCCAGCTCCGCGTAAACAGCTTTTTCCATGTCCTCGATACCCGAGTCATAACCAAGATCAACAGGAAGAGAAAAATTAACCACCTGGGCGCGGGTCCCGTCGGCGGCAGGTTCCACCCTCTCCACGTCCGCCGCCTTCATCCTCTCCTCGTCCTCCTTCGAGGCCAGCAGCTGCTCCACAGTCATACCAGTGTCAGACGTCTCCAAGGCCAAAACCGCCTGCGTCGTTTGATCATAAAACTCCCTCTCCAAATCACCCGGGTTCGAATCATAAATAAAATCACCACCGGGAACGTGACCAGTCACCTCATTGTCGGCCCCACCAGTGGGGGCATCTGCCTCCTCCGCCATCCTGGCGTCAACCTCGGCCCTAACCTCGGCCACAATCTCGTCCGCCCGGGCCTCCGCCGTTGGTTTCCCGGCAGGCGTCAAGCCGGCCGTAGTAGGTCGGGACGACGAAGAAGCCAGCTTCTTGGCGGGCAGCACGCCCCGCTTCTCGAACGCGCCCTTCCGCTTGTGCGGCGCGGCATTCGCATCGGCATCGGCGGCCGACTTCGACCGCCTCTCACTCAAGATCCGCCGGGGAAGAACCACTTTCTTCTTCCGCGCCGCCGCCTCCAACTCCTTGGTCCTGCGGGAGGACGTCGCCGGCTTGAAGGCTGGCACGGAAGAAGAACCTTCAGAGTCCGGCTCGGAACCGCTAGAAAGATTTACTACCACGCGCACTACATCATCAGTTTGCCCGGCGGCGCCAGACTCAGGAGACTTACCGCGAGGCGGCGAGACGGGAGGAGGGACGTCGCGCTCGAGGTCCTCGCCCCGGTCGGCTGCCGGATCGGAGTCGGAGCTGGCGGAGGGGACAGGGCTCGTTGCGGTGTGGGCGGCATCATCATCGCCTCCGCCATCCTCATCAACATCGGCGCCCCCACTGGACGACTCGGTGGTGTCACCGTGCCCATCCGGGCCGGCACGGGCGCCACCGCCCGATTCATCTTCGGCGGCGGCACGAGCGCCACCGCCCGATTCATCTTCCGCGGCGGCGTCTGCGTCTCCTTCCGCCTGTGCGTCGGCGGAGTCCTCCTCCAGTAACCTCATCAGTGCCTTGGTGAAGGGACCACTGATGTCGGGCTCGAAGACGACTTCGAAGTCTTCAACCCTCTGAAGCTCGCAAAGCTGCGTGACAGGCCGACTGAGTCAGGCGGCAGCCGAACGAAAAAATCGAAGACGGACAAGAATGCAAGGACTGACCTCAGGGGCGCGTTCCGAGCGGGTGAACGGCTCGAACCCGAAATCCCATTCCACCTCGACCCTGTCGGTGATGAGGCGGGCAGCCCACTTGCGGAGGCCCTTCTGATTCGGCAACTCCAAGCAGGTCCGGCTGGGATCCCGGACGCCGGAGTAGAAGCACATCTTGTGCGGGCGTGCTTGTAGCGGATATATCCGCCTCGACAGCCACGTCAGGGTCAGGTCCCTGGACGTTAGGCCGCCCGCCACCAACACCTTCAGCCGGCTAAACAAGACCTTCTCGAGAGCCCCATCCACAGGCGGCTTCCGGAGCCAGGACCTAGGAGCCGGCAGCGAGTTGGAGAAGGCCGGAAGGCCGATCCGGTCGGCGTCAGTAAGATTTCGGACGTAGAAGTAGGTACCTTGCCACTTCTTGATGGAATCAGGCAGGTTGATCTTGGGCAGCGGTGTATTCTTCGCGCTAATGGAGACGCCACCACAGTCGCGCTGCTGCCCGGCGGTCGTCTGAGACCGCAAGAAGAAGAACATGCCGAAAATCTCCATACTGGGCCAGATGCCCAAATACGCCTCGCACAGCACGACGAAGCAGGACAGCTGGGTGATGCAATTTGCCCCCAGATGATGGGGCTGCAGCCCGTAGAAGCGCAGGAACTCCGCGAAGAAGGAACTCACCGGGAGCCCCAATCCCCGCTCCAAATGCGAGGAGAACACGACGACCTCGTCCTTCTTGGGCGCCGGAGAAACTTCCTCTTCAGGGGGGGCGCGGGCTCCCACGTCGCCCGTCATCCCCAAGAACATCCTCCAACGGAGCTCCCAGATGAAATCATCGTCCACGGTGGAGCCCATCCACGCGCCTGAGCTCGCCATAGAAGATCGGTTCCCCGTGTTGAACGAGGCGAATCCAAGAATGGCACGAACGAGAGAGAAGAAGGGCAAGAGCTAGGGGGCGCAAGCAACAGCGAAGAAGACGAGGCGAGAATGGGGAACGGTAACCCCTGCCGTTCCCCCCTCTTTCCACCTTAAAGGCGAATCCGAGCGGAACCGCCCTGCTCGTCGCGCCGCGTGGCGGGCAAGCGTGCCGCACTTTCCGCGGATGATCCCGCGAGCAAGCAGTTGCCACAGAAAATCCGGCCCGGTGAAGCCGAGGCGACGTGCGCCAGGCCTCGGGCAGAACACCAACGGCTCCCCAAGGCGGCAGGTCGTGGCTGACGTAGGCCACGACCCGAGTCTTCGAGCCGGCCAATCCAGACCGCAAAAATCTGCGGATCCTACACCGTGAAGCCGGACTAGTCAACGATAACTTCGACGGCACACAACCAAGGACAGGAGCGCCCGTTGAACATTCTCCGCAAGCAAGCTTCGATTCCACCCGGCATCGGTTCCAGCCGGCGCCGACTCCAACCTCGACATTTCAACCACAACGTTCAAGACAAGGGGGAAGATCGTGAAGCCTTCCCAGCGAGCTAACAAGACTCCACGATCTCGAGGGCTAGTGTCGGGGATATGAACCCCGGATATCCCGAAGAGGTCCATTTCTTCAAAGCTCCAAGTGCCGCCTGAAGCCAGCCGCCTGAAGCAGGCCGCCTGGATCTACCCGAAGGCGGACGGCCGGCTAGGCTGAAGCCAGCCGTAACAACCGACAACTCCGTACGAGTGGGCCCTGCCCGGATAACCGCTCTGGGTGAACAGTACCCCTTGTCGGGCATCTCCTGTACCGAATCATGACAACAAGCTCCAGCCGGCTTGAAACCGTAGTGATGTCATAGGGGCAAACATGTAACTTCCCTGTAACCCAAAACCCTAGCCCGCTGCCTATATAAAGCGGGCTAGAGCCTCCTGCGCGAGGCATGCAACAAGAGGCAAGGAGGAGAGAGGACCAGAGACAGGCAACCAAGAGAGAGAAGGGACGAACACACGTAGCATCATCTTCAACCTCCAGCCGGCTAGGACCTCCAGCCGGCTGCCACCCGAAACAGCTCTAGGAGCACCTTTGTAGCCCGATTCTGTGATCAAGCAATAAGAACAAGAAGAGCAGGACGTAGGGGTGTTACCTCCACAAGGAGGGCCCTGAACCTGGGTAACTAGCGTGTGTTTTGCTTGCTTGTTGCCCAATCCCGCGCGAGCATCCATCGTCGCCTGCCCCACACTCTTTTCCATCTCTGATGGATATGCCGTGCAACCCACCACGACATGAACTCCAAACAATGAAGCCCAACTGATTCATGATTGGGAACCACCAGTAAGGTGATGAAATTTGACAACTCTTTTCTTATTCGAGAACCAACCGGCTAGTGGCATACATGACGGATTTAGAGAGCTGGAGGTAACAACCTACCAACTCAACTATAATGCACATATGCATGACCAGCTTGTGATTATTTCCGGGGAGACGAAGCGAACTTCACGCGGACCCTTGGCGACAAATGTTAACCACTGCACATGGACCAGAGAAGAGCACTTCTAACATCCAGAACACATTCTACGCGATGAAACGAAGATGGTTCGGACAAGTTTCCAATGTTTCTCGACAACACGGTCGTACTTCTGGAAGACATCCAGGTTATCACGAACTACCACCTGTCACAAGTTGCGAGAGGAATCATGCCTTTCAAGGAAAAGATGTGGTCTTGAGAGTTTCGACACGAATTTAACTCGTTGACCGAAGGGGTGCACTTGAACGAATGGACTTGGCAACACATACAACTCAGCTCGATGATAGGAATACCAGTCATGCTAAGAGTGCCACCAAAGTCTGTGGATTTCAAAACAATATCAATTGCTAAGAATATCTGATTACCACAACGATATTCATCCTAAACAATCTCGAGCCCGAGTAGCTCGGAGGTAGATGGATAAGGAAGGGTAAGAGTATCACTTCATCAAGTACGTCATGAGACTAAGCACGACCTCTTGATATAAAAGAGTGGGACACTCTAAGGTTGAACAGAACAAAGCTAGACAAGCATCTTATTCCGCGGATTACAATACTTTGACCTGGTCCGAGAATGGACATGGTACCGGAGTTTGTTTCTCCTAACATCCCAACGTGGAATGTATTGACGGACCACAAGGGTAACATGCTTTCGGAACACACCAATGCACGATAACACTTGACTGTCAACAGACAGACACAGGTTGAACAACAGATTTAGGTTAAGGAACGGGCTAACAACAATTTCAAGATATTGCAGAAGCCCTTGTTAGCACTCTTCCGACAACTAGTGCCGAAAGGGTTTCAGGAACGGGTGTTAGTAGAGGAAACACAATTATTGCTGGAAAAACTCGCTAAGAGCAATCCTGTCGTGATTTAGATGGTTCCCTAATAGAAAGCCTAGCTAAAGCTGGTGACAGAGAAGAGCATCGGTGAGGAAAACAATTACGGCTACAACCTCGAGTTTGAAGACTAACTTCAATTTTGCCACCCTGATGTAAGGTTTGAATTAACAACATGGTTCAACGGAAAAGATCTTGGGTTAAAGATCAGCTTCATGTACTGGGACTCACATAGCACAAAGCTCACAAGGGTGACAACCCTCATGAATCAATACACCAGAATTCCAGTACAATCCGGGACCTTCGGTTCAAGATCTTGGGCTAAAACAAGGGAATTTCTTGACGATCCGCAACACTTCCTTTCTTCGGGCTTTAGAATTGGGAAACGAGCAAAGTTAACCAGTAACTAAAGATAGAACCCAACCCCGTGATCCTAAAGATTTGGATTTTGCAGACGAGTAGGAGCATCGTTAAATCAAATAGAGGTAAGATAACTCAGAGTAGAGCGAGTTGGATGAGGAGTAAAAAGAATCCTAAGAAAGTTTTCACAACTCATTTTTAGGTAAAAAATAATTTTCCCGCACTAGACTCGACATCGACCAGTAGAAAGGGTTTCCTACAGGCAGTCCTGCTCTGATACCAACTTGTAGCGCCCCGACCCCAGAACTATCCAGTGAAACGTTGTGTAACCGGTCATGCTACACAATCAAGGGTTACTGGGTTTACCAATCCCAGGCCAAAACTCATTGGCAGGTGTGCTCGGAATGGATCATCGGCACACAACACCTCGATCATGCCATAAGCTCAGACATCGCCTTCACGTATAGCAAAGAGACCAAGACTGCGGAACAACTGGCACATCACAGACTCTACGACACAAGAGATCATAGTTCAACTCATATATGAGAAAGATAGCAAAAACCACAATCAGAGGTCACAGACCCATCATTACATCAAGCGAAAGCAAATATAGTTGTCTAACAACAAGATCCAAATTATGGCCTAAGAGGCCTACAATAACATATCCCAGCCAGCCTATTCTGAGACGTCCCAAGCTGCCACCTGGGAACCCCAGACTACTCGTCGATGTCAATAAAGAACCCACCTTCCAGTTCGGTGACGTCCTCCTCTGAAACAAATAATAATCAACAAAGCAAGGCTGAGTACGACGTACTCGCAAGAATTAGTAGGGCGATATAGGCCCGATGCTGACGGAGGCTCTAATGCTATATAATGTAGCTGGTCTTGAAAGTAGTGCTTCAGTTTTCTTCGTGGCCATGTACATGCCGTATACGAGCTTCTGGTAGTGTGGGTAATTCTGTTTCGACTGAGAGAGCACCTCGCTGAGGTAATAGACTAGCCGCTGAACCGGCCGCTGCCTGTCGGCTTCATCTCGTTCAACCACCAGGACAACACTGACGACTCGATTGGAGGCGGCGATGTACATAAGCAAGGGCTCCTTTGGAGTCGGAGGTGCTAAGACCGGGGCGGTGGCCATCGCACGCTTGAGTTCCTTGAAGGCGGCGTCTGCCGCGTCGCTCCAGACGAACTTGTCAGTATTCTTCAGCAAATGGTAGAGTGGGAGAGCCTTCTCGCTGAGCCGGCTGATGAAGCGGCTGAGGGATGCCAGGCAGCCCGTGAACTTTTGGATGTCCTTGATGCTTCTTGGTTGTCGCATGTTGTCGATGGCGGCGATTTTCTCCGGGTTGGCCTCGATTCCTCGTGCCGACACGAGGGTAGCCGAGTAGCTGCCCGGCTGGAACGCCAAACACGCACTTCTCCGGGTTGAGCTTCATCTGGAAGCGGCGCAGACGCGGCTGGCAAGCGCAAGTCCGTAGACGACCGCGTCGAGTCCAAGGTCGTCGCCACGACCGAGGGAAGGCCAGCAGGAGGCTTCGACAACCGCCGCATGAGGACTAGCAGCGACATGCGCCGAACGAGGGCGAGGAACAACTACGACTACTTGCTCGATCAACCGTGCCGGAACCACGGCGACCGGCCAGCGAACCACACCGTTCGGCAATGCACCCTCGGCCGCCCAAGGCCACCGCCCTATGAGCGGCGAAACCCGCCTCCGCCTCGGGATGAAGCCGGACGGGACGATCGAGGACGCGACGACAGACGACGTGAAGATAGGAATCGCGATGATCGCCAACGCGAGGAACAGAGGAGGGAACGCCTTCCATCTCCGCCTCAAAGGGGTCCAGACGGCTACCAGAATCCGGATGCCGCCTACATCGTGTTCGTCAGCGAGCACGACGACAAGCGAAGCCGGCGCGAACGGTTCAAGGAGGTGAACGCAGTGGTTCCACCTGTCCCCCAGTACCTCAACTAGTCGCAGGAACCAATCACGTGGGCCCGTGCAAATGCGCGGGCAACCTCTAAATATTTTTTGTTTATCTAAATATATGAGAAAATTATATGTGTATGTCGATATATTGTATTATTTAATCTTGAAAAGAAATACTATGATCCTTTGTGTAAATCTGCGTAGACATGAGATGAAAACAAATTGGGAGCGGTCGTGTAATGGCCTTAATCGTTATACAAATTGTATGCTATTGTCATTTCTTTCAACATAACATGCATGTGAAACAGAGAACATACAAATAGTAACTAATATGGTAGATGGAATACATAGGGAATAAGTACTTGAAACCACGGTAATTTTAAGTATTCTATGATTGAAGAAGCTTGCGCTTTCGTTTTCTCGAAGTGGAAGTTATGTTTTACCTTTCTATGATTTAGCAAGTTCATAAATATTGGGCAGAGATATGGAATGCACAAAACATACTCTACGAATTAAGGGTTGCATTTGTCTGATTACATTCATATGTCAAGTAGAAATATGGTCGTGCTCTTCAAATTTCTATCAAAACTATATTCAAATACGACCAGACGTCAACTTGCGAGATGAGTTTAAGTGCATGCTAATATGGTAAGGTTGTGCTGATATTTTCTAGACCGCATGATTCTGGGAAGATAAATAACAATAAGAATGTTTTGTTGAAACAGAAACACCCTATGTGTAGATTCGACATTAAAGTTATCAATCAAGTTGTAAATGGTCAAGCGTTGGCAGATCAAACTTTATTCTACGTCCTGATCTAACTGGAAGTAAGTATCTCGATTTAGTTTGGAATTTTATTCTCTATAGTCACATGATATCGTACATATTTGCACACTTCTACATGTACTGGACTTCATTAGTTTGGCATATTAATGTAATACAATTTATAGTAGAGAACAACATGGCTCATAACTATAATAATTATTCATTTATGGATATATGTGTTGTTTTTCATGGTCAAGGAGGTCTTACTAATCATTATGCTATATTGAGATGCAATATCACTATAAGTAACATTGACACTAATGGAACATTTGATTTATAACCAAGTGCGAACTGTGGAAAAGATTAAAATTTAAGGTTTGTACGTGGGTTCCCTAATGAAATATCTCTAACAAAGAAGTTCTAGGGATGCCAAATATTTCTTTGGGTATTATTGATTTTTCACATGTTTCACTAATGAAGGTGCATTCCTGTTATTTTAAGAAAACAAATATAATTGTATTTATAAGGCGGATTTCTATAATTTATTCTCTTAATAACATGTCAGAGGAATTACAAAATAGCTGATTTTTTATCTGCTCTGTAGGCTATGCTTAGCGGACGTTTACTGTCCCACCAGTGCCTTGATCCACCTGTGTATTCTCTCACTTTAACCCCTCTTCTGATTTGATGTATCTCCCGTGATGTTCCCCAAGAGTTCCATATACAATCCTCCCCCAATTCCTGTACATCCAGAAGAATTAAACCTCCCATGCACTTTATGTTATTCTTCTTGACATCAACGGTTCCATCTGAGTGAACTTTGTTTGTTATTTCTCAGGTCAGCAACAATTGCATATCTAAAATCCAAAGAAACCACTGCCTTCAAATTATAATTTTCTCAGTTTACTTTATTTTCTTCCTTCAGGAAGCAGCGATTCGACACAATTTCCCCTAGCAAACAGGTAGTTGTGAACGTCCATTAATTAGTTATCAATATCATTCAGCTTTACTCAAATTGTTTTGTTATTCATGACATATATGTCTACAGGAATGGATTATTCTGGCCGAGAGAGGAAGTGGATAAAGGCCATAGTGCAGAAGGTGCACAAGCACGTAAGAAAATGTTAGGTTTCATGCTTCAGCTCCCTTTTAATTGTAGCGTGGTACAGTATTACCCTATATATCCACACAAATATGACGTTTTGGTTTCAAATATTTATCACAAGCACTGAGAATAGGTTGTGGAAAGAGGTAAAAAGCCACATGGATTATCAGAAATCATGTGAACTAAAGAGATTCATACGAACCGAAGACTTCGGGAATTATTGTATAATTAAATTGATTGATGCATCTGCTACATAATTATTTACCGGCAGCCTTCAAGCCCACAACTCCCCACTCAGAGGACAAAATTACATTTTTTTTCTTCAAATAGTCTATCTACAATGAAGTCCAAATGTCTTAGATTATAACGTGTTCTCTTTTCTTGGTTATAACAGGTTGATATTGGTTTCTTTGTTTTGGTTCCCGTTGTCTCACTATCTGCATTTAGGTGCAACAAATTGTTGGATGCCATGGTTGTCTCCTTTATAGGTGAGATCTCCATTGGATGACTTGATAAAGGCTGTGACTTAAGGGTTGGATTTCTAAGATGGTGTTGCCCGCTATGATTACGAGCTGTTAAATGGTTTGTAGTTGTGAATTGACAACATGCATTATTAGGCTTTTTGCGATCTATATTTCTCAAAGTAGTAAAACTTCTTGGATTCATGTCCTCAAGTTTCCACCCTAGGTAAAGCTTCTTTGAAATTATATATAATGTTTAAACTGCTCATCTACCAGAGTTCCATCACTCTAATTTACTGTAATCATGTGTTGTTAAATTAATTTCATAGAATGAGTGTATGTACACTTCTCAAGCATTAGGCGATACGTATTTATCTAGAAAGTGTTCTATGTTATGATATTTGTATTTCCAAGGCAACTTCTATACTTTTACTGCATTGTGGTTACATAGTTTAATATTTGCCTACTAAGTAGATTTGTAATGTCACATTAAAGAATTTTATATAAATATCTATGTGGGGATCAAATCAATTCTTAGAAGAAATGGCCATAATTTTCCCACCGAATCTCTTAGCTAAATCATATAAAATTATTAATGGGTTATAGGCTGTGTCACTGATACTTCCTATACAAACCCATGAACTGACTTAGTTGCAACTGCATTGCCTTCAAGAGGAGGGCCTGTAAGGCTGTAACTATCGGGAGTTCTTCCATTACTTTTATAAATAAAATGCCCTAATTCCACCTGTCACGGATCTCAATGGCCGAAGTTTGATGATAATATAGGAGACCTTAATTGGCAGAACGATGATATTTACTTCAAGGAATGCACACCTTTTCCCTATGGTCCATTTATACAAGTCATCATATTTGGGCAATCAAAAGTTGTAGTGATAAGTTAGTGGATAAGAGAGATAAACGGTTAGGGCTTATGATGCATTATTTATGTATCCGAAAATTCTCAAACCGTGTATTCCCAAATTCTATGAAGATCAAGTGTTACTGAGTATGCAGTCTAATAATCCCGAACACCTTCAGATATATGGGACTGCATATGGAGAAGAAAATAAGCAATTTCGTAAGACTATGCCATAACTCATAGTAAAATGACCAATCTGGGCATGAGGCAATGTTTAATTATCCTTAGATCACTCCAACAATGTGATACTTTTTTTTTACATAAATAACACAATAATATTGGTTGCAAGTAAAAACTTATTCTCACTGAACACTGCAGATCATCTTTGTCTCTAAGGATTATGTTAACCTTATCGTTTTTCTCATTGGATCTCTATGGATATCTTGCAAGGATTCTCTTTCTCCTTGACATGCATATATAGTCCGGAATCGACCATCTTATATGTCCATTGCTGTCATGGGTGAGGGATCCGCTATCCCGCTCCATCCATTTTCCGTCAACTGGCCACATAAAAATGCCGAGTACTCCCCCTTTACATATTAATCGTTCATGGCTGCAATGCGTATGGAGGAATGAGTGCATGCTGCAATTTAATATTTTCTCTATTTTTAGCTATATATTGTTGTGACCTCTCTTATCCCTGAAGCCGATCAAGAAATATTTTAGCCTTCGTGGTTAAAAAATTAATATTTTTCATGTCTCATGTCATGTATTAGTAAAGATGTAGCCATGTCTGACGTAATTTTATACAATTTCATGCGTGTCACGTTATCATGGAAATATTGATGATGTGATAACTAATCGAGACATGGTGAAATAGCTAACTTACAAGTTAGTATGAAAATGCTAATATGTATATATTGCATAAAGTTGGATTCCAACCAATGAGTACAATCAACATCCAACGCTAACATCTGACTGTGCAACCTAATGAAAATTTATGTGTATTCTTTTTGGTAAAGATTTAAACCATCTAATTTACACTATGACATTTTATAAAATAACCAGCTCGAAACATTGATTCATACATTATATAATAATTAATACAAAGTTTACTCTGATGAATGTCATGTATAAAGTTTATGTAGCCAAGTGTCATGACTTTATCTTTTGACTATAAATTTTATGAGTTTTACGGAATTTTATGATATCTATAACTTTGATGTGAAAAAAGTAAACTATTTAACTTTACACTAGCCCGTGCAGTTGCACGGGTTGATGACTAGTAATATATTAATTTCAGCCGATCTCAATGACAAAATAATCTTAACAATTAGTCGAGACATTAAGGATACACACAATTAAAAGGACATGATAATAATCTTAACAAGTAGTCGAGACATTAAGGATACGCACAATTAAAAAGACATGATCAACGGTTCGCGGCGAGATGAGTTTTTCTACGGAGGGGTACACCTCACCCTCACTTCTTTTAGACATTTTTGGTGTACCGAAAATTTGAAAATGATAAATTGTACACATTGTAGTACAAAAGTTATACTGATTTGTGAAGTTTGAAGCAAATAAGTTGTGCTAAGAGAAAAACAAATAAGTTTAAGAGAACACAAGTTTGAATTTTTTCCACGTTGACTCCATGGTCTTCTTCCGTTGGATTTATCGGAAGGATCTAAAACTTTGTACGAGTAGAGTACGTGCTGTTCAGCCTCAATAATTGTACATTTCGTGCAAGTGGACAACTGGATATAAAGATTTCAAAGAGGTGACGCTGGACACATATACACGGCGTGTTTCTCTACTAAACAAGAAGGGCTCAACTCGAGTTGGATCAACTGGGAAATATTGATACGTCCATGTTGCTCTTCGCGGATGGCAGAATAGTCGTTACCATTTATAATGCCATTTGATATGTCACGCACTCGTTTTCTTGTTTGGGTCCGGTGACGTATTGAACTGTAGAGTGTATTCTACACCCTGCTGCGTCCACAATGTAAGATGTTTTAGGTATTTCGTATATTGTCTAGATTCGAATTAAAATGAGTAGACATATACACTAAAATATGTTTAGATATATCCGTCCCACTTTTTATTTGTAAAAATTAAAACATCTTTATTTAATAACGGAGAGAGTACTACTGTATAACTTCAGAAATTGTGTTGACCAGAGTGCACAAGTAGAATCTGAAGCAGGGAAAGATATCTCTACCACTGTCAGGGATAGCCATAATGTTGGTGTTCAACCAGAAAGATTATCTGTGCTCCTACGATTCACTTACGAGCATGCCTTCCACCTCTGGCACTTTGGGGACATACCGGCGATTCACTTACGAGCATGTTCTCTAAGGAATCTGTTCACAACGTTTTAGCCGTTTAGATTTAGGGGACAATCGATTTCTTATTGACTTATAGTTCCATTCTTACACCCAGATCTAGTCGTGTTTATGACAAACTTTACCCGTTTAAAACTTATCTCCAATTATTCTTAATCTTCCCATTAGTAACATAATTTTTATCTCCGTTTAAAACTTACCCCATGTTTCTTTGATTATTTTTTGTGCCCACTATTTGGATGATTTGGCAGTCCCACCTACATTAACTTGTAAAAAGTTGGGCCCAAATGCCTAAGTGACAGCGGCATGTCAGAAAAAAAAGGTGGCCCAACATTAAAAATAAGAAATTACTTTAAAAGAAAATTTATAAGAGGGTAAAATGTGCCACAAAATCAAAATTTTGGAATAAAAAATAGCACTATGTAAAGGGTAAGTGCAATACACATAAATCCAACATTAGAGAGGAAAACGTGGAAGTAAGTCATATGCTTACTTGGACTTTCAAGGTATAGAGGTTGAGAGAAATAATATTGTACGTTGAAAGAAACACATAGATGTGCCATAATAGAAGTCAACACACCATCTGATGACATGGTCCGAGGATTTGTTAGACTAGTCACAATGCAAAGTAACATAAACTAGTATCATCATATGATACTAGTCTATGTTACTATCTATAATGGGTAGTATCATATTTGTGGTATCATGAGGCATTGTATTTATTAGCGTGTAGACTCATTGTGTCTTGAAATCCGTTATGTTACGGTATCATATCATGATACTACTACCTCCTCTCTCTTCATTTATTGTTGTGCCACTTCATCTTTTTGACAACGTGGCATCTATGATACTACTTATGTTACCCCCATTGGGGCTAGTCTTAGACTAGCCATAGAGAGAACAATATAGGTAGTAGCATCTACGCTCATGCAATGCCAACTAGGCATATTAGTATCATGTAATAGTATTAAATGAGTAAATAGATGACAACTTACACCATCACATATCACTTCCCAATAGTTGATTGGTCTTTGATATAACAAATGAAGACATCTACTTGTAAAGTTTGAATTTGGCCAAAAATAGGAGACATCATATTTTGAGAAGGAGGGAGTACCTAGGGGTATCAAGCTTTAAAAAAATCATGTTAGGCTTGGTTGGACTTTACATGTAGCCAAGAATACATGTTGTGCTTCAGTTTGGCGTTTTGACCACATATATTTGTCTATTTAGCATTCTTTTACCATGAAAAGACATAGGATGACAGTAGTGAGTGAGAGGAGAGAGGGAAGAGCTGACGGAGTATTGATGAGAGTATTGATGCGTCTCCCGCCCTTCTCCACGCGTGCAACTCTTGTGCACTTTGACCTTCCGCCGCGCTCCCTCAGGGCCAGGTTGCACGACAACGCTTGATTCGAGAGTGTCCTGCCGGCTTGGCCCAACGCTGCTTTAAAGACCGCGTTGGCCTGGCCCATGAGCGGAGCTAGGTAACCCTGTCTGCAGCTGGTGGGTCTGAGCTGACTGCTGCAGGCCACCAAACGCGTCCATAATGTGGTTCTTGCTCGCGCCACAAAATGGACCAAAACCACATATCCGTTCAATATTTCCAAGACGACTTTTAGATTGTTTCCTAGAGATGCTCTTTTTTTTTTTTGAGAAACCTAGAGATGCTCTTGTGAGGGGCTCGCTATGCCTCGCTCGTAGCGAGCCGAAGCACCACCTCGCTCACGTAGGATATTACATGGGCCTGGCCCATCTGGCGATGATGCGTCCCAGCGCACGGACACGCTCACGTACGACCGCACAGTACGTTTTTTTTTACGTTTCCGCTTGTCCTTTTTTTTATCTATTTATGTAAATGTTTTAAAATTTTAAAATCTATTTTTATCTGAACAATTGTTTAAGTCTGAACCATTAAAAAAACAAATCTTGACAATTTTCAAAATATGAAACATTTTCAAATCTAAAAATGTTTAAGTTTGGAAAAAATTAAAACCCGAACATTCTTTTGAAAAATGAAAATTTTAAATTTGATTTTTTTTAAATCTTAACAAAAAAATAGATGAACCGAAAATAGTAGTGAATTGAAAATACTGGTGAATCGAAAATAATATTGAACCAAAAATGTTGATGAACCTAAACTTATGGTGAACCAATAATGTCGGTGAACCGAAAATAATAGTGAAAAAAAGGAGCGAAAATTTGGATGAACCGAAATAAGTAGTGAACCAAAAATAATAGTAAACAAAAAATATCAGTGAACCGAGAATAATAGTGAACAGAAAAGAAACCAAATACGGGTGAACCAAAAATAATAGTGAACCAAATATTCGTGTGAATCAAAAATAATAATGAACCAAAAATACTAGCGAGCTGAAAATAATAATGAACCAAGATAAAAGTATCAGGCTTGCTTTCAAAAATTATCAGAAAAAGATAAAATTCTGGTGATTTTAGGATTTTCGTGCAGCAGGCGCACATAATCTGTTTTTGGACAGCAACACAATATCTCGCACTTTCAATGCATTAGAGGCTAAACTTGGCACAAAAACCCAAAAGAAAAAGATAAAATGAAGTTGCTACAGAGGTAATAACTTCATGACTCAAGAAAAACAAAACGCAAACTGAAAGTAAAAGATGGGTTGCCTCCCAAAAAGCGCTTTTCTTTAACGCCTTTTAGCTAGGCGCAATGTCAAATATAAAGTTTTTTCGGAGGCCTTTGCAACATCAAGAGCATAGCTTGACCTTATGATTGATTCAAAAGGAAGCTTCTTTCTCTTTCTAGGGAAGTGTTCCATCCCTTTTTTAAGGGGGAACTAAAACTTTATATTTCCCTCTTTCATATCAATAATAGCACCAACAGTTCTCAAAAACGGTCTTTCCAAAATAATAGGACAAGAAGCATTGCACTCAATATCCATAACAATAAAAACATAATTATCATTAACAACAATAAGGACATCATCAACTCTACCCAAAGGTTTCTTTTTAGAAGAATCAGCAAGATGAACATTTAAATAGCACTCTTCCAAAGGATTTAAATCAAGCATATCATAGAAACTTTTAGGCATAACGGAAACACTTGCACCAAGATCACATAAAGCATTGCAATCAAAGTCATTTATTTTCATCTTAATAGTGGGTTCCCAACCATCTTCTAACTTCCTAGGGATAGAGGTTTCAAGCTTTAGGTTTTCTTCCCTAGCCTTGATAAGAGCATCGGTAATGTGTTTGGTAAAGGCAAGATTTATTTTACTAGCATCCGGTGTCTTAGCAAGTTTTTGTAGGAACTTAATGACTTCAGTAAGATTGCAATTATCAAAATCAATTTCATCATCTTTAAATAAACTAGGAGGATCCTCTTTAGTGGTTTGGATAGTATAAACTTTAATAGTTTTCCTATTCATTTCAGCAATTCTAGCTTCTTCAGCCTCTCTAGCCCACCTAGCTTTCAAGAGAGCCATCATCCTTTAATTTTCATTAATTTGAAGAGAAATAAAATTTAAAGATTCAGTATGTTTGTATTTATTTGGAGTGGTTCTAATTTTCAAAATTTCAACATCATGAGCAAGAACGTCTACTTTAGAGACTAGACTATCCAGTTTTTCCAGTTTTCCATGATCCTTTGAAAACGAGCTAGGAGTTGTATCAAAAATTTTAGGATCAGTAGGACACTCATATCTATTCAAAGCTTTGTAATCTCCATCAATATTAGTCGAGGCAACAGGAGTATCAGCAGTTTTAAGGACAGCAAAGGCATCAATTTCAGTAGGAGCAACTAACTCAGGTTTGGCAGCCATTCGGTTAATCAAAGTAGCTTGAGTTTGGGATATGTTTGAAATGCAATCTTCAGTATTAACAAGCCTTGTTTGAAGTTTAGATATTTCTTTATTTAACTCACCAAGTTGATCATTTATATTTTTTAATATAAAAGAATTCTCATTCATCTGCCTAGAGAAAATTTTATTTTGTTCGAATTGTTCATGCATGAATTTTTTTGGAGACCTCTCTATTTGATCATAGGTTTTACCATAAAAGTTGCCATTATTGGGAGGATAAGGCTTATAGTTGTTACTACCAAATTATTTCGATAAGCATTATTGTTGAAGTTGTTTCTATTAAGAAAATTAACATCAACTTGATCCTTTTCCTGGGCAATTAATGAAGCAAGTGGGACATTATTAGGATCAATATTGGACTGATTGGTAGCAAGCATAGACATAATCATATCAACCTTATCACTCAAAGAGGAGATTTCCTCAACAGAATTTACCTTCTTACCACTTGGAGCTCATTCGGTGTGTCATTGTGAATAATTTGTCATCATCTCATCCAAGAGTTTAGTTGCTGCACATAATGTTGTGAACATGAAGGTGCCTCCCGCGTACGAGTCCAAAAGGTTCCTTGAAGAAAAATTCAAACCTGCAGAAAAAGTTTGGATAACCATCCACATAGTTAATCCATGCGTGAGACAATTCTTAACCATAGATTTCATTCTCTCCCAAGCTTGAGCAACATGTTCATTATCAAATTGTCTAAAGTTCATAATATTACTCCTTAGTTGTATGATTTTAGCAGGTGGATAATATTTTCCAATAAAAGCATCTTTGCATTTAATCCAAGAATCAAGCTATTTTTAGGCAAAGACAATAACCATTCTTTTGCTCTCCCTCTCAAAGAGAAAGGGAAAAGTTTCAGTTTTATGATGTCACTTTCTACCTCTTTATACTTTTGCATATCACATAACTCAACATTTAAATGAGAGGCGGCATCAACAGTACTAGCACCAGAAAATTGCTCTTTCATAACAAGATTTAGCAAGGCAGGCTTAATTTCATAAAATTCCGCTTTAATAGCGGGTGGAGCAATTGGAGAGCATATGAAATCATTGTTATTAGTTATAGTAAAGTCACATAACTTGGTGTTTTCAGTAGAAGACATAACGATAAGATAAAATAATAAGACAGGAATAAAGACTACGCTAATTTTTTTTTGGGTTTTAAAATTTTGATACAGGAAAATAAACTAAACAAGATATAAAGCAAGCAAGACAAAAACAAAGTAAAGAGATTGAGAGTATGAGACTCCCCTTGCTGTAGCTCCAAAGTCCCCGGCAACGGCGCCAGAAAACTGCTTGATGGTGGATATTGATAAGTTGGGTGGTGCCCCAAGCGAAGGCGGAATTGTAGCTAGTAGCAGTTTTCTCTCGGTTAACGAACCGAGGTTTATCGAACTAGTAGGACTTTGAAATCAACAACGAGGTGAATGTTGAAGATCTCTGGCGCTTAACCTTCAACAGACGTGGACCTGCACACACTCAACCAAAATACTTTGCCCCAACGGCGGAAAGGTTGTCAATCTTTCCGGTCTCGCAGAAAACAAAGCGGTTAATTGTATGATGAAATAGATAAAATATGAAAAGTGATTAGAGCAATAATGATAAATAAAGAAAGTAAATGAGGTTCAAAACAATGTAAAAAGATGGACCGGGGGCCATGGGTTCACTAGTGGAGTCTCTCAAGTAAATAAAACATGCATGTGATGGGTGAACGAATTACAGCTAGGCAATTGACAAGATCATGACACAAACCCAATTTAGCTATGACAAAAAGGGCATGATAATATTTAGGGAGGCATCACGACAAGGAACAAAGACCGTTGAGTCCAACTGCGTCTTTGTCTAAAAAGTCCACCGTGGGATCGCTATCCAGCCTGTCACCCAACGGTAATTAAGTTGCAAGCAACAGACAATTGCATTAAGTAAAGTGCATGAAGTAGCAATACTAATATCAAAATAGACATTAAACACCATTACCCTTAGTAGCAAACATCACACACCTCGCCCTTAGACGTTTCGTCACTCGTGCCCAGGAACAAAAGGGGGCATGAACCCATTATCTAGCATAATAACCCCTCTCTTGCAGATACACACAATCACTTGGCCAAATAACTACGCACATCGGAGAGCATGCAAGAACATAAATTACTATATAAAAGAATCATGCACAATCTGAACATAACTTCATAATCCATCGGATCTGGTAGCCCCCGACCCCAAACTATACAATGAAGCTTGTGCACCGTCATGCTACACAATCGAAGGTTACTGTGTTTACCATCCCAGGCCAAAACCTTGGCAGGCGTGCTCGGAATGGATCATCGGTACGCAACACTTCGATCATGCCATAAGCTCAGACATAGCTATCATGTAATAGTAGAGAGATCAAGACTTG
>QRDG01000103.1:0-28983 GCA_012064385.1 Puccinellia tenuiflora | reverse complement strand
CCTCGCTTCTCAAATGCGCCCTTCCGCTTGAGCGGCGCATTTGCATCGACATCGGCGGCCGACTTCGACCGCCTCTCCCTCACGATCCGCCGGTGGAGGACCACCTTCTTCCGCGCCGCCGCCTCCAACTCCTTGGTCCGGCGGGTGGATATCGCCGGCTTGGAGGCTGGCACGGAGGAAGAACCCTCTGAGTCCGGTTCAGAGCCAGTGGAGAGATCTACTACGACACGCGCAACATCGTCAGCCTGCCCGGCGACCCCGGGCCCAGAAGACTTACCACGGGACGACGAAACCGGAGGCGGATCGTCATGCTCGAGGTCCTCGTCCCTGTAGGCGGCCGAGTCGGAGTCGGCGCCGGTAGCAGGGGCCGGGCTCGTTGCAGTCCGGGTGGCGTCGTCATCGCCCCCATCGTCGCCGCCGGCATCAGCACCTCTTCCAGACGACTCGGTGGTGTCGCCGTGAGTTCCTGCGGCGACACGGGCATCGCCGCCGGATCCGCCTCCAGCGGCGGTGTCCGCGTCACCACCCGCCGCCTGCTCCTCGGCGGCGCTGTCCTCCTCCAGCATGGCCGTCTGCGCCGCAGAAAGGGGACCCTGGACATCAGGCTCGAAGACTACTTCAAAATCTTCGACCATCTGGACCTCGCAAAGCTACCCGGCAAGCCGGCTAGTTCAGGCGGCAGCCGGAAAGGGAATCGGAAACAAAACGAAAAAGAAACTAACCAGAGGAGCGCGGTCCGAGCGGTCGAGGGGCTCGAGCCCGAACACCCAATCATCCTCAAGCCTGTCGGTGATGAGGCGGGAAACCCACCCGCTTAATCCCTCCTGCGTCGGGATATTCAGGGAAGCTCGAGTGGGATCCCGGACGCCGGAGTAGAAGCACATCTTGTGCGAGCGCTCCTGCAGCGGGTACATCCGCCTTGTCGTCCAGGCCATGGTCAGGTCCCTGGACGTCAGGCCGTCTGCCACCAGCTTCGCCAGGCGGGTGAACAGGGTGGCCTGCAGATTCTCGTCGACTACCGGCTTCCGGCTCCAGGACCTGTCCGCCGGACGTGTATTGGCGAAGGCGGGGAGTTTGATCCGGTTAGCCTCGGTGGCGTTCTTGACATAGAAGTATGTATTCTGCCACTTCTTGATGGACTCGGGCAGATGGATCTTGGGGAACGGCGTGTTCTTCGCGCTGATGGAGACGCCGCCGCAGTCCCGTGGCAGCCCAGCGGACACCTGGGACCGCAAGAAGAAGAACATCCCGAAGAGCTCCATACTGGGCCAGATGCCCAAATAAGCTTCGCACAGTGTGACGAAGCAGGACAACTGCGTGATGCAGTTTGCCCCTAGGTGGTGAGGCTGCAGCCCGTAAAATGCAGAAACTCGTTGAAGAACGAGCTGATGGGGAGCCCCAACCCCCGTTCCACATGCGTGTAGAACATGACGAACTCATCCGGTTTGGGGCTCGGAGAGATCTCTCCAGGGGGAGGGGCGCGAGCCTCCACATTGCTGCTCTTCCCCATGGACCCGTTCCGATGAAGCGTCAGAAGGAACTTGTTGTCGATGATGGAACCCATCCAGGCACCCGTGCTCGCCATTGAAGTTCTGTTGCCCGTGGTGGAAGAAACAGAAGCAGAAGCAGCAAGACGGAGAAATCGGCAAGGAGCAGGAAGGCAAGAACAGGCGAAGAAGACGAAGCGGGAGAGAGGAGCGAAAGTTCCGAGCCTTCCCCCTCTTTTCCCCTTTAAAAGCGGGGCAGGCGGAACCGCACCGCTCCACGCGCCACGTGGGGCGCGGGCAGGCCGGGCCGTCCACAAACGATCCCACTAACAAGCGGTTGCCACAGACGATCCAGTCTGTCGAAGACCGACGCGACGTGCCCCTGACATCGGGCAGAGTGCAACCGTCACGACCAAGCGGCGAAACGTGGCTGACGCGTGCCACGACCCACGACTCCCAAGACATCCAGACTACCGGAGACCGGCTACCCCGAGCCGGACGGTCCACCTCCGGCCACCGTCACCTTATCCGGCGAACTTCAAGCCGGACAACTTCAACTACAACGACAAACAGAACATTGAAGCTCGAGAAGTCTACCCGGCAAGCCGGCAAGACTCCACGATCTCGGGGGCTAGTGTCGGGGATATGAACCCCGGATATCCCTAAGAGGACCATTTCTTCAAGAACTGCAAGGGCCGGCTACAGCGTGCCGCCTGAAGCCCGCCGGATGAAGCAAGCCGCTTAGCCTACCCGGAGGCGGACGGCCGGCTAGGGCAGCCGGCCTCTACCAACCGACCAGTCCGTACTGGTAGGCCCAGATCGTCCAGCTCCTGTCGGACGTTACAGCTACAGTGTAATGATGAGATAGTACCAGCCGGCTACAGAGTAGTGATGTCATAAGGGCAATCATGTAATATCCTTGTAACCTAGAAACCCTAACCAAAACCCTAGACGCTGCCTATATAAGGCATGCATGGGCCTCCTGCGCGAGGCACGTCGAACAGGACCCAGATACGTAGATCATCATCTTCCACCTCTAGCCGGCTGGACACTTCTAGCCGGCACCACCGCCATACAGCTCCAGGAGCAACCTTGTAGCTCGATCTGTGAACAATCAATAGAAACAAGAAGAGCAGGACGTAGGGGTGTTACCTCCACAAGGAGGGCCCCGAACCTGGGTAATTGACGTGTGTTTGCATGTTGGTTGCCCAATCCCGCGCGAGCATCCGATCGTCGCCTGCCCCATACTCTTTTCTGTCTTTGATAGGTGGAGGATTGGTAGTAGTGGGAAGTTTAGTGTGAATGACCTTTACTTGCACTTGAGATCTGGGGGGCCTTCCCACACAGATTCATGTGGAAAATAAAGGTGCCGCTGAAAGTGAAAGTCTTTGTTTGGCTAATGATCAAAGATAGGGTCCTGACCAAAAACAATCTTGCTAAAAGAGGATGGACAGGGAATACTCAGTGCCATTTCTGTACCAAAGAAGAAATTCTAGATCATTTGATCTTTCAGTGTTCCTTGGCGAAACTGATTTGGCAAATTGTGGTGTGCGCTCTTGATTTACCCAGAGCACCTGTAGGAGTAGAGGATCTGCTAGATGGATGGCTTGGTGCCTTCCCGATAAAACAGAGAAAGCTAGTGCTGAGTGGTAGTGCAGCGATATGCTAGACCACCTGGAAGACCAGAAATGATGCATGTTTTAACCGCAAATTTCCCAATGATCCTGCTGCTGTTGTTTATCGACTTTGTGCGTAGCTAAATAGTTGGGCTATCTTGCAAAAAAACCAAGGACAAAGAAAGCTTGAAGAAGGAGCTGAGAAGATACAACTGGTGCTGAGAGAGGTGTACGCCAGATCGCATGGCTGGTCGACCAATGCAAGGATCATACTGTGATTTTCAGTTGTGTCTCTGAATAAAAATGCTTGTAATTTTTTCTCTTTGGGCTGCTGTGGCGCCTTTGCCTTCGGTTCACAGATGATGTTTTCACCTGTAGCTTTTTATGTTTTCTTTTTCTGTTTTGGTTTTATGTTTGTAAATCACTGGCGGTTTCTTTATATGAAATCGACGAGGAGGCTTGTTTGGTCAAAAAAAAACATCAATGAGATCAGACACCATTTCAAGCTCACAATTTCCCCTTAGGCTGACGAGTAAAATTATTGGGGAGCCACAGATCTTGAAAAATATTAATTCAGTTTAGAAGAATCCCCTCTATCAACCGCCCATAAACCGTTCACAAAAATTCTTACAACAATGATATGAAACAATTTCTTAGAGGTACACAGAAACAATTCCATCAAAAATTGATCACAATAATTGAATCAAAATTCATCACATTAATTTGCATCGAGATTTTGTACCTGTGTCTTGTTCAGTCACAAAACCTAACACTTCGTGCATGGTGGTCAAGCTCGAGGTGGAGTGGCTAGGTGAGCTTCGCTCGCTAGCCGATCTCGAAGGAGAAGGTTGTATGTCTTGTTCTTTTATTGTTATTTAGTCACGATCTAGTTGATATTACTAATAGCCACAACAATGGAATGCCTCTAAACATACTCTTACTTGTTTACAATGGAAGTCAACAACTCTTGTCCTATTGATATATTTGTTCTCATACGAAACACGTCACTTACCATGTTTGTTCCAAAAATAATGCAACATGGTCAGTACCTACCTCGCGACCAACCGAGCCTGAATGACCACACCCAGTGCAAACAACTAGAATCGGGTGGTGGTACGTGTTTGCCCCTCATTGGGCGCAACTTACTCTTCGGATTGGTCGGCTAGTACCCTAGGCAGCCTTCTATTTTGATGGAAGTTTATATTTTTGTTTTCCTACTGGATGTTGGTTCTTGATGGATTGTGTGTGTTCTCGTTATGTAGAGGACAATATAAACTCTGCGCTATTGCGTCGCCTTGATGCAGCGTTTTTGAGTTGTTAGAGTTCTCTTTACTGATTACAGTACGAGTTGTTACACGCATGGTACCCCAAATTTACTATAGCACTACTAAAACCAAATTAATTAGTTCTATTTATCACAAAAATTAAATAAAATATACTTAATTCCATACATAGCAACAACCAAAGTGTACTTAATACAGCCCCTGGAGGGGCCACAATGAATAGAGCAAAGCCAGGATACAAGTCCCAATGATAAACAAGTAACGATAAATGATCTATTAAGATCAAGCTTAGCTAGCTAGGCAGGAGCTGTACTAGCAGTTTGGGGTTCATCTTCAAGCGTTTTTGCAGGGGGCAACTCTCCGCCCTTTTCCAGGAAATGCATCACTGCACCATCGAGCGAAGGCCGTTGGTTCTCATCTCGTTCACAACACCGGAGGCCCAGAGCAATGACGCGCTCCATCTCCTTCCTGTCGAACTGCCCAGCAAGCTTCTTGTCAGCAACATCATCCAAGAACGTTTCATAGCATCGATATAAGACATGATTATGTACCTCATTGCCCATGACAATACTTCCGGCTTTTCGTACAGGTGCTCATGGAGGTTGCCATTAGGCACGAGTTCGTAGACAAGAAAGAGCTTGACGTTCTCCCTGTGCAAGCACGAAAACATAAAATTGTCAATGCTGCAGCACCAGCCTTCGAGCCTCACTAAGTTCACGTGGCCTGTTCCATCGATGGAACCCAACTCAGCGAGGAAGTCCTTAAATTCTCCTCTCGAGTCCTTGACTATTTTCTTCACAGCAACTTGCTTGTTCTTGAGACTCCCACTGTACACCACACCGAAGCCACCCTTTCCGATCTCCTTCTTTTTGGAAAATCCGTCTGTTGCGATAGACAAGTCACGGTACTCGAATCGCTGAAGCCGACTTTCCTTCCCAAAAGAGTCACGTGTGTGTTTCCACTTATACCATGATAATATCCACCAAGTGACCATTAATAGGGCCAACGTAAGAATCACAGCTCCTCCGATAATCAATGGTAAACGATGACGACCTGTCAAAAGTAGAAAGGGAGCATGCAAAATTAAGTATCTCTATATATATATATCTATATATAACAAAGAGTTGGCATTCGAAACAGAAAATCTTCGAAAATCGATGCCATATTGTGATCGCTTACGATTTTCATCAGAACTATATGATCATATATATATATATATGTGTCCCATGCGAATACGACAAAATGCAAATTAATATATAGAACCTGTAGCATAAGTACTCACTTTTCTCCACGGATGAAGGTGCTGACAATGGACCTGAAGAAGAAACATCCTGGAACGGTACCACCGTGAAGCTGGTGTTGCTGTACCTAACACTGCAGCTATAGCTTTTGCGCTCGCCTTCTGTTGACAAGGTAAACCAGTAGGAAGCGTTGGCCGACAGCACGTCCAGGCATTGCTTGCATGTGTCCGGGGGCAAGTCCCAGGTGCACTGCGTCAGCGCGTAGGGAGGATCGGCCGTGCTGGCCGCGAACCGCTGCGGCGAGGTCGCCGCCTCACCGGTCAGCAGCTGCAATCGCTCCTGCACCTGGCCGCTGTAGTCCATTGCAGAGGAGGCCCCTTCGCCACCTGACGAGTAGATTACGTCTACACGTAGGAAACTAGCTTTTGTTATATATGGAGTTGCCAGCGAAAGTTGGCGGCAAATGAACAGACCGAGCAAGTTCAAATTGGCGTAATACTGTTGAAATGAAAAAACAATGGGAGTATTTCATTACCCGTTTCAGCGGTGCCAAGGAAGCTGGTATCGGAGTAGCGGACGAGGCACTTGTCGAAGACGGCCATGACGGTTGTGCTCCCTGGGCAGCGAGTCGGCAGGCCCCCGGTGTTGCTGCCAACAGTGGCGGCGAGGCAGCCGCCACAGTCAGCACGCGAGTAGCCCGCTGAGCACATGGCGATGCCGTACACGGTGGCTGTGCCGTTGCCGGCTGTTCCGTTGAAGAAGCCGCCATTCTTGGACACGGTGTTCTCCGGAAGCGCGGCGAGGAATTGGTTAAGGTTGGCGGCGTAGGCACTGGCAGGGGTGTAGTTCCCGGATGTTGAACAGTTTATCTTTTGAATCATGGCACCGCCCACGGCATCGGAGGTTTGGCATAATGTAGCTAGAAGGGGGGAACAGAGGAGTAGGAATGAAGACAACGATGATCGCCGGACGGCAGTCATGACTCTCTAAGCTTCCTTGCTTGGTTTTGCTGATTTTGAGGGAGGTAGCGCATGGGTTTATATACACACGTCAGAGTAGATTGAAGTGGACCTGGTCTGTTCTTATTTCTTTCTTCAAAGAGATAACAATTAACATACCAATAATGATCAATAAGGGTAATGCATTAATATTCCAGACCACGAGCTGATCATCCACACAACCGAGGACTTGATGCACCGAATGGTTGGTAATGGCAACAAGCCCACGACCAACTAAGTAAGAGTAGAAGTTGTTATATCTGTCAAGTGAGTAACAATCATTTGCTAGTGGTCTAGTAAGTCAATTGTCTACTTGACTACTACTCTAATCATTTTCCTATTTTATATTTGGGGACACATATGAGACATCAATGTGAGAGAGGTTACGAGTTGTAACACTACAGATATTATAATGCAAATGCGGGAACAACCGAGTTGCTAGCTAAACAGCGAGGTACTTGATGCACCACACGGTTGGTAACAGCCACTACAGGCAAAGTCAGCAAGTTTATCACTAACAATAGCATTTTGACTAGGTCAATCATTTAATAGTAGTTTCGTTCGTTGGATCCATATGTTGTAATTTCTTCACCCTATGGAGGAGCGAGAGTGCATGGACTTTGGGTGCAAATTTTAAGATAGTTGTTCGGTATATGCTCAACCGTACAGATGTAGGTCCAGTAATAGATTCAGTGATGGATAAGTGCTACATATATTTTCTGCTTCACTTTTTAGCTTTGTACCCACTCTTTGCGGTTTGTAAAACTCTAGATGATAAGTTAACAATAAATAAGGATATGCACATCGATAGATGAAGAGGCCGGGATTAACCTTTTTCTAAAAAAGGAAAAAACTAGTAGTGTAGTATTGCGTTATTTTGCTATCATGGTGAGTCAACCGAACACCTCTTTTTTTAGTGTACATTCACTCGAGAGGTCTGGTCAATTGTTCAAGTGGTGTCAAACCTATTTCCACTTCGTGTAATGTGCCGATTATGTTTGGTACTTGGTTGCGAGAAATAGATAAAAAGCATACATCCCATATTACGGTGTGAGCTCTTTGGATATACATGAAAACATTTGGTTGACAAAAAAGAGGTTCTGTCTCCACTAGAAGTTATATTCGCTAATCTTCGGATCGGTCCTCTAGCATCGTGTATGCGTTCCTTCATATTTTTTGGAAGCCTTTTTCTTCCATGTCCCAAGATTGTGTGTGGGTGCTGAGGTTGAATATAAGGTCTGTGAGATTGTGTCACCTATATACAACATTTAAGCTGGTATTGTAATCTTGGGACCAACAGATAATCAGGTATTACTGAAGTTATTCGTCATTTTTTTACTATTGGAATTTTGTATTAAAGCCCAACTTTTTATTGGTTTCTCCGTGCACAATTTCCTCCACCTTTTCTAAACAACTAATTGCATGCATGTAGCACATCTGCAGGAGCTCTAAGTATAGGTTAATCGACCAAGTGTAGAGCATCATCATCTTCAAGAATCCTCTATAATTTTAGTGTTACGAAAAAAATCACGTAGGAGTGGAACATTCGTGCCACTGTCTTGCACACACAGGAATGTACCAATTCCACACCTGGCATATGGGAAAACAGCAGGTCGAGCCCTTCTCATGCACGCTATACCCTACTATGCAGTAGGTCTCGTGTTCTGCATTGACAAGTTGCATCTTTGTCGAAGTGAATCAGCGGTGCATACAAGTGGAGTTTAACTAACTAACTAACTACCCAAAGTGCTAATAATATTACTATTAGCCAGCCTATCAGGCTTTCGTGTCGCGCGTTTACTTTTGTTTTCAATTTGTATATATGGTAAACGTCTTTACTCCACAGTCGTCTCTCATGCACCTCACGTAGTTGGTGTCGTGGTCGGCATTGAACGGTTCCATGTTAGTTGCATGCAAATGGAGTTTAACTAACTGTCTAACTAACCAAAGTACTTAGTTGCATTCTTCTACAGGACAATTAGGAATGCACACAAGTGGAGTTTAACTAACTACCTAACTAACTAACCAAAGTACTTATGAGGAGCAAACCTATCAGCTTATTGTGTGGCGTTTACTTTTGTTGTTTATATTTAATTCATTTTTGGTTTCTTTAACGGAAGCCGCTTGGCCGGGTTCCCCTCCCCTGTTCTAGAAACAAAGGAGACATGGGAGCAACTAGAGCTCAATCGAGTGAGAATTAAGTTAATTCTCATTCAGATGATGTCATCCAGTTGCATATGCAACTCATGTATAATACATGTGCAACTGAGAAATCTCAGTTGCAACTATGTGCAACCCACGTGCAACTAGAAAAAAATAGATACATAAATAACATATAACACGAATCACGATACAAATCTAACGGGATTAGAGTTGAGTGAGCTCTAACTTAATACTCACTCGAGTGAGAAATAGCAAAACCGTTAATTGTGACTTCCATTGTTACGAGTTGTCAAGTTGATAATTAATATAGTTTATTGCTTATAACGATGGGGGCAGAGGTGAGAGATCACCATCGCTTGTGAGAGAGGTGACATGTTAATTAAGTTGTTACATCGACTGGCCAGCTAAATCTCTTTGAAACATACTCTATTTAACTGCTACTCAAACAACTTCTCTCAACTGGAACGATGGAAACACTATGGTAACATACACTATTTTACTGCTACTCAGATATACTCTATTTAACTGTCGCTCTGCCAGTTGAGAATTTATTAATTTAAAGCCGAGCACTTGGTGTCTTTGATCTAAAAAAATTCAAATGCGCGAACACATAGTTGTTTGCATTTTGTCGGAAATATCTACCAAATGGTTGAGAAACTTGCAAGGAGATGAACACGATAAGTCAGCATCTCTACATGATCCGCTCAAACTTTTTTTAAAGAGGAAAACCCCTGCCTCTGCATAAATCAATGGATACGAACCTGTTTATTTGCATTATATATTACATAGTATTCGAATACGAGTATAGTTTAAGGATCGCACAAAATTGATATATGTGTAAGCCATTTTAAAATAAGCATCATGGAGAAACTATGTGTTAGCATGTGATTCTACTAGCAAGTTGCAAGGTGCCAGGCTGAACAAATCTCGTGCAAACAATTCCAGCTGGCTGCACCCGGAATCCATGCCCCTCCGCTTCTCCACCTAATGCATATAGAGTTACGAACGGATCCAATGAGTCACCAAAAGTATAACCTACAAACATAAAGGAGCTCTTGGTGTGATAAACACGCGAACATGTCATATGGTCCATAATAAAATACAAACTCACACCCGAATTTGAGTTTTATTAATTTTTATCAATTACAGTCAACAAATTAACGAACAAAACTATTATATTAGTTGGAGGTGATAAATTAATGATCATGTGAACAATACGCCATTTGAGCCTGGCAAACGGACAAGTTGTTGAACTGATTCATCCTTATCATAGAAACATCATTTCTTGCTTGCCAACTAGTTCCTTTTTGCAAAATTATTTTTTGTTAGCATTTTTTTGGTAAAGGGACCATATAAATATAGCGGAGAAATGAGTATGGTCATTCAGGTAGCCACGACATGCTGCCATCTTTGGAATAATAACTAAATAATACACAAATATTATCGGAAATAACTGATCATAAATTATCAGACACAAATATTCTGTTGCAATCCAAATCCAAACTCATATACGACAGGGCATCCCAAAACTACTATATGACCATTTTTTGTGCCAATCATCTCATTCACTAACACCCCATTTCATAGAGTGTGACTTTTATAGTTGGTTCTCACATCATAAAGATTGCAGATCGTAAGGTTTATAGATCCAATTCGCTTGGATCTTCCTACTCCTTGGGATTGCATTGTTTCTCACCTCGTATAGCTATGATTGTTGTCTGCGAGGTAGATTCTGGAACACCAATATGATCCTGAATTTGTTGGGAATATGCCCTAGAGGCAATAATAAAATGGTTTATTAGCATATTCATGTTTATGATAATGGTTTATTATCCATGCTATAATTGTATTAATTGGAAACATAATACATGTGTGGAATATGAACAAACAGGTGTCCCTAGTAAGCCTCTACCGGACTAGTTCGTTAGTCAAGAGATGGTTAGAGTTTCCTAACCATGGACTTGTTATAGTCACTTGATAACGGAATCATATCATTCTCCAATGATATGATGGACAAGACCCAAATAATAAAGAGTTGCAACTAATCGTGTCACAAAGTTTCGTTGTTAACACTTTTGTATATGCCAAGTATAGTTTCCTCAGACCATGAGATTATGTCACTCCCGTTTACCAGAGGAATACTTTGTGGACATCAAACGCCACTTCGTAACTGGGTGATTATAAAGGTGGTTTTCAGATATCTCCGATGGTAAGTTGTTGGGTGACATGAATCAAGAGTGGGATTTGTCCCTCCATGTGACGGAGAAGATATCTCCATGCCTTCTCGATAATATAGCATCATAAAGTCTGCAGACATGTGATTAGGTGGTAATCACGAAGATCCTATATTATGGACGAGTAAAGAGAACTTGCCGGTGACGAGATTAAACTAGACACGGGGATGTCAACGATAAAATCTCGGGAAAGTAAAATATCGCGAGACAAAGGGAATCGTATACGATATTGATTGAATCTCCGGGGTCGTGGTTCAGTCGATAAAGAGTTTCGTTGAATATGTGGGAATAAATATGGACATCCCGGTCCCGCTATTGATTATTGATCAGATCATGTATGCATGTTCTCGAACCCGTAGGGTCACACATTTAACGCTCCGATGTAATTAGGGTTTACAATGAGATAAATGATGGAATGAACGAATGGTGATTCGGAGTTTCTGATGAGATCACAGACATCACGAGGAGTTCTGGAGGAGTCCGGAGAATAAGATTCATATAAGGAAAGTGGTTTCCGGAGGTGTCGGAAAAGTTCCGGAATATTTCGGCAGGGTACCGGAAGTTTCTGGAAGGTTCTAGAAGAGTCTAGAAGTGGAGCCCACCTGTCGTGTGGGGCCCACATGGACCAAAGGGTGGTGCAGCAACCCTAATGGGCTGGACGCACCAGCCCTAGGCCCACATGGGACAGGTCGGCTGGGACAAGGGAGGGGAGTCCGACTAGGAGTCCGGCCCCTTTCCTTTAGGGAAAGGCCCAAGCCGAGTCCCAAAGGGACTCAACTTGGGGGCCAAGCAAGGCCGACCGGCCCCTGCCCTAGCCGCCACCTATATAAAGGGGAGAGGGGAGGGGTGCGGCATACACAAGGTTGCCACCCCAAGTTGCCCTAGCCACACCCCCCATCTAAACCCTAACCCTAGCCGGCGCCACCCCTCTCCCCGGAGGGCTGCCGCCACCACCACCTCCACCCAAGCCGCACCACCCTCTAGCCCTAGGGGCTGTTGCGCCTCCTCCTCTGCTTCTCCTCTTGCTTGGCTTGGCAAAGCCCTGCTTGCGGAGATCTACATCATCATCACCACCACACTGTCGTGCTGCTGAGATTCATCTAACCACGTCTCCCTCGCTTGCGGGATCAAGGAGTGGACGACTTCATCGAGCTGAACATGTGGATACCGCGGAGGTTCTGCTCGTGCGGTGCTTCGACGGATTGGATCGCGTGGATAATACATCTCCTCGCGACTAGATACGTCTACCTGCACCGACAAAAGCGTTTGATCGTTCTTCAAGGGTAAGAGATTGGATCTCACCTTCGCTATCTTCGTCTAGTAGATCTAGATTGTGGGGTTTCTTCCGCTTGTTTCGTAGGAAATTTTTTGTTTTCTATGCAACGACCCCTTCAGAATTCTCCAACGCCATATCATTATTTATGGAATTGGCAGCAGGATTCGAATTCATATGCCAATTGTATGACCTTTTGAATCAAAGGGTAAATATAACCAAGTCATTTAGCCTATCTAAATATAAACAAGTGATTTAGCCTATCTAAAGCATCAATATATGCCAGTAAAAGAAGGTCGATGCACTGACTTTCTCATGTTTCCACGAGAGAGCTCTGCGGGCATGCGTCATGGCGGAATCAACACGGTCCTCTATGGCTAGGTCCATATTGTTCTTCGGACCAAGCTCACCACTGACGCTAGGGTTGGGTCGAGTGCCCTTCCTCTGGCTCATGGCCCAGGAAAGATCGCCTAGAGATCCCCCACCCATAGCGGATATGGAGGAGAAGCTCTATTTCTGGTGCGCCTCCACACCCATTCTCCACATTTCTACTCTACCACCTCTCATTTCATGTGACGCCAATGGTTCAGGATTTCATTCTGGAGTGAGCTACTTCTGGTGGGGGTGGGATACGTCTAGATCAGCTTCCGTTGGTGCACAATGGAAGGTCGGCAGGTCAGCGAGCACGAGCTCATCGATGGAGTTGTAGAGAGTTCAGTAGTTGCATGCGGCAGTGGGGTTTCAACAACTACAAAGAAAGGATCAACACGTGGTGATGGTGTTGCCGAACCCCCGCCCCTCAAATCGGCACATCTCTGATTTACTGGGGATGAGCCACATATTTTCTCCAATTCTGGTTAGTTGGTGTCGAGAAAGGGAGTTTGACACATTCAAGATTGCAAGAATGTATGGCGTCCTAAAGGAGGAGATGGCGCCGATGCTCGTCAAGGCCCTGGTTGCCATCTCTGCACTGGCAAAGATCAGGCAGATAGTGAAGATAATTCTAAGGTGGAAGGAATCATGCTCCCAACTGCGGGTATAGGACGGAGAAAACTCAAGCAAAGTTTGATGGTGAGATTGTTGGGCTAGCGTGGATGCCGCTTCTGAGTCTCGGGAATTTTGTGGACATTTCATTCCAGAGTTTGCATGGTCCTCTAATTTATTTCTTGCGAGGTCACCAAAATATAATAGCGTCGCTGCTGTGACATTTCAATCACGCTACACAAAAAAGCTCTTACCTAAAAAGTATCTTGTAGATTGTACCAAAAGGTCATAAAAACTACGGGGTGGAATAGATAGTTCTGTATTTTCTTCCATGTTTAGACATGAATGAGGAACTTATTCAGTTTATACATAAATGAGTATATCAGTTCGGTATGTATTACACGAACACATTTAATCACCTAAAGCAATGGTGATAGTGACGATGGATGTATTTAGCCCATCTAGGAAGGAATAAAATAGAAGAGTACTCCTTGTTGCTCCCATACCATTAAACACTTTGTGAAGCAAAAACTTTGTTAGTGTCACTGAAAAACGACTAAGGATTTAAATTTTTAGGGGGAAATTGAATATCCGTAACATTGTAGATCTAATAGAATGTAACAAGCAATGATTCAAAACAAAGCACACAAGAGAAGCCTAAACATGTTGATAGAAGCAATGGAGATAGTTGACCATACCTCCCTAAAAATATAATTTATAGAAGAAAGTTAGTCCTTGATAGACAAATCATTTTGTAGGTCTCATTGAAACAAACTACTATTTTTAAGACTTCCAACTTAGCGATGCAAACTAGGATAAGGTGAGAGAAGATAAGAATGACAGACAAATCATAACAATGTTTGAACCATAATATTCTCATTACTTGGTACTAGCTCTACATTGATGATTTTCTTTTTTCAATTGTTGCTACATCTACTGTTGACTTTGGCATGGTTGATTACTTAAAATTATCTTTGTTTTTCTATTGATAGCGATGTACCATGGTTAGGTTTGATAAATTCCTTGTTGGTGCGTGTTTATTTTCTACTGATTATTAAGACATGCATACTAACATGTTAGTATTTTTTATGATTTTTTGTTTAGTACTTTATATTGTATAAAATTGGTATTTATCAATGTTTGGCTGATAATCATGTTATTTATATGTGCATTTGTATCAAGTAATTTGTAGGTAAATTTGTCTGGCTTGTTATGATCTATTTATGAAACTTTATCTAGTTTTTTATATGTTCATCATACATATACCACCCAAGCGCTAGGATCAGAGTCTTCCCTGAAAATAAACACAAGGTTGATAGACTTTCTATCGCGAATAAAATTGCAACATGGTGGACGAGAAGTGTTGTACTCCTCTTCTAGGCCGGATAGTATGTAGGCCATCAGATCCTCTTTATCTAGAGAATGGCCAACTTGATGAGGAAGAACTCATCTCGATGTTCTTTGTAAGAGATGCCTTTTTTCGATAAAGGGTAATATATTAATATCAAGAAAATATCAACTACACCCAGCATCTGCATCAACGCAATGTCAAGAGCAATCAAGACATCGAGAATGCACACAACCAAATTATTAAAGAAAAAAGAAACAGAAAAAGTAGCATCCAAGTGTCATGCTGAGGCTTTGATACCATGTTAACTAAACCTATGGATTTAGGATTTTGCCTTGTGCAACCAACTGGGTGCACGCCTTCCCTTTATGTATACCGCAGAGGATTACATGTGCAAGATCAACCAAATATGATCCTATAATAAGGGTGACCTGATATGATATTTTTTTGCCATATACAAAAGATTCTAACTAATTTACACGAAATACAAATTACCGTAACACCGATGGAGCACGAACACACACCAGGCAAGCCTCATCTGTAGGGTATAATCTTCCAATATAGTTTCACTGGGACTTGTACAAAACTATTACAGTAGAAATCAAAAGTTGCACTTCATTACACAAACCTCTATGAGAATCACTTAGTGTAACTAGTATGCC
Organism: Puccinellia tenuiflora; assembly: GCA_012064385.1. Lineage (NCBI taxonomy): Eukaryota > Viridiplantae > Streptophyta > Magnoliopsida > Poales > Poaceae > Puccinellia > Puccinellia tenuiflora. Next base: position 13,694 of record QRDG01000103.1, on the reverse strand, counting down.
CACATATATATAATTGCATAATGGTATGTATGCACCTATTTGGAGATTAAACAAAATACTGGAAGACACCACGTTGCAGATGTGTAGGCCACCAAGGCACAGGGCCGGAGTGAAGCTGGGGTTTCATGACTGACGGAGTGAACCACAAGTAGTAGCAATCCGGCCAATAAGCTAACAGCTGATGGGCTTTACAATCGCTGTGACAACCCCCACCGGGTTCAGAGTGGCCACCGAGTAGCTGACCTTGGCGACGCGGTAGGCGACTTTGCAGAAAAGCTTCAACTTGTCCCGCTTCCTCCACCTCGGCGGCGCGCCCAGCTGCACCGTGGCCAGCTCTGATCCTGTCGACGGCGTGCTCACCAGCGTGCGATCGCTTACCTCCCCTGCCGTCGTGGAGCTCGCCGCCTGCAGGACGCCATCATCGCCTGAGTGCTTCGCCTCCATCAAGCACGCGATGTGGAGGTACACAGGCTCCCCGTCGTCGTCCTGGATGCGGTAGGAGAAGCGCCGGCCGCGGTAACCGTCGAGCCCGCACAACCCGCAGATATGGCCGGCGGCCTTGTGGAGTTCCAGCACGCGGCCCTCGTCCTCCACGATGCGCTTCGGCAGGTTTGCGCAGAAAGGGTGGAAGTCCAGGTCGTGCTCGCTGTTGTGGTACAGGAAGCCCTGCACCGGGTCGCCGCAGGCGTCGCAGAACGGAACGACACCGGCTGGATGGGCCGCGGTCGCTGGACGGCTGGGGAAGAAGGTGAGCGCACGGCCCTCGAACATGGAGTGCTCCATGCTCGCCGGCGCTTGGGCGCAGCAGGCGTGGAGGTCGAAGTCGCATTGCTCGCACCGGTATCTGAGCTCGTCGCCGAGCTGCCTGCAGCCGTCGCACTGGAACAGCTTGTCAGTGGCTACCAGCTTCAGCCCGTGCTGATGGCTGGAGTGGGTAAACAGTGCCCGGACATCATCGCCGGTGAATGTAACCATGCTACTGTTAGCTTCTACAGTATTCTCTACTCCGGCGAACTGCCGCTATCTTCTCAAACGACACTACTGGATGCTCAATTTTTGTGCAGCCGCGTGCTTGCTGCTCTGCTACTTGCTCCTGCGCTGCTCTCTATTTATTACTCCAGCAGAGAGCTAAGGGACGACACAGTAACGTGTATGTACAAGGTACAAGGGGGGTGGACTGACTTAGTCAGTCTCCTCTCCTATATAAGTGCACTACTTTTTTTTATGTAAAATCAATAATATATTAATTTCAGCCGATCTCAATGACAAAATAATCTTAACAATTAGTCGAGACATTAAGAATACACACAATTAAAAAGACATGATCAACAATTCGCGGCGAGATGAGTTTTTCTACGCAGGGGTACACCTAACCCTTCTTCTTTTAGACATTTTTGGTGTACCGAAAATTTGAAAATGATAAATTGTACACATTGTAGTACAAAAGTTATATTGATTTGTGAAGTCTGAAGCAAATAAGTTGTACTAAGAGAAAAACAAATAAGTTTAAGAGAACACAAGTTTGAATTTTTTCCACGTTGACTCCATGGTCTTCTTCCGTTGGATTTATCGGAAGGATCTAAAACTTTGTACGAGTAGAGTACGTGCTGTTCAGCCTCAATAATTGTACATTTCGTGCAAGTGGACAACTGGATATAAAGATTTCAAAGAGGTGACGCTGGACACATATACACGGCGTGTTTCTCTACTAAAAAAAGAGAGGCTCAACTCGAGTTGGATCAACTGGGAAATATTGATACGTCCATGTTGCTCTTCGCGGATGGCAGAATACTCGTTACCATTTATAATGCCATTTGATATGTCACGCACTCGTTTTCTTGTTTGGGTCCGGTGACGTATCGAGCTGTAGAGTGTATTGTACTCCCTGCGTCCACAATGTAAGATGTTTTAGGTATTTCGCATATTGTCTAGATTCGAATTAAAATGAGTGGACATATACACTAAAATATATGTAGATACATCCGTCCCACTTTCTATTTGTAAAAACTAAAACATCTTTTATTTAATAACGGAGGGAGTACTACTGTGTATATCTTCAGAAATTGTGTTGACCAGAGTGCACAAGTAGAATCTGAAGCAGGGAAAGATATCTCTGCCACTGTCAGGGATAGCCATAATGTTTTTTTTGAAGTACATACGTATATATTAAGCCAACACGAGCATACAGAGTACAGAATACGTACATACGGAGACAGACTGGTCCAGATGGACGAACACACCCGTACAAATTGCAGGAAAATCCTTGAGGAAAAAGATAACTACACCTAGATCCCTAGGGTTCACCGCACCAGCACGACACCGCCGCTCGACTCCGGCGCCGAAGCACCGCAAGAAGAGGATACGGAAACCAACAGATCCGAGGTTGAAGAAGCCCCATCGCCTCTCGGCTTTATGAACCACGAGAAGAAGCACCAGAGGTGCCCATCTATCACTGTGGCATGCGGGTTGGGGATCATCCCCAGGCTTACCTTCAACCTCCAGATCCAGCGCCTCCGGTCGTCGCCGACGAGGAGCACCACCGGATCTGCCAACAGCAGACCACACACCGAGCACGGTCAGCGCCATCCTCCAGCACGCCACCGGCCCACACAGGCCAGCAGCAACAGCTCCAGCACACCATCTCCCTCTCCCCCACCGGCGCTGGAGGGGACACCGGCCAGACGCGACCGAGAGGAAGAAGCAAAAGTCCATAACAGGACCGCCATTGCGTTGACGGCCCTGCCTAGACAGCACGGCTCCGCATCTCCACTCCGTCATAGCCGAGCAACATCGAGGCGAAGAACCGGAGCAAACACAGGCGACGGCGGCGGCGGCAAGCCGACCACCACCCCGCAAACTACAACACACTAGCTAAATCTAACTAGCTGTACAGGGATCCGGCCAGAGATTGAACCCCCCTCCCCTTCTCGACGGCACGAGGCCACCAGAGAAGAGGAGGACGGCGGAATCCCCGGCGGAAGAACGGTCACCCTCGGTTCGCCTCCCTCTCTACTGTAGAAAGAGATAAGGACGGGGGGAAAGTTAGGCATTGACAATTAACTGGATAGCCATAATGTTGGTGTTCAACCAGAAAGATTATCTGTCCTCCTACGATTCACTTACGAGCATGCCTTCCACCTCTGGCACTTTGGGGACATACCGGAGATTCACTTACGAGCATGTTCTCTAAGGAATCTGTTCACACCGTTTTAGCCGTTTAGATTTAGGGGACAATCGATTTCTTATTGACTTATAGTTCCATTCTTACACCCAGATCTAGTCTTGTTTATGACAAACTTTACCCGTTTAAAACTTATCTCCAATTATTCTTAATCTTCCCATTAGTAACATAATTTTTTATCTCCGTTTAAAACTTACCCCCTGTTTCTTTGATTATTTTTTGTGCCCACTATTTGGATGATTTGGCAGTCCCACCTACATTGACTTCTAAAAAGTTGGGCCCAAATGCCTAAGTGAGAGCGGCACGTCAGAAAAAAAGGTGGCCCAACATTAAAAATAAGAAATTACTTTATAAGAAAATTTATAAGTGGGTAAATTGTGCCACAAAATCAAAATACTTATTTTCAACTTAGTAGAATTCATGACACATTAGCATTGTTGACTTAGGTTGTTTAGTTCAGAAAAGTACGGCTCCATGCTTTAATAACACCTCTCCACTAATCAGCTCTAACACCATTAACCAACATGTTTTAACCATTAATTATTTTAGTGCCTCAAAACAATTGAAGGGTATCAAATTATCCACATAGTGATCTATAAGACTATGCAGGTTTTTCTACTTCATACCACTGCCACATGCATAGCATTTTTCCGATCTAACACATTAACCAAGCAACCAAAACAACTCTCCAACAAATATAAGTGAAGAACAAGAGAGTTTAAATTAACAACTAGCAGCTCTAAACAAGATAAAAGCTAAAAGCGAGAGCTTACTAGAAAACAAACAGTAGCTAAGAATACTCAAAAAGATATAAGCGAAGCAAAGGAGTATTCAAACGAAAAAGCGGAGCGTGTCTCTCTCCCACACAAATAAAGCTAGGATCCAACAAAGATATGACCAGCAAACAAAAAAACAAAACTGAAAGTAAAAAGACGCTCCAAGCATAGCACATAATATGTAAAGTGATAAAAACGAAGTTCAACGAAGATGACCTTATGATAGTCGATGAAGATGAGGGGATGCCTTGGGCATCCCCAAGCTTCGACTCTTGATAGTTCTTGATATTCAGAGGGTGTGCCATGGGGGCATCCCCAAGCTTGAGCTTTGATCCATCCTCGATTTCTTCATATTCCTCTCCTTTGGAACTTAAAAACTCACTTCACACAAAACTTCTCATAATTTGATTAGAGGGTTAGTGCTCATAAATTAAAATGCACATGTGTTCAACTCATGACAAATTGCAAACCAACTTCATTTAATATTAGCTACTGTTTACTAAGCCTCAAAATCTGAATAGTCTGTAAAGATCGAATTTTTCGAGGCACGTTTGCAGCTCAAATCAAAAAAATTAAAACTAACAAAATATAGATAAAAGCATCAGGCTTCCTGTAAAAAATTATCAGAAAAAGATAAAATTCTTGCGATTTTAGGATTTTCGTGCAACAGGCGCACAGAATCTGTTTTTGGACAGCAACATAATACCTCGCACTTTCAATGCATTAGAGGCTAAACTTGGCACAAAAAACCAAAATAAAAAGATACAATGAAGTTGCTACAGAGGTAATAACTTCATGACTCAAGAAAAACAAAAAGCAAACTGAAAGGAGAACCTTTTAGCTAGGCGCAATGCCAAAAACAAAAAGCAAACAGAGGTAATAACTTCATAACTTCATGCCTCCCAACAAGCGCTTTTCTTTAACGCCTTTTAGCTAGGCGCAATGCCAAATATCAAGTTTTTTCGAAATCCATTGCAACTTTTCCTTCAATAAGCACTTCTTTCTCTTTGAGGGGAAAGGAGAACCTGCCCCTAATGGGAAAACGAAAACGTATACAACCCTTTTTAACATCAATAAAAGCTCCCACGGAACGAAGGAAAGATCTTCCAAGAACAATATTAGCTTGATCCTTTTGATTCAAGAACCAAGAAATCAACCAAAGCAGTCTTATGTTTAAAAGTAACAAGGACTTCATTAACTCTTTTATAAATTTTTGAAGAGCTACCATCAGAATGAGATTGAGAAAAAGGGTAATCAAATAAGTCTCCAAAATTCATAGCATCGAAAACCATTTTAGGCATAGTTGACATCATAGAACCAATATCACAATAAGCAAGGAACCTTTGATCATTTATTTCAATAGGGATATATGGTTCCCAATCTCCATTTATTTCAAGGATTTGATAATCTTTAGAGCTCACCTCTATTCCATTTAAATTTAGATTACATAAAATATTTTCTATTTTATCTAACCTATCATGTACTCCATTAGTTTTCTCAGGGAAAAACAACTAAGCCTTTTATAATTCTCAGGGATTCTAATTCATCAATTTCAAGAAAGTTTCCTCCAGTAATGACATCCAAAGCATGCTTACAGGCATCGGATAATCCATAGTAAAAGCATCTCAATAAAACACACATAGTAAGCATAGGTTGGATATTTTTATGTAATTCTAAAATTCTATCCCAAGCATTTTTTAAACTCTCTCCACCCCTTTGTTTAAAGGTGAAGAATTCAGTCAAGAGAGGCATATCAAGAGTGGTAAAGATAGACATAATGATAAAGCAAAATAACAAGACAGGAATAAAGACTACGCTAATTTTTTTGGGGGTTTAAAATTTTGAAACAGGAAAATAAACTAAACGAGATATAAAGCAAGCAAGACAAAAACAAAGTAAAGAGATTCAGAGTATGAGACTCCCCTTGCTGTAGCTCCAAAGTCCCCGGGAATGGCGCCAGAAAACTGCTTGATGGTGGATATTGATAAGTTGGGTGGTGCCCCAAGCGAAGGCGGAATTGTAGCTAGTAGCAGTTTCCCCTCAATTAGGAACCGAGGTTTATCGAACTAGTAGGAATTTGAAATCAACAACGAGGTGAATGTTGAAGATCTCTGGCGCTTAGGGATACCTTCAACAGACGTGGACCTGCACACACTCAACCAAAATACTTTGCCCCCAACGGCGGAAAGGTTGTCAATCTTTCCGGTCTCGCAGAAAACAAAGCGGTTAATTTTATGATGAAATAGATAAAATATAAAAAGTGACCAGAGGAATAATGATAAATAAAAGCAACTAATGAGGTTGAAAACAATGTAAAAAGATGGACCGGGGGCCATGTGTAACAACCCCAGTTTGGCACCCTAAAATATGGGCCAAATTTTCACTTTTTGCTTTGCATTGCATCATGGCATACTTATTTAAATTGCTAAGTTAATAAAGAAACAATTGGAAATTTAAAACAAAGGAAGCAAAACCCTTCCCAAATTTTTCAAACCAAATACATTACTCAAATTGGCAAAACCAATTGTTCCTGAGTTCCTAAATTGTCCAGGAAGCTCAAGGATATATTTTATAAATAATGGCCAAAGGCTAAATTCTTAACAAGCAATTAAATAAATTTGAGAATTCAAATTGGTTCAATACAAATTATATTTTGAAACCAAGTTAATTCTTTCCCACAAATTCAAACTAAAATCATGGGGAGCTTCAATATTATTGTGAGAGCCTCCATGAATATTTTCATTATTTTTGGAAGTGCTTAAATACTCCCAATAAATATATTTTGGAAATTATCAAAATAACCCAAAATTAAAACCTGTGAAGGAATGTTGCTCAAAACTTTTTATTTTTGGGCACAAATTTTTGTGGAGTTTCCTCATGACATAGGGAGCCCACATGAATTTTTCCAGAATTTATAAATTGCTTAAATGGCTCATTTAAATACCTAAAACCTGCTATTTCAAAAATCAGAAAAAAAGAAATAGGAGCAAATGTTCAAAATTCTGACAGGGGGCCACCCCTGTCAGCCTCTCCTCTCACCCTCTTCCTCACTGTGCCGGGACGGCACTGTGCCGCCCATGCCGCCCTGCCGGTCGACGTCGCGCCCATGACGCCGGCCCCCCTTCTCCTGTGCCGCGCTGGAGGATAAGGAGGACGCCCACGACGCGCCCTGTCCCTCTCCTCTCTTTTCCCCTGCTCTCCCCCCTCCGAACCCTAACCCTAGAAGGAGCTCCCTGTCCGCCGCTCGCCGCCATCACAGCCGCCGTCGATTCCGGCCGTCCCGGAGCAAGCCGATGCCGTCGTCGTCTCCGCCTCGCCGAGCTGCACCTCCCCGCCGCTGGAATCGGCCTGGGGTCGCCGCAATCGACCTCACCGGGCCGTTCCCTTCCGCCTCCGTGCCGCCGCCTCCGAGCACCACTGCGCCGCCGTCCGACCTCCTCCGGCCTCTCCATGCGCGTCTTCACGCTCCTGGTGAGCAGGCGCCCCATCACGACCTCTCCTCCCTCTCCCTTCCGCCTTGTGCCGTACTCCCGCCGTAGCTCGCCGTCCCTCCGCCGCTGGTCGCCGTCGTCTATGTCGCTCCGATGACCCTAGATGGGTGGCGCCGCCACCATCAGGTAGCCCGCGACGCGCCGCGTCCCCTGCGCCCCTCCGCTCGCTCCCTCGCACACTCGCTCGCCGCAGCCGTGCGCCACCGTGCCGTGGTCACCGCGCCGGCACGCGCCGGTCGTGGCGTTTGACCGGCCACGCGCGCGTGCTCGCCCGGCCTGGTCTCTGCCTGGGCCGGCCAAAAGGCCGGACCCTTCGGGATGGTACCCGGCCCCTCTGCCCAGCCTGGGCCGGCCACTAGGCCGGTTGCTTCGGGACCATTCCCGGCCTTGCCGGCACAAGGCCGGCCCGTCTGCAAAATGGCTTTTCTATTTTAAGAGATAAATGAATTAAATCAATTGTTATCTATTTGTATCTTGCTTCAAAAATTGCAAATTAAATATCAAATTGTTCAGCAAAATGAAACCTAGCTGTTAGTAACATTGCCCTGCCGTTTTGAGGAAATCATTTATCCTTTATTTCAATAATTCCTAAAATGGCATAATAAATACAAAATTGGGAAAAATCATAAGTTGTTAAATATTTAACCAAAAATTATGAATAAAATATTAAAGTGATCAACATGTCAAATGCTATCAAATCATGCTAATATCACATCATTATCACAAATATTTATTTGACCTTATTCTTTAATTGATTAAAGAATTAAATCCGAATAATTATTTAATTCACTATTTAATCTTCGATAATTGAAAATTTACAAATAAGGTACCAAAATGATCGGAAGAACAAACCCTATCCAATCATATCATGTTCATGCATGTTTGAGCCACTTCTCTAATAATGTAATAAATTATAAATAATGTGGCCACTAAGATAAATATGGGGTTGTTTCCAAATAATTGCACTAATTATTTGGAGCTCCATTTAATTTGTTAGATAAATCTTATGATGATAGCTTTGCATAATCTTGTCATGTCATCATGTGATTGTGCATTCCACCTTTTCTTTGGGTGATTTATTTGTTCTTTTGTATTATTTGGGTATCGATAGATTCCGGAGTCGAGGGTCTCTCTACCTACCCCGACGAGCCGTACTACACGCCCCGACAGCAAGGCAAGAGATAACCTAACCTTCTTGGCATCTAGAATCCTATTGTTTTATAAACTTATTTTATCCACCATAATATTGCATGCGATTCCAACGTCACTTTTGATCAAGATCTAGCGTATCCTATGAATGCATGTTTTCCCCCGAACCAATGCATGTTTCCCCTCCTATGAACCATAGGTATGATGTGTTGGCCGGGTACAAAATATATTTGTTGTTATGTGCTTAGCTATGCTTAGCCATGCTTAGTCGTTTATCTATTTATGTCCGTTGATTAAATTCCATATTGATGAATGATGATGGAATGTTCGGACATGGTGGTTGTTGTTGGTATTTAATTAATTTGCTTAATAGGCTTGGGTGAGTTGCCATCGGGGATGGTGTTTTGCCTCACTCTTGCCCCTAAGTTCGAGTTCTTGTCTCTAGAACCAAGGTTTGAGCGTGCTGCCATTGGTGGGGACATATGGAATCCCCTTTAACTGAATAACTTGTGCGGGCGTATCCAAGGGTCCTCTAGTTTGATTTTCCATTTGCGTGTGAGTAGAAAAGAAAATGTTGATGAGGATTTGTGTTTAGGGCGTGGCGATGGGGGCAGGGGCTGAAATAGGCTGGGTAAACTTTCCCTATCGCCATAGATGACTCTTGGATAGTCTCATGCGAGGTAAAGGTTTAACCGCGCCCACTCGCCGGCCTTCCCCGGAAGAGGGCCAATCAGGTGAGCTGGACGGTACCGGTGGGTAAATTAGTACACCCCTGCAGGGTAAATCTTTTTCGAAAAGCCGTGTCCGCGGTTATGGACGCCTTGGGAATGGATTACGAGATCATAGAGAACCTTAACCTTAATTAATTAATTTTGCAGCTAAAGGTTGCACTCAACGTGTGTTTAAAAGGTTCATTTCCTCGAGGGTGATTCGAGGGAGTGCCTTTGGTGGAGATGAGAGATGTTCTGGCTACAAGTTGGTTCGATGAGAACCGAAGATGAAGTTTACCCTCTTACCCCTTTTTGAGAAAAACAACTCTGAGTAGTCGATGCCATGGGTCTTTTATACTTTTATAAATGAAACTAGCTTTCTGCAAAATAGATACATATAGCTTTAGAACCTCCATCAGCATTGGGCCTATATCGCCCTACTAAACTTGCGAGTACGTCGTACTCAGTCTCTCTTTGCTGCCTTTATTACTTTGTTTCAGAGGAGGACGACACCGAGCACATAGGTGGGTTCTTCGTGGACGTCGACGAGTAGTTCGGGGTTCCCAGGTGGTAGCTTGGGACCGTGGAACAAGCTGGCTGGGTGTATTTATGTGTAGGCCTCTTAGGCCCTATATTTGCATCTTGTTGTTAGACAACACTACCTCGCTTCCGCTTGATGTATTGTTGGGTCTGTGACCTTTTGTGCGTAATATTTGTGTCTTTCTCATATATGAGTTGCTATATGAATCTTTGTGTCGTAGAGTCTGTGATGTGCCAGTTGTTCCACAAATCTTGATCTCTCAACTATACATGATAGCTATGTCTGAGCTTATGGCATGATCGAAGTGTTGTGTGCCGATGATCCATTCCGAGCACACCTGCCAAAGGTTTTGGCCTGGGATTGGTAACCTTAGTAACCTTCGATTGTGTAGCATGACCGGTTGCACAAATCTTCACTGTATAGTTCTGGGGTCGGGGCGCTACACCATGGGTTCACTAGTGGAGTCTCTCAAGTAAATAAAATATGCATGTGATGGGTGAACGAATTACAGCTAGGCAATTGACAAGATCATGACACAAACCCAATTTAGCTATGATAAAAAGGACAAGATAATATTTATGGAGGCATCACGACAAGGAACAAAGACCGTTGAGTCCAACTGCGTCTTTGTCTAAAAAGTCCACCGTGGGATCGCTATCCAGCCTGTCACCCAATGGTATTAAGTTGCAAGCAACAGACAATTGCATTAAGTAAAGTGCATGAACTAAGCAATACTAATATCAAAATAGACATTAACACCGCTATTTTACCCTTAGTAGCAATAGCACACCTTCGCCCTTATACATTTCTGTCACTTGTGCCCAGCAATAAAAGGGGGCATGAACCCACTATCTAGCATAAATACCCTCTCTTGGAGATACACACAATCACTTGGCCAAAGTAACTACGCACATCGGAGAGCATGCAAGAACATAAATTACTCATATAAGAATCATGCACAATCTGAACATAACTTCATAATCCATCGGATCCCAGCAAACACATCACATAGCATTACAATAATCGATCTTGATCATGTTAGGCAGCTCACAAGATCATAAGACATGAAGCACAAGAGAGAGAGACTACAAACTAGCTACTGCCATGGACCCGTAGTCCAAGGTGAGACTACTCACAAATCATCCCGGAGGAAGGCATGGTGATGAAGATCCCTCCGGGATCGATCTCCCCTCCGGCAGAGTGCCGGGATCAGCTTCAGATTGGACCCCAAACTAGGGTTTTCGGTGACGGCGCGTCGAGGTCGAGTTTCTGGAAAATAATGGTCACTGCGACGTTTTTAGGTCAGATAGCAATTTATAGGCGTCGGAGGGCGTCCAGGAGAGGTCCCAGGGACATGGGCGGGCCCCACCCGCGGGTCACCCCTAGGCCGCGGCAGGGGGCCGTCTCTGCCCTGTGGGTCTCCCCTCCGGCTCTCCTTCGGACTGGTACTTCGTCGTGGCAAATAAAAATCCTCAAAAATTTCCAGCGCGTTCCGAGAATATTTCCAGAAGTAAATTTCTGAAACAAAAGGACAGCAAAAACAGGGAACTGGCACTGGGCATCTTGTCAATAGGTTAGTCCGACAAAATGCATAAAAATAATATAAATGACAGTAAAAACATGTGACAATATCACAAACCTAGCATGGATCACTCAAAAATTATAGATACGTTTGAGACGTATCACTGCTCTCGGGTTGATTCAAGTGAAGACGTAATCCATCAACACCGGGTGAAAGGGGGGAAATGACCTCGCTTGTCACAAGTTATATCTAGCTCTCTACTGCTCCCTCATGAGCTTAAAAACAAAGGCACAAAGAAGAAGTATTTTGAATTTTTAAAGGTAGCACATAACAAATTTACTTGGAATGGTCGGAAATACCATGCATAGGTAGATATGGTGGACTCAGCTGGCAAGAAAGTTTGGCTTTGGGGATTGGATGCACGAGTGAACCATACACTCAGTACGAATTTTTAGGCTTTGCAAAAAAAGGTATTTGAAGCAAACATCTAACCATAACCGGTAACAGAACAACATAAGACACCTACCGGTCATAACCATAAAAACTCCACACCGTCTCCCTTGTTGACCAAACAATTCTTTTGATGGAAAGATTAGCACTATGAATTAACAACTGTGAAAAACCACACAATTTCAAGCTTTCAACCATATTTCTTAACTAATCAATTCCACTCAAATAACCAGCAAGTTTAAGCATTCAACTTAACATCTCAAAACAATTGATAAGCATCAATTATCCACACCATGATCTACAAAACTATGCAGGCTTTTCATTTTATTCTATCATCACACAAATAGCATTTTGTCGCATTGACAATTCAAGCAATTTTTCAACAACAACTCTCCAACAAGTATAAGTGAAGAACAAGAGAGTTTAACTAAACAACTAGCATCTCTAAACAAGATAAAAGCTAAAAGCAAGAGCTTACTAGAAAACAGACAGTAGCTAAGAATACTCAAAAAGATATAAGCGAAGCAAAGGAGTATTCAAACGAAAAAGCGGAGCGTGTCTCTCTCCCACACAAATAAAGCTAGGATCCAACAAAGATATGACCAGCAAACAAACAAACAAATCTGAAAATAAAAAGACCCTCCAAGAATAGCACATAATATGTAAAGTGATAAAAATGAAGTTCAACGAAGACGACCTTATGATAGTCGATGAAGATGAGGGGATGCCTTGGGCATCCCCAAGCTTTGACTCTTGATAGTTCTTGATATTCAGAGGGGGTGCCATGGGGGCATCCCCAAGCTTGAGCTCTGATCCATCCTCGATTTCTTCATATTCCTCTCCTTTGGAACTTAAAAACTCGCTTCACACAAAACTTCTCATAATATAATTAGAGGGTTAGTGCTCATAAATTAAAATGCACATGTGTTAAACTCATGACAAATTGCAAACCAACTTCATTTAACATTAGCTACTGTTTACTAAGCCTCAATGTGGCACTCCACCCCTAGAGTATCACATATGACGATGGTAAAGAGACAAATGCAAAATAAAATCAGAATCTGTCAAAATCTAAACAGTCTATAAAGATCGAATTTTTCGAGCCACTTATGCAGCTCAAATCAAAAAACTTAAAACTAACGAAAGATAGATAAAAGTATCAGGCTTGCTTTAAAAAATTATCAGAAAAAGATAAAATTATGGTGATTTTAGGATTTTCGTGCAGCAGGCGCACAGAATCTGTTTTTGGACAACAACACAATAACTCGCACTTTCAATGCATTAGAGGCTAAACTTGGCACAAAAAACTAAAAGAAAAAGATACAATGAAGTTGCTACAGAGATAATAACTTCATGACTCAAGAAAAACAAAACGGAAACTGAAATTAAAAGATGGGTTGCCTCCCAAAAAGCGCTTTTCTTTAACGCCTTTTAGCTAGGCGCAATGTCAAATATCAAGTTTTTTCGGAGGCCTTTGCAACATCAAGAGCATAGCTTGACCTTATGATTGATTCAAAAGGAAGCTTCTTTATATTTCTAGGGAAGTGTTCCATTCCTTTTTAAGGGGGAACTAAAACTTTATATTTCCCTCTTTCATATCAATAATAGCACCAACAGTTCTCAAAAACGGTCTTCCCAAAATAATAGGACAAGAAGCATTGCACTCAATAGGCCATGGGTTCACTAGTGGAGTCTCTCAAGTAAATAAAATATGTATGTGATGGGTGAACGAATTACAGCTAGGTAATTGACAAGATCATGACCCAAACCCAATTTAGCTATGACAAAAAGGGCATGCTAATATTTATGGAGGCATCACGACAAGGAACAAAGACCGTTGAGTCCAACTACGTCTTTGTCTAAAAAGTCCACCG